>CM053407.1:75900148-75931110 GCA_028644305.1 Xerus rutilus
GACTCACTCTGTGAACATTCTTCTAATCAAACATGACTGAATTGCACCTCTTCATATTAAAATGGTAAACAGAATGCCTTTAATAGGTCTCTCTCTTTTTTTCTTTTTCCTCATGGAGGAGAAAAGGTAGAGGAACATAATTGAATTAATTCATCAAGTTTCTGTGTTTTGAGTGCCTTCTATGTGTGAAGCATTGCATTGATGTTCTGGAGACAAAATAAAGATGAAGCAGATGCCTGAAAGTAGCTTAAAGCCTAGTGATGGATAAATATGTGTCAAATGTAGCTCCACTCCAAGGGAAAATTCCCTGGGTACTATAGGGCTCAGGCAGCTGGTCTGCAGGAAAGGCCATCTAAACTGTATTTTGTGTATTCAGGAAGGGCAAGTAGTCTTTAAATGCAAATTTCTGTTTAATGACTTGTCATTTTAACACCCTACTTATACAACAAAGACTTGCTTAGATTGTTTCTCCTGTGTTGTGGTAAGAGCTATGAGAAATTTGTACATAATTAATAAGTGATAGGTGATGATTGCAATTGAGATGTAAAAATATCATTCATTATCTCATTTTTTCCAGGGTCTAACTTTTAAAAATATTCCAAACAGGAGAATATGCCTGGGGAATTAATTATAAGTCAGTTTTTGAACTTGCAGATGAATTTTTAAAAAATACAAACCCTAACCATAAACTTATGAATGCATAAGAAAAAGTGGTATATCCATACTATGGAATATTGTTCAATCACAAAAAATGGAGTGGACTACAACATAGACCAACTTGAGAAATGTTAAATTAAATGGAAAGAACCAGATACACCAGGCCACACATTATGATTCCATGTATATTAAATGTCTAGAATAGGCAAATAAATAGGGACAAAAAGTAGGTTACTGGTTATCAGGGGCTGGGGGAAGAGAGGAATGGGAAGTAACTGTTAATAAGTATAGAGTTTTTTTGTTTTGTTTTGTTTTGTTTTTTGGCAAAGACTGAACTAAAGATGTTCTGAAGTTAGAATGTGATAAAGTTGCACAAACTGTGACTAGCTAAAAACCACTGAATTGTTCACTCTAAAATGGTGAGTTTTATGGTATGTGAATTATCTCTCAATAAAAACTATAAGGTAATTTTCGAACATATAGACAGAATATTTTAAGTCATAAAGCTTTAAACAGAAATTCTCAATACAAATTTATGATACATCTAATGAATGAGTACTAAAAACAAATGTGTGTACATATTAGATTAGAATGGAGAAATGGGTTTCCACTTCTGTGGAAATGAAATCAGGAGCGAAGGCACCCCCTTCATACGGGGCTGTGGTGTGAGGGGCCATCCCTGAGTGCACCTGCGTCTCTCCGCGTCTTGACTCAGCGACGGAACTCACTCAAGGGCTAGATTACCTACATCAGTGAACATTTTATAGACTCCTGCTTTGCTTAACCTAATTGGGAACAAAACCACCCCTGATAAGCAGCCCTTTCTCTGATCCTTGTTTGCAGAAATTTGAGAACATTTTGTACAAATCAGCCTTTACAATTAAGGTGAGCCTTCCACTAGAAAGAGGGAAGGAATTCAAAACAGCTAAGCAGAGGCTGGGTTAGGCAACCCAGGTGGGCCCCCAGTAATAAATACATTTATTGCTTGGACAGTAAAAAGTACTGGAGAGTTTAAAATAAATTCAGAGTTATTTAAACTTAATTTATGACCAGGAAAATAAACCCTCTCTTCCACCATTAATGTTTTTTATCTGGGCCATCAAATGTCACACGCTACTGATTTTGGATGTAAGGTCACTGGAAACAACATATCAAAGGTGTCAGCACTACAAATCAAGTGAAATTCCCTTAAAAATAAAAACGTCAGGAGTAAAATAATAGGCAATGGTTATTTCATGCTATGAAAGACTTGTAATATATCAAAGGCTTCACCTTTTTCTACCTTTATGATGTATCACTCCGAACACTAAATATACTTCTGCTTAACAGATAAAGAAAACAGGCATTGGAATGCTGAATGATGGTAATAAGAACGATGACACGTAATAAGACTATCTGGAGGCACATAAACATTAGAAGGCAAACCACTGAATACATCAAAAGACGAAGGATGACCCTGCATACATGGAGATCTGCCATCCAGCACGTCAGTTATTTTAAGAGGGCATCTTAAAGGTCACCTAAAAAGTCGTCTTTGAAATCAGAATACAAATTATGTTGGGTTTTGGATAAGGGGTAGGGGAGGATGTCTTAGGGCTTGCAAAGCTAGTTACTGTAGTTCTATACAAAAGTCCAGATCCTGAAGGAACCCTCTGGTCTTTTATTCCAGGATTGAATAAAACAGAAGCAAGTGCCAATCTTCAGGGATAAGATGAAAGATAAGGGAGACTCGGTGCAGACGGGTTCTTTATGATCCTTGTGTTATGCAGCTGACAGGCAGTGGCATTTGCCATAATGCATGGTTGCTAAATGCATTAACTCCTGGCAGGGTAAATTCACCCAGGATTAGACTTTATGCAAAGGCGTCTGACTAAAAGGGTTATCAAAGCCTCAGGTAGAGATGACTTTGTTTCATCCTTGTGACATATCTTACAGCGATTTTCTAGGACATTAAAGGTAAAATCTTGCTTCCTGATTCAAGGACTCATAATCTGGTGGATGAAATGGCTCTGGGGAAGGATAAAAGAGGATGGAGCCATTCACGTATAAGTATAAATTTCACCCAAGATGGTAGTAAGCAGTTAGAGAAAAGCCATAACACTTTAAGCCTCCCAAAGTCCTCTTATTGTGGGGCAGGGAGAGGGAGAGGTCGTGTTTCCCGACCAGCAGGTGATGTGGGGCGGTAGATGACCAGCACCATCACTGTAAGTTTTCCATGGGGTCATAGCACAGTTTCCCTGCCTTCCAAAAAGGTGAAGTATGGCTGACTCCACAATGAAGGTTTCCTCTTAGCTGTGACGCCTGTAGAATGTTAATGATTAAATTATAACACAAAAGACCTGGAAATCTAACTCTCTTCACTTGACAGGTGAGGAAATGAGGCTCAACCCCAAGAGGGAAGATGGTGCCTCACTCGTTATGCTCCCTGACGCTGGCCAGGTCACCTCTGTGAATGCCACACGCGTACCCCTTGTGCATAAAGCAGCTGCTCCGGCTGGGAAATAGGTTCCTTGAAACCATTTCCAACTGCCCTTGACTTGGGTGTGTGGGGTGCCTAGTAAGCCACTGAATTCTCTGCACATCAGTTTCCCCAATAAGTTACTTAATATCTGCACCTACTGACTTTTCTGATCACCTCCATTGAGTATCTAGAAGACGACTCCCTAAGAATATGCCTGCATTGCCTGCATACTCTACTGGTGAAGAAGTTAGTTATTTAAATTCAAGTCTGGCTATGATACACACCAGCATTAGGACCTCTTACAAAATGCTAAATCTTTCTAAATCCTGGTTTCCTTATCCTCAAGGTGGGGGTGGTAGTAATGATAATGACCTGGTATGGTGCTAAGGGATTAAATGGAAAGCTCTCAGTGGTGCCTGGCCTGGAATGAGGGACCACGGAATGTGGTATTTATAAAACAGAGACCCCCAAAGTCCTTCAAAGAACAAAGCTGGAAGCCTAAGAGGTCCTGGCCCCCTATTTTCCTGCCACCCAGCACATCAGCTTTCACCCGCAGACATGGACCTGCATTTATAAGGAGTGCTGGACTGAAGAGGGTGATATGGGGAGGGCAGACCCATGATGGCCCAGGGCCTTCTACCCCAGCCCGTCAACCTCCTTGAAAGATGGATGGATCCTCTGGTCAAGACAAAGTTTGATTCAGGGTCATGTCATGAGAGACAAGGGGCTTCATGCCAGCCAGCACCCTATTTATTTGTGGATTTGGCTTATTAGAGACTAAGAATGCTGAGGCAGTTCTGCAAGCATCAGATGAATTATTTATACATCTGATAAAATTGTTTTATTGGAGATTTCAAACCTATTTAACTCTTGCGTTTTCAGCCCAACACATAGAAATTCCACCCAGCACTTCCTAATCACTTTCTAAATTGTACTTTAGGGCTCCACCTTGAAAATTTATGAGCATTCAGATGACATGCAAGATGTCCATACTTAAGGATCTATTAAAAAAGTCAAAACCAAAAAGTCTTGAGGAAAATCATTGGTTTCTACAAAATACTTATTGAAGACTCAGTGTTATTGAACTAATGAGACCTTTCAACATCTACAGTGAGAGATATTTAAAATCAAATATAAAGATTCAGCACTTTTATTTATTTTCCCAAGGTTCCAGGGAAATGTTCACTTTCTTCTGGCATGTAGTAAGTTCACTCAGAAGTAATTGCTAGCCCTGCCTTATCCTATTATTTGAAAATTTGATATAATTAGAGACATATTCTTTACTAGCTTGAATTTTTTCCCAGCTTTTTGCAGCCTGTTGCCTTTTCAAAAACACTTTATTTAAAACTTGTTTTAGTGTCACATTCTTTAAAGGAAAATAATAACTCCCAAGCACATTTTATGGGAGTTGCTCAAAATACAGGCCACAATGCCAGAAACTAATAAACTCAAAGCACACAGCTTCCATGAGAAACCTGCCATAAACTCTTGCAGAGCAGCATGGGCACGTTTGACCTGAAAATTGAAATTCGTGTGCTGTAATACATAGTTTTACTGGAGAAATTGTCACCAGGCGCTGCAGCTTTAAAACTGTGTTCTTTTCTATTGGCTGTGATGCAAGTTAGCTCCTAAATATCCTTTCTCCTCTAAAGAACTCTGCTCTCCCCATAATATTACCTTGAAACATCAGCCTTATGGGCTGGCATTTATTAGTCCTGTTTTATGGAGTGAGACTTGGTGGGCAGTGGTTTCAGGCCAGTCCTTGAGATGAGGAGTCGTGACCTTGAAGCTGCTTTGGTTGTGGGCAGAGGGAATTTGGGGTGAGAACACCTGGGTGAGAGGCCTTAGGATGAGTCCAACTGGAAGCCTGAAACCCAGAGGTGGGTCATCAGGCTTCATGGCCCATGTGTTAAATGGCTTTCAAGGTTGAGAGTTCCAGCAAATGAGCCCGTGGGTACACATGAAGCACAATGACAATGATTCTCCAAGGCAAGCTTCTCAGAGAGCTCCTCAGAGACCAAGGCAGGCCCTTCTGAAACAAAGAGCCAGGACAGGAGGCTGGCCCCCATGGAGAACAGACGTCTATGGTAGTGATAGAAAAGACACAGCAGCTCTAAGGAACCTTGTTACTTGGGGTGCTAAGTCTCTGCCAGATGGAAGAGCACAGTTGACATCACAGTCTAGACAGGGCCATACATGGGTACTCATTTTTTAAATCTGCTGTTATTTCAAATGGTACACTCAAATGGAAAGAAGTGGTTCAAATACCTTATTAATAAATAATACCTTATTATTTAAATACCTTATTAAATATCTTATTAACTGATAAAATTGCATTTTATCAGATGTGTAAATAATTGTCAATTGCAAAGACAAAACAATGGAACAAAGATAATTTTCACAACAAATGGTTCCGGAAGAAATAAATGTCTACATGCAAAAAAAAAAAATCATCTAGACATTGACCTTACACCCTTTGCAAAAATTAATTCATAAACTTAAATGGATCAAAGACCTAAATGGAAAATGGAAAACTATCAAACTCCTAGAAGATAACATAGCAGAAAAAAAATCTAAGTGACCTTGGGTTTGGCAGTGAGTTCTTAGACACAACACTGAAAGCATGATCCATGAAAGAAAAACTTGATGAGTTGAACTTCATTAAAAATTAAAAACTTCTGCTCTGTGTAAGACAGTATAAAAAAATGAAACGATGAGCCTCAGAGTCGAAGAAAGTCCTTGCAAAACACATATCTGACAAAGGACTTGAATTCAAAATATATAAAGAACATTGAAAGCTCAACAATAAGAAAATAAAAAATACAATTAAAAAGTGAACAAATGATCTGAACCTCCCCAAGGAAGATCTACACAGATAGCAAATAAGCATGTGAAACAATGCTCATCATCATATGTCATTAGGGAGATGAGAATTAAAATAAGGTGCCACCCTGGGCGTGATGGTGCATGCCTGTAATCCCAGCAGCTCTGGAGGCTGAGGCAGGAGGATCATGAGTTCAAAGCCAGTCTCAGCAATTCAGCGAGATCCTGTTTCTAAAAACAAACAAAATGATATCACTATATTGTACATCTGATAGAATGGCCAAAATATAAAACACTGACAACAGCAAATTCCGGTAAGGATGTGGATCAGTGAGAAACTTTGATTCACAACTGGTGGGAATGCAAAATGTGCAGCCACTCTTGAGTTATTTTACTTTTGTTTTGTTTTGTTTTTGTTTGTTTTTCATATTGAGGATTGAACCCAGGGCCTTTTGTATGCTAGCCAAGCACTTTACCACTGAGCTACATTCCCAGCCCTACAGTCAATTTTGTGGAAGACAGTGAGGCAGGTTTTAACAAAGCTAAACATAGTCTGAACTAAACTGTGATCCCACAATTGCACTCCTTGGTATTTACTCAAATTAGTTGAAAACTTAGGTACACATACACACACAAAAATGTGCACATGATGTTATAGCAGCTTTACTCATAATTGACAGAAATTAGAATCAACCATGTTGTTGTTCAATAGGTGACTTGGTAAATGAGCTGTTGTAGATCCAGACAATGGAAATTATTAAGTCAGCAACAGAAAGAAAAAAGCTATCGAGCTATGAAAGGACAAAAAGGAAACTGAAATGCATATTGCTAAGTGAAAGAAGCCAATCTGAAAAGGCTTCATAGTATTCATTGAATTACATAACTTTCTGGAAGGTGAAAGTCTGTGGGGACAGCAAAAAGATCAGCAGTTGAAGCTAGGCGTGGTGGTGCACACCTGTCATCCCAGCAGCTCGAGAGGCTGAAGGAGGAAGATCAAGAGTTCAAAGCCAGGGGCTGGGATTGTGGCTCAGTGGTAGAGCGCTTGCCTCACATGTGTGAGGCACTGGGTTCGATCCTCAGCACCGCATATAAATAAATGAATAAAATAAAGGTCCATCAATAATTAAAAAAAAAAAAAAGGAGTTCAAAGCCAGCCTCAGCAACTTAGCAAGGCCCTGTCATCTCTAAATAAAATGTAACAAAGGGCTGGGGATGTGGCTCAGGGTTGAGCCCCCCTGGGTTTAATCCCTGGTAACACACACACACACACACACACACACACACACAAACACACACAAACACACAAAAGATCAATAGTTGCCCAGGGTTGTGGAGAGAGAGGGATGAGTGGGAGGAGGACAGAGGATTGTTAAGGCAGTGAAACTACTCCATATGATACTACACTGGTGACTACATGTCATATGCATTTGTCCAAACCAATAGAGTGTCCCTTAATGCCAACTATGGACTTTAGTTAATAGCAATTTATCAACATTTGTTTACCAATTAAAACAAATATACCACATTAATGCACTAATTCTAATAATAGGATAAACCGTGATGCAAGGAGAGACAAAGTGTAGGGAAATTCTCTGTACTTTTTTACTCAATTTTTCTGTAACTCCAAAACTTCTCTAAAAAACAAAGTCTATTAATTTTTATTCTAAAAACAAAAACAAAAAACTTGATTTGGTGGGCGCCTGTTTGACCAGATGGTTGTAATTGCTTAACACACTTCACTTTGCCTTGTTCTATGGATCTTGGTCAGTGGTTAATTTCCTATAAGAAGAGCTTTATTGGCCTTCCTTCAGGTCTAAACAATACACAGAAAATACTTGTAAATAATAGACAATCAATACTATCATCTCTAATCTACAGATGAGAAAATTGAATTTATGAAGAAAGATGAGACATAAAGCAGTGGCTACAATTCAGGTCTCCTGATCTCAGGCATGGTCACAAGTGAGTTTATGGTTCTCATTCACAGGAAGGGTCATTTTAAAAAGATAAGCAGAAGCATGACTACATATTAAAAGAAGACTGCACCTGCTAGACGCAGCAGAGGCAGATTCACCACATTGGCCACTACAGAGTCACACACTGGCCCCACCAATGAACTGGTCACATGGTGGAGGACCTTACTTTGAGGACTCTGCACACCTGGTATGAAAAGCTCCTGGGAGACAGAAAAGGATGAAGAGGCGAGTGTGAGGACAGCAAAAGAGAGATAGGGAGGAAGGACTCATATCTTCTAAACCAGAGTGTGCCTGACTGATTTTATTTATCGGTCAGAATGAATCAGGTTATGCTATCATAACAAATGAAGTTTCAGTAGTGTAAAACAGTAAAGGTTTATTTACCTCTGTCTATACGTGTTATTCTCTGGTGGTAGGAGGTTCTACCCCATTTTGTCCCCACTCAGGGTTCCAGCTCTATGGCACCTCCACCCTCTGGAAAGCTGCCAGTCAACAGAGCAAATAAGAATGTGACTCACATTCCTGCCCTCAAAGACTTATTCTGAGAAGTGACACATATCATTTTTGCTCATAGTTCATGGGCCAAAACCAATCCCATGGCATGTCTAACTTCAAGGGTATGGGATAATGAAAGCCTACTATGTCCCTGGAAGAAGGGGAAGGAAGGCATCCATGAATGACTATCATGACTGACTCTCTTTTGCCTCTATCAAATTTTGCTTTTGATGTTACACAAATAAAGTGGATTTTATTGGAGGAGGTAGAGATGAAAGGACAAAATACAATAAAATTTAACTGGTACTCTGTTCCAAAACTTGCCTGGGTTTGGACAATTACATGTTGTATTAATAATGCAAATGAATCTTAAAAATGGCACTTATGGAGAGGTTGCAAATAAGACTTGTGAGTTCCTCAGGAGAACATGTTCAGTACTCATGAGTCAAACTGAACCCTGCAGGAAAGGATCCTCGTTGAGCCCCAAGTGAATGAGTGTGTCTTGTGGTATTCCATGGCAAAACTCTACCCTTAATTGTAGGTGGTTTCTGACACAGTGATCGGATGATCCAAAAGGGGAGTCATTTAAGAGGTGTGAGTAAGAAACGAAACACATAGAACAAAAAATAAAACATCAGGAAAACAAAACTCAGCATACACGGTGTTTCATCTGTGTGCCATGTCAGCACCAGGGCAGTGGGTGGCAGACAGGCCAAAGAACGTGCCCAGAGACAGCATGAGAGGCACATGATTTATCAGGGGAATGTTTACAAGAGATCAGTGATGGCTCCAAGAAGAGTTTAGTCGTGGCAGGCTGATAGATAGCAACTCTGTCCCTTGTGATGCTTTGCTAAGTAGTACCTCCTTTCCTTCATGGTGTTTTGTCTAGTGGAGACCAGTTGGACAAGTGACAAATATATTTTCCACAGTGCCTTCAGTTCCGTGCCTGTCCCCACCCAGAGAGGGCTTCTATGTTAGGTGCAGAAGCAGTAACATCATCAGCATTTGCTGGCTTAGTTTCCTTATATAACCAGCATCCTAAAGAGCAGCTGTCCTGGTGTACATGCAAGAAAGTAGCTTTCTACAGATAGCACTAATGTGCCCTAATTCCCAGTGTGCATAAGAGAAAGCCATTGTCCTGTAAGATGTGGATCTGGACTTTCCAGCCAGGTTTGTTCTCATTGTTCCCTTAACTTGAAGAGGTTTCTGGAAACAGAAAAGGGGCATTTGGGGACATGATGTTTTCCTGTTCTCTTTGCTTTAAGGATGATGCATGTGGCTTATGGGAGGAGAAATAGGAGCTTTAGCTTGGAGGGCTACTGTCAGGATCAATCATCATCACCAACCTCATCACTGATAAGCACACACACTGATTTTTTAAAATTAGGCTTATCTAGTTATTAAAACAGAAATCCAGAGGATCTTACCAAAGTAAAATAGGAACAAATAAACTCATTTATTCAGCAAATATTAAGCATCTACTGTGTACCTGGCACTCTTTCAGAAAACAAACACAAGTTCCTATCCTGAAAGGATGAAAGAAAAATTCCATTTCATGGTTATTTATCATGAAATAGCTGATAACTCAAACTTTTCCATTTGTACCTTAGGTAGACTCTTTCAGTCTTTCAGAAATCTGGATCAGAGCACTGCCTCTAGGCCTCAGAACAGAGGCTGTGATGCCTCTGAGGCACAGCATGAACCAGAAAAGAGACAAAATGCAGGGAGATATCCTGTGTCACATCAGGGGAGGCCCTTGACCATTCCACGCTGAATTTCCCCATTGGTAAAATGAGGACAATGTTTCCTCCTGTTCCCACTCCTCCCAGGGTGTCCACAAATTAGTTACCTGTGGTCTAGGAGGCTCTAAGTGCCTCCTAGAATGAAGTTGTTTCAGAAGCAATGTTCTACTTTGAAATACCTCTTAAGAAGCCAGGCCATGACCCCAAGGAAAGATCTAGCACTGCAGCTCAATTTCACTTACTGAGGGACCTGCTCTCAGGTAGAGTGGGAGGGGCAAAGATGAAAGCAGTTCCTGTCCTCAAATATCTCACATGGGGATAGCTATGGGCTGACTGTGTACCCAAAAGCAGGCCAAACTAGGTACACTAAGACCAAGTACCAGACAAGGTCCATTACGTGGTGATTCAGGGGAGGGACATTCTTAGAGAAGAGAGCACTTGAGGTGAGGGCTGATGGCAGGTGAATTACCAGGTGTGGGGGTAAAAAGCCACCTTACACAGGCTGGGAGGTCATAGGTACTCATTAAATCCTTGTGAATGAATGAGTGAATGGCTTATTTTCAGTACGGGATAAATTGGGGCATTTTTCCATGTATAAAGTGGAAATGCAATGCCAATCCCTCAGGGTTGTGGTGAGGACTCTGAAAAAATTATTTAAAATACTCACAAATCAATAATACCTAGCACTCAACAAATGTCTATGTGGGAGGAAGATCCTTCAGGGTGAGAGGAAGGCATGGGATGGGGAAAGGTAGGACTATTGGGTGGCAAGATGCCAGGTGGCATGGGAACATCAGCGGAGGAGAGGGCAGCACCAGCAGAGAGCAGGGTGAGGATGTGTGGAGCCGTAGGGGGCAGTGACTTACAGCAGCCTAGTGGAGCAGTGGACCAAGGAGGCTCACCCGGAATGGGGAAGGGACATGGCAGCTGGAGGGGATGGACACACGGCTCCTGGTGCTTCTTGCTGAGAGCCAAAGACCACCCACATAGATGTCCTAAATATGGCCATCCTCTGATATCCCTTGTCTCCAACCTCTAAGCCAGTTGGCCTTTATCATCTGGGCTCTGCCTCTTCTTTGAGTCTCCCGTACTCCCCATCAGTGAGCTGTCAAAAACTAGAGATTCCCAGTACTGGGGATTGAACCCAGGGGTGTCTATCACCAAGCCACATCCTCAGCCCCTTTTATTTTTTATTTTGAGACAGGACCTCACTAAGTTTGCTGAGGCTGGCCTCCAACTTGTGATCCTGCTTTAGGCTCTCAAGTTGCTGGAATTACAGGCATGTACCACCATGCCAGGTGGGATTCTACTTTTAAAAGAACTCTCCTAGTGCCTCTCCTGCTTCCTGTTCCATCACCAGGACTCTGGTTGACACCCCTTCCCTCTGGACTCCCCTGGTCTCCACCATCAAGGTCATGCCCATCCATCATGTGCACCCTTAAAGGCTATGGGTCAGGTGCTCCTGTCCTTACTGCTTAATCCTTAACAGCTCCTCCTCTTCTTCCTGGTTCCCTGAGCCCTCTTCTGGTCCTCACTGCTTCCTCCCTAGTGTTGGACCTGTGTGCAAACCTTACCTGCCTCTCTCAATAGACCTGGGATTACTGGGCTTGGCACAAGGTACACATCAATGGATAAACGTGATTTCGATGCAGGAGTGAGTAGCTCCCAGCCTCCCTGCTCACATCCAAACAATAGTGCTACTTTTCCAGATCAGAGCACAAAATCTTGGAAATCTCATCACATACTACAAAATGATTTCATCTCTCCTATCCCTTTGCTCCCCACAATGCTAGGGAGTGAGTGTTAGAGACTTTAAGGTTATATGCTTTGCCCAAAATCCACAGACGTGAGGGTGACATTGGAAACCCAGTGGGCACCGCTTGCCCACTGCACTGGCTGCCTGCTGAGAAATTGCAAAACTTCAGTCATAACAACTCTGGATCCCCCCCTCACTGCCTCCTTTTGCCTTTGCTTTGACTGTCATACAAGGGTCCCCACAAATTACCCACCTCCCTCAACCTCCCTCAACCCAAATTCTGAGGAAATGATTGTCTCTACCTTCCCTCCATCTGAAGCCCTTTTCCTCCTACAAGCTCCGCCTCCCCATGGGACCCTCTGCATCTGTCTTCTCCTCCACAAATTTTGGATCCTGCTCCTTTCCTTTCCTTCTACTCTACTCTCTTTATCCCAAACTGCTGCCCTAAGCTGCTCCCAGTTCCATGCATCTTTTTCCCCTTGTTTTAAAGGAAAAAAGAAAAAACCAACTCTTCTCCCAGATGTATTTGCCATTAAAATCCTTTCATAAGTAGTTCATTTTAGAAAAGCAGGAAGGACATCCTGGAAGGAACTGGACCTGTCTGTTCTATAGGACAGTGGAAAGGGCATGTGGTGTTGAGAAATCTGGGCTTTGGTGTCGGCTCTACCTGGATGGGTGTGACTCCTGTGAGGGGACTTTGTCTGGGTCTCCTGCTGCTCATGTAAAGCACATACTTCCCCAGGTAGCTTTTTCTGCCAATCATCTGGATTCTTTCAAGCCAAGGGTGGAACCTGAGCACACAGGTCTTGCATTTGAACTCAGATGCTGCTGCTTACCAGCTGTGTGACTTGGGTAGATTCTTTCCGCGTATCTGCCTCACTCCTCAGCTGTAAACTGGAGATAACAACTGTCAATGCACAGAGCTGGGGGAGGCTTTAGCCAGGGAATGCAAAAAGTATGAAAGCATCCTTAGAAATGCTCACCATTTTTATGATTCCAGTGGGTGCTGGTTTGTAGGAGACATCCCTCACAGTCTCCTTGGCCTGCTGTCCTTCTCTGACACATAAATTTAAGGTTCTCATAAAGACCCATGTCATCCTCTACACATGGTGGTGTGTGCAGAGGGCCGATAGCACAACATCCAGCGTGAATCATCCTGCTGCCCGTGGACGCCAGTTGGCCACATGATGGAGAAATGGGAGCCAGAATGAGATGAGGTGGAGAGGAGGAGGAAGTCCCACAGCTGCAGAAAGAACAGGGAAGAGGAGGGATAATGTCAGCCTTCAGCCCAAGTCAGCTGGCGTGTACTAACCCCCACTGCTGTGTCCCAGGACAGGGCTCAGCAGTGTGTGTGTGAGTGTGTGTGTGTACGTGCAGGGAGAAGGGATATAAATGTTAAAAATGAGATGTCTTAAAGAGCTCACAGTTTAACGAAGAGGCTGAGACAAGTTTAATTTAATTCAGAACATGGCACTTGAGAAAGTAGGCACGTATGAAGTGTAAAGAAGGAATCCAGTCCTGTGCAGGGTCTCCTCTCCTGTTGGAGGTGGCAGCTGAGAGAGAACCTTAAATAATAGCAAGGACTGCAACACTCATCCATTCACTCATTCAGTAAGAATTTATTGAGGATCTGCTACGTGTCAGGCATGCGCTAGGTCTTTGGGAGGTAATATCAAACAAAACTCCCAGGTGTGCCGTGGAGAATATTTGAGATAAAAGAAACAGGAAAAGCAGAGGTACAGGGGCAAGAAACACAAGTCAGAGTGTGGCTAAGGTGACAAAGAGGAAAGAGGAAGCCTTGAGGATCAGTTGGAGCCATAGCTGGCATGATTTAAATGCCAGGCTGTGCGTTTGACCTTCACTCACAGATATGAGTATACCAAGGCAGGTCTCGAAACACGTGGGCCCACCAAGGAAGGGTGACATGGGCCGAGCTGCAGCTGGTCAAGGCTGATCTGGCTGCAGCCAGCAAGGCAAGCCAGAGCCAGAGGGGAAGTCGAGTTAGGAGAATGGCACAGTCCCAGTGCCCAACTGGAAAGGTGGGCAGGACCAGAGTGGTGCCCGTGCATATCATTGTGGATGAGAAAGAAGCAGATGATCTGAGAGTTGAGACTTGGGTCACTGCCAGCCCACCTGCCTCCTCTTCCAAGTTGGTACTCTGAGCCTCGGTTTTTTCATCCACAAAACAAACACACACCATGTTTTGAGAAGCATAAGCAAGCTGTGGTAAGTGCTAGACACTAGATTGTCAGCACTGGGCATTAAGTGGGAGATATAAAGACTGCCACTTTGTGAACATTTCTTGACTTATTTGCATCCTGCAGGTCCCACGGACATACAGATGAACTTGAACTCTACCCTTGGTGACTGGACAGAGTGGCTGGGGAGTCAGAAACGTCTTTCAGAGAGGGAAATGGAAGGTGGTTTAATGGGTATAGTTTTTGTTGTACCTACTGAGAAGCGATTAGAGGTCAATTGCACAGCAATGTCGAAGTATTGAACACCACACATCTGCACACTTAAAATGGTTAAGATGGTAATTTTATGTTATGGTATTGTAACCACAATTTAAAATAAAATTAAAATATTTAAATGAAAGTAGATTTAAGAGGAAATAACAGTTTTAAATGCCTTTGTAGTTTTAGGTTTTTGTTGCTGGGTGCATGGTGGGAGTCATTTAAAGAAATAAGAAAATCTAGAGGATTCTCTTTGGCGGGTAGGTGGAAAGCTGGGTTAGTTCAGACACCTGGAGATTGAAGTAGCAGCTGGGCACTGTGTGGAAGGAGTTTTACAGGCAAGACAGGTATGAAACCAGAAGCTGGAAGAAAGATCCACGGTGAGGACAAGGGAAGGAGCTAGAAGATTATGTAGCCTCCAAGGTGACACAGAGGTCTCCAGCTGGAGTGGGCACAGCCTTGGTCTCAGGCTTTTCCGAGAATGTGCCTCAGCTTCCCTGACATACAAAAGGTTTCCTCATCCCACCTCATAACTGGGAGATACTATTTTTTTTATTAGCTAATTGACTCAAATTTAAAAGAATGGCAAGGGCCAGGGCCAAAGAGAGTACGAGAAAACAGAAATTCTCATATGTGTGTGTGAACTTGCTGCAACCATCTTGGATATTAATTTGATAACATTTGCTAAAAATTGTTTAAATGAATACTCTCTGACTTTGCAATCCCACTTTTCAGTCAGTATCTTACAAATTTGTAAATCTATATAACTAAGAATGCTCACTACAACATCCTGCATATTGAATCAGTGGGGAATTATAAAATATCATATTAGCCATCCGTCTGAGGAATACTGATCAGTCCCTGATAAAACTGCATCTCCTGTCCTGTCCTGAAGAGATTCTATGCTGCAGACTCTGTGTAGAGGGGCGTGTGTGTGTGTCTTGTACATAAACGTGTATAAATATATACCTGTTTAATAAAAAAAATCAGAAAAAATATGTACCTAACTGCTAATTCTGATTGTCTTAAGGATAAGATTTCCTAGGCCTGGGTAGGAATTTCATGCCTGTATATAATAATACTAAAACGGATAATATGTGGGCTGTGTACTTTTTCTTTTATGTATATATTAATCTTTTTCATCTAAAGTAAATCTAAAACCAAGATGAAGACCTCTTCTTGATAGAGGGAATCTCTTAATACAGTTTATTCTTCCATACCAGACCAAGATATAGGTTCCCAAAAAAGCCTATGAATTGGCCATCTCTGGGTCACATAATAATCCCTGGACCAATCATGGAGGGAGAGGAACATGTGGATTTAAATATGGCCATAGGCAGCCTATGATACAGATAGTTTCACATGGAAAAGTTTTGTGGCCATAAAGACACATCATGGAAAAGTCTAGCACTTTCCACTTTAGCTATGGACAAAGTCTGGGAAATGCCTGGATTTTGGGGGACATGTAAAGAGGGGAGAATTTGAGGGAGGTCAAAAGAGAACTAAAATCATACCATGCAGAGAGAAAAAAGCCATCTGAGAGAAGAAATTAAATATGAAGAGAAACAAGTTATTCAAGCAAGTTATTCACTAAATAACTGCTTACCAAATGATTACTATGTGCAGACATTATTCTACTGCTGGAGCATCCAGTGCTCCTGTATTCAGTGAGGCCAGCAAGATCCTTATTTTTATAGAATTTATATTCTATGAGGTGGGGGCAGGGGTGGGATTAGCATTAAGAGGTCCCAATGTAACAATAACTTAAGTTAGAACCTAATTCTGTCTCCCATTAAAGAGGTCCAAAAGAATGTGACCTAGGGCTGGTAGGGTCTTATCATGACATGGATCATAAAATACTCAGGATTCTGTTATCTTGGAGCTCTGTTCTCCTTAGCATGAGGTTTTCACCTCAGAGTCCAGCAGGGCTGCTTAAGACCCAGCAATCATGTCATAGTCCAATCAAGACAGGGGAAAAACGAAGACAAGATTGAGTGTGTCTCTTCTTTCTAAGAACATTTTCACTTACATTTGGTCAGAGCTGAGTCATATGGCTACCCCTCACTGCCAGGGAGGCTGAGTTATGACGTTTTATCCTGGTGACCAGGTGACTGACTAAAATATGGGGCTTGGCTACTAAAGAAGAAGGAAAGAATAGAGTACAGCAGACATTTATCTGTCTCTGTCACAGAAATAAGTCAGAAAATAAGCAAAAAAAAGATTATGGCAGAATAAAAAATGTTTTGATGGACAAAATATTTGGGGGGGCTTTACTGGGGATTGAACTGAGGGGCACTCAATCACTAAGCCACATCTCCAGCCCTATTTTGTATTTTTATTTAGAGACAGGGTTTCATTGAGTTGCTTAGTGCCTGGCTTTTGCTGAGGCTGGCTTTGAACTTGCAATCTTCTTGCCTCAGCCTCCTGAGCTGCTGGGATTACAGGCATGTGCCACCACACCTTCTTATGTGAAGATTTTAGCCACAACAAAAGGTTAGGTTACTAACAAGGTAATGGTCCAGAAATGCCTCTCTGATGACAGAAGATTTTAGCTAAGGCCTGAACAAAAAGGAATCAGCCATAGAAAGATCTGGTGGAAGAATGTTCCAGGCAGAACAACAGGTAGAACAGACCCTGGAGGCAAGAGCAAGCTGGACTTAACCAAGGAATGAAAAAACCATGGTGATTATGCACATGGAGGAGGGGAAACAGCCACATCCTAGGGGACTTGGAAGGGGTCAGAGTATGGGTGGGGTTCTCAGTGTGTGTGTGTGTATGAGAGAGAGGGAGAGGGAGAGATAGACACAGACACAGACATATAGAGGATGAGCACCTCACTCAGGTGTGTCCTCATCTCTCCTAGACATTCCAGAATCCATATCAAGTGGAGCTGGGTGCAGTGGTGCACACCTATAATCCTAGCAGCTTGGGAGGCTGAGGCAGGAAGATCATGAGTTCAAAGACAGCCTCAGCCAAAGGGAGGCACTAAGCAACTCAGAGAGACTCTGTCTCTAAATAAAATACAAAATAGAGCTGGGTATGTGGCTCAGTGGTTAAGTGCCCTTAAGATCAATCCCTGGAACTTCCTCTCCCCTGTGGATGAGCAAAGCAGAAAGTAAGGGATGACAATGTCATCGAACCTATTTGATAATCATTCTATTAAATTCTGTTACTCAGAGCTTGGTTCCCTAGCTCCTGTCAATGCCCCCTGGAATTCCATGCTACCTTTACTGAGTGGGAACTCGAGCTCTTTGCCAGGTGTCAATGATTTAGCAGCATTTCTGTGTCATAACAGTATGTTCTGATTCAGCCTCTCTGTGGCCTCCAGGCCATGCCCTTTATGTTTCCATAGGCTAAAAACTGGGATGCAAACAGTCATCTTATCCCAAGGCAGGTTGGCCAGAAGATGGAGGTCATTAAGGATTTCAGTTCCACTCAAATTCAGGTGAGGTCTGACTCCAATGATACAAATTATTTTATGGAATTTAATTCTCACAGTATCCTAGGCATTGAGCAAATGGGCCTTATTCCCATCATGCAGGTGGAAAGGAAAATTGAAACACAGGTGGGTGATTGATTGCCCTTGGGTTAGGCAGCAGGTTGGTGGCAGCACCGGTCTCTGCGCTTCCCCTGTGTGTGCTCTGCCTCTCCATTGGGGCTGCTCACACACCAGCTGCAGGTCACTGAAGCAAAACAGCCAAGGGATCCTTGCTGTCCCCTGTGAGGGTGATAGATCATTCCAGTTTGCCCAGGACTGGGAGGTTTCCCCAGGTAGGTGAGTTCCAGGCAAACTGGGACAGTGGTTGCCCTCTCTGGAACAGTCTGGAGACACAGGACAGGTACTTAAATAAGTACCACTGCAGAGGTGGATGAAAAGGAAACAGATCTCAAGCCAGGTGACTTTTCATAAATGCTCTATAATTTGCTTTGAAAACTGGACAGCTCAAAGGGAAAGATTGGAAGGAGCCACACAATGTCTAGAGAGAAAAGCTCTTTTTTTCTCCCCCAAAAATGAGTTCAGAGAGGCTGGAGTTGGCCCAGTCCCCCCTACCACAGGCTCAGCCTCCTCCATCCAAGCTGCCCACAGCTTGGCTACCACCTCTCCCTTAAGAACACACAGCGTTGGCCTACCCAGTAGGGCTACATGTTCCATTCCAGTCAGAATGAGATATAAAGGCAGAGCTGAACCAGCTAAGAAAACAGACCCCAGCCCCATCTTAGTTTGTATCAGAGAAGCCCCTTGGAATGTGGCACGTGGGCCTGTTTATGGCCAACACAAAAGGTTGTGAGTAGATTTGTTCCCTTGATTTTTTTTTTTTTCTTCATGGGAGGCATCCCGGAAGCTGGCCTTCTAAAGACATGAGCTCAGTTCATGGTGTATGGGTGTGACACACTCCATCCTTTAGAACCTGAGGGGTGTCCAGGGTGTGGAAAGGATTAAACATGCTGGCCCTGGGATTTCTGATTTACACAGGAGAACAACAGCATTCAAAGGAGGGTTTGGAGCAAGTGCCCTACTTTGAGGCAATGCTGTAACAGAGTTGCTATCTTTTATTAAAAGTTTAAAGGCACAGGGAGAAAGCGAAGGATCCCATGAAAGCCTTTGCTCTTGAGGAGCAAAACAAATCTGTGACCTCACTGAGCACAAGACATTGTAGCCAAAAGATTAAAGGACATGAATGGAGAGTAGAAACTCATGAGTTTCTTTCAATTATCTTCCGGAAAGTTCCTGCAAGCCACATGCGCCTCTTTTATTGCTAACAAAAGAGGATTGTGCTTGAATCCCTTCCAGTGTCTGTTTTTTCCCATCTCCACAGCGAACATTCTGCTCTCAGTTACACAGGTGCACAGCACAGCACCGTGATATCCCATAAAACCAGCTCCAACCGACGCGTTCACAGACACAATGGCTGAATTTATGAGACTCACATCAGCGAGTCTCTGCGGGAGGCCGGACTGGCGCATGGGACAGGTTAAGGAGCTCCCTGTGTTACTAGGTCATGTGAAACGCTGTTCAGGTGTCTTGACGACACACTTCCCGCTAATAAACCTGGGTAATGTGTAAAAAACAAGCCCAAGACCTTGAATCAACTTTCAAGGTAGACGACAATCTCTTCAAGGTGTGTATATGCCAGACAGCAAGACTGCCCTAACAAAGGCTCTGGTAAATCCAACTTCAATGGTGAGCACCTTTCTAGGTCAGGCAGGAATCAGAACTAGGCAAATGTTTGCTTCACCTGAGACCAAGTTTAGAATTTTATCACAATGTCAGAGTCTCCCTGAGTATAGCAGGAGGGTGAACTTCTAGCCTGTGGGATCAGGGAGAACCAGGTTCCAGTTCCAAGTTGCCTATTTCCCAGCGATGTGGCCAAGGGCAAGTCATTGAACTTCTCTCCCCTCTTTTCTGTACCGTAAGGAGTGATGTTTCCCACCTGCACTTCTGTGAGGCCAGGTGAGATGGTGTGTGTAATACTTAGCCTGCAGTAAACACTCAGGAGTAGTTGGGCTACTAATAAAATTAGGTATAAAAAGGGAATCATTGTGCATTGACTGTTTTTTTTTCCCAAACAGTTCTCACAGAGATCTCCAGAAGCCCATACCAGAACAGGTTGAAGTTCAGAGACTGCTTCCAGGCCCTCACTGACTCTCAGGCGGGCACCTCTCTGTGATCCCATCTCCTTTGGCATCCTCTCCTTTAATGAATTTGTCCCCTCCCACTTTCATCTCTGCTACTCCTGCCAGGTCTTGTAGCATTGGCTGAGCCACTTGAACTTCTAGAGCCAGCTGGGTGCACAAAGCCTCACAAGATGGTCTATTTCCTGGCTCGCTCTCCATTCGCTGCCATTTCTGGATGAAAAGTACGCAGGTGGCCTGGCATGGGATGCTATCTGTGCGCATCACACAGTCAGCCATTGCACATAAGCAAGGCATTCTCCTGAGGACAGTAGACAGCCAAGTCCTAGAAACTCCCTCAGAAGCCCTTTATGGGTTGACTTGGAAAGAGGAAAAGCTAAGAAGACAGTGCATGTGATGAATGGTTTATTGCATCAAAGAACCATTAGAAAAATAATCAGAAGATAAGAGAGAATGAAAAGAAAGAAATGTGGCAGCTCCCCCTGGCCCAGTCACTTTCTCTTGAATCCAAGAAGCTGCAAGACATGATTTAACATGACACATGAAGGTGCCAGCATTGCTTGGGTTTGCAGGCACAGTGTACTCCAATGGCTTTAGTGCCACAATGCCAGTGGAACTTCTCCTCAGAGTCCAGGCTGAACAGACACCACTCAGAAGCCCTGCAACGGACACCAATGGTCACTCTTCCAACCAGAACTCTGCTGGGCATGTGGGCAGAGAGCTGAGAAGGCCTGTGTTAGCTGACCCTGTTTTTTTTGTTGTTGTTGTTGTTGTTCCTCTTATAAAGAGGTACTGCAAATAAAAGACCTTGAATCCAGGGTTTTGCAAATTGGCCTTTCTGGCTTTCTTCGTCTCTGTGGGTGAAATAAAATGCAGAATCAAAAGTGCACCTCCTAACAACCTGCTTTTGTTAACTCCCCCTGATTGCTCACCATGTTGACTACATTTTTTTGGAAATGTCTCAACTCCGAATTTCACAGATCATGGGTAGACGGCTTTAAAGAGTGCCCCCTAAATCAGGTCATTAAACATGACAAGCCTTCGCTGGATTTCTTCTATTCTGAAAGCCCTGTGCTGGGCTCTGTGGGGTACAACATGATACTCGGTGTGGGAACTTCCTGTGTGGAGGGCAGACAGACACAATCCTAATTCCAAAGCCAGGCACACTGGGCCAAAGTACTAAAAAGGTTCAAAGATAGGTTATGGGTACAAAGACGACACTGGCCTTTCAATTTGCTGGACTGTCTGTGCTTTCTAGACTTGTGTCCTGTTCACCACATATATCAGCATCTGGCATTTACTCTGTTCTACTTGGTCACAGATGACACCTGGACAACTCTGGCCACATGAATGCTGCGTGGAGAAAAGGGCAGCTGCATGTGGAGGGTAATAGAATTCCAGAAAGGAAAAATCATTTCCGCCAGTCTTACAAGGAATAGCAAACACCTAGTATAATGAGAGCAAGGAGACGGGGATAGAGGAGGGATAACTAGCATAGATAAATCTAGAAGGGTGGTGGAGGTTCTGGAGATTGGGGCAGGGGTGTTTGCATATTAAAACCTGCTTTCCAAATATGTTTTAGAAGAGCTTACAACAATGACATCATTCAGAATGCAATCTAGAAAGAACTTAGTTGGATCTTCCTGAGCCTTCTCTCTCTCTCTCTCTCTCTCTCTCTCTCTCTCTCTCAGTAGTGAGCATAATGTTCCAAGGGCCACGGGTAGGTATGAAGCCTGAAGAATCAAAAACAGACTGTTTTCTGGAACTGCCTAAGTTTAGTTGTTGGAGTCACTTTATGGAGGAAATGAAATGTTCTCATGCATGTGTTTCATGATGGATTTAATGATGATGGGAGCCGGGTGCCGTGGCTCAAGCCTGTAATCCCAGCCCTTAGGGAGGCTGAGACAGGAGAATCGCGAGTTCAAAGCCAGCCTCAGCAACAGCGAGGCGCTAAGCAACTCAGTGAGACCCTGTCTCTACATAAAACACAAAATAGGGCTGGGGATGTGGCTCAGTGTTTGAGTACCCCTGAGTTCAATCCCCAGTACCAAAAAAAAAAAAAGATGATGCGTTTGGGAGCCAATGAATCTGATTTAAAATCTAGACCCTGCAACTTTCTGCCCAGTCTCCCTGGGCAAGATACTTTTCCTTGCTGAGCCTTGACTTCCTCAAGTATAATGCAGCAAAGAATCACTTCAATCTCATCCGCCCATCATGAGGATGAAAGGAAATACAAAGAAGGTACCTGGCACAGAAGAGAAGGTTTCCAGTGTCCATGACTCTCCTCCCCTCCTTTTCATGCCAAACCTGTTTTCATGCTGCAATGCAATTAAAAGTTTATGATGTCCTAAAACTGATTTTCTGATTTAGGGGCAGTAAATTCTAAGTCACTATTTTTCCTGAAATGACATTCTTTAGATTGAAGGCTGCAGGTTACTTTTCAATTGCATTAAATGCTATTTATTGAATTTCTACGAAGACACAAGAAATGCAGTCTATATCTGAGAAGAAAGTATAAGGGCTGATTCTATGGGAAATAACAAGCCTGAGAACTCTGTTCACACACTTCTCCCCAAGGACTCAGGGGGATCTTCATTAGCAAATATATCTGATACCTTTTCATATAGTATCACTGTACTCCCTCATTCCCTTAGCTTTGGCCTTGTAGAACCTTCCACAGACACCAAAACTGAGCACACTATGGTTAAACTGTGATGGGGCATAAAGATGTGTAAGCTGCATTGTAACAGACAAGCTAACAGGGGTATTAGAAACCTTGAATATTCTAAAGGGAAATCCCACACACAACACTGTTGGTATCACTCCTTCAGCTCAGGTGAAAGGCCAGTGGGCACACCAACCAAAGGAAGGCACACTCAAAACTCCTGAATATGTGCCTTATTTTTCTTAATGCAAAGCATGAAAAAAAAAATGCATGTGCTAGCTAGCCAAAGCTGACAGAGGTCTTCATGTGCTGGCCTCAGCCTGCCCCGGGAGAGGTTGGTTGAATCCTTACATTGCTACCTGGACAGTTAGAAACATCTGGCTAGTTGATAATTCTATCTGAGAAATAGCAAGTATGACTTTAAGAGCTAAGGAGGTCTCTGTGAAAACATAGCTGCTTACACTTCAGTGGGGAAAAAAGTAGCAGGGTGGCCATTAAAACTGATTTTTTAAAAACCCACCTAAACCTCTCCATTATGTTTGTGGGCCTCCATCCCCCAGAGGCCAGGAACCTCTTTTCAGCAGAGGGTAAAGAAGCAGAATAACCACATTCACACTCTTCTTCCCAAGGACCATTTTCTGCTCACCATGAGATGACATAGGAACAGGCAAAGCTCCTCCAAATGCTAGGTGTCTCCCTACCTTGCCAAATTGAGGCTATTTCAGGACTTTAAAGTGTCTTCTCTTACCAAATTCACTTGCCAATAAAATCTAAGGGAGCTCCACCCACAAGTACTGAAAACAATGATTGCCTTCATTATGGGGCACATCAAGTTCAAGTTCATGTGCAATCACACATTCAGACACCACTCACAACCATACCCAAAACAGAGAGTATGAGTGAGTGGGAACTCTACACCTTATTGGCATGGTCATTCACGACTTTGAAGGGCACAGGGGACAGAGCTAAGAGTAACTGAGCTCCTTGCAGAGTTCTGGCTGGACTTCAGAGGGGCCATGACAGGTATAAATTTAGAATAGGGCTGCCCTCTGTTGCTCCTATCAACTGGGCCAGTTTTGCCCTGAAGCAACAACTATCTCTGAATTACTGGTTCACTCCAAAGCTGGACTTGAAACCCAGCTGCACATGCAGGCTGGATGTTCCTCCTGTGCAACCCAGAAAAGCAGATGATGTGAGGGAGAGAGAGAGGCAGAGTGAGGGCTGCTGAGGGCCCTCGTGGCCACGCACTGACGTGCTCACACAGTTTCCTGACCCAGCTTCCCCATCTCCTCCCCAATCCCATACACCTTCAATTCTGGTCACCAGTTGCTGCTGCAGGCCTCACCTGGGACAAACTATCCTGTGCATATCAGGTCCCTGTCCTGGGACAGAGAGGAAGGAAGGAGGCTGGTGGGATGTTATTTGATGGAAAGGCCCATTTTCTTTAGACAGAGAGGACCAAACCCAGGCTAGGTGCCCACAGGATGGGAAAGAGCCTGTGTAGGCACTGCCCTCCTGAGCCTCATGTGGGGCCAGATGGATGCTGCTGCTGATCCCAGTCAAGCAAAATGTCCCTCTGAAAACTACCGTTCCAGGCAAAAACTTTTCTGTACTATACCTTTATCATAGATAGGGTGAAGTTTTCTGTTAAGTATAAAGACCTGTTATGTGGGAAGGTAGATAACCCTTAGGCATTCATTTAATTTAAACTCAAGAAAATTTTATTTTAATGATGACTTCCTTGGCATAGCTCTCCTGGAGATTCTACCACCTGAAATCCTCCAGGGGCCCCAAGTCCTCCCTCAGCACCCTTCCTTGGATAGACTGGAGGGCGGCACAAGGGATCCACTGCTGCCATTCAACCTTGTGAGCACAAGAGGGAAGGAAGCAGGCTTTTGAAGCAACCCAACTGTTCAATGTGCCATGTAGGAGGGAGAGAAAGAGAAATAAGCCCCACAGAAAAAGTGAGGACTATACCCTCCAGCTATCAGGTCATACGGGTGACACAGGCTTGGGTGCCTTCACGTGGCAGGAGGAGGGGCTGTGGTCTGTCATATCCTGGGCTGCTGATACTTTCTGGAAACTAGTCTTGAGGGTGCTGAGGTTTGCTTTCACGTGCTTTGTCTTCCTAGGCAGGTGGGTCCTACCAGGGGCAGCAGGAAGCATGATGGGAAAAGGGCAGCTCCATCCAGGCTCTGCCTGCAGCATGGAGGCCCAGGGAGAGCAGAAGGGGCTCACTGACCACCCCTCCTCAGGCTGCCACAGGCAGGGTTGGGAAGCCACAGTCACAAATAGGAAATGAGTATGGAGCACATAAATGCAGAGGAAATGAAACTCTGGGAGGTTGTACAAAAGTCCTTATTTGGGAAAAAGGTGGAAATAAAAGAAAGCACGTTGGGTGGTGTTTGTCCAGGACCACAGCTGGCTGACTGGGCCCCAGGTTTAGGGACCTTGGCTGTGACAACAGGGAGCAGTGGAGTGGATAGTGGCTCCGTGAAGAGCAGACGTGGGACATTCTGTGGTGGTCAAATGACTTTCATTGCAGGAGGTGCCCTTCCTGGAGAGGGCGACAGGCTTCAGCAGGCGGAAAATCTCTGAAACTTTTCTCTTCAGAGCAGGAGCAGAAACAGCTCCAGGTGGTGCAGCTTGGCTGGCTATGGGAAGTTTCTGGATATCCACCTGCTCAGCCCACACAGAATTCTGCATGTGTGTGGACCGTGCACGTGAAAGTCTCTCCCTCCTTTTTTTGATGAAATCAAAAGAAATGCTTAGGAGTCATTTCCTATGAGTAGTAAGGGATGGATATCTCACCATTTTGTTGAGAAACCAGCAGAATGTAAGAACCACCAAACTGAGAGTGACTGGCTTGAGTCACATGGTTCAATGGAAGGAACTGGGGTTAGAGTCAGGTTAGACAGTGTCAACTCCTGACACCCCCTAGGGCAGGTGTGAGTTTGAGAACACTGTTAATTGCCCTGGGTCTCAGTGTCTTTTTCTTGCAGTAAGGTGCCTGGGACAGTGGCTCCCCGATTTTGCCTCCTTGGAATCATGACAGCTGAGGATCTTTAAAATCCTGAGGTCTGGCGGGCATGGTGGCACACACCTGTAATCCCAGCAGTTCAAGAGGCTGAGGCAGGGGGATCAAGAGTTCAAAGTCAGCCTCAGCAATTTAGTGAGGCCCTGAGCAACTCAGTGAGACCTTGTCTCTAAATAAAATACAAAAAAGGACTGGTGATGTGGCTCAGTAGTTAAGTGCACCTAAGTTCAATCCCCAGTACCAAAAAAACATCCTGAGGTCTGTCTTCTACTCCTTGCCATTCTGAATTTGTTGCTCTGGGGTGTGACTTGGGTGTCAAGATTTTAAAGTCTCCTTGGGTGTTTCAGCAGAGTTTGGAAGCTACTGGCCTGGACAATCTTAAGTGCTAAACACATGCTTGTTCTCTAGGGCTAGCTACATAAATGAAAATACTAGGCCTTGGATTCAAGTTTCAGAATTTCAAGATGGCGACAGCAGAGTATTTTGAACTAAGGTCCGGGCCATTCTGAGCACAGGCCTTTTGCGACTGTGCGCATCAAGAATTCATGACCAGTCCCAGTTTTCTCGCTTCCTCTCATTTCTAATAGAGCAATGCTTCATATTAAATTATAAAGGAAAAATTGAATGATGGACAAGAGGAACTGGAAATTAGGCAACTGAAGGTAGCACTGGTGCTCACTGGTGCGTTCCTCCAGGGGCCTGGGATCTCTACAGAAGAAAGCACCTGGGGTTGAGGCTGTAGGGCTGGGAGCCAAGAGGACTCCCCCAGCCTGCGAGCAGAACTCATCCCTGCCCGCTCCCCAGACCAACTCCTACACAGTCACATGTGGGAGCTGGTGACATAGCATGGCTCCAGGATAGGGATTCACAGCAAGAAAAGTGTTACCACTGGGGGATGGTTCCAGGTGTCCAAGGAAAAATCTTCCAACTGTGAAAATTAATTTTGCATCCTATTCATTTTAGATGCCAGGTGAAAATGGCCCAGCTAGCAAGCCCTGAGGTAGCTTTATCATTTCAAGGGAAGTGTGGGTGTGGGTGATGACCTCACCAGTGGGGCTCTAGGACTCCTCCAGGGACTCTTTTTTTTTTTTTTTTTTTTTTGGTACTGGAGATTGAACTCAGGGGCATTCGACCACTGCGCCACATCCCCAGCCCTATTTTGTGTTTTATGTAGAGACAGGGTCTCACTGAGTTGCATAGCATCTCGCTGTTGCTGAGGCGGCTTTGAACTGGTGATGCTCCTGTCTCAGCCTCCCTAAGTGCTGGGATTACAGGCTTGAGCCACCGCGCCCGGCTCCTACAGGGACCCTTGATCCTTCAAGGCTGCTATGCTAGAACAGAGAGGAGGTCAGGTAAGAAGGGGGTGGGGAGGACAGCTGGTATGCGTCTTGAGTGCCTCTTAGGAAAACAGCCCGGGATCCTGGGGCTGCTGCCTCCTCCGCCCCAAGTTGTAGTGATTTAGTGAAGAGACTCCGGAGCAACAAGTCATACACTCCGTAAAACCATCAGAAATGGGATAATCTTGCACAGAATTTACAACTGTCTGGTCCCACCCCACTGTCTGTTCTTGGTGGTCAGGGAAGTTCACACAAAGGGCTCAATGGCTTCGGCTCCATAAACGGAAACTCAGAGCATCTGATCTGGGCTCAGGGAAGGCTTGAGCCTAACCTAGGCTGTCAGCTGCAGAGATAGAGGAAACAATTTTGGAAGAATTGGTTTTTTTAAAAAAATCAGAAACAATTAAAAATCTGGAGAGATTTTTCAAAATGGGAAGAATAAAGTGCTGGGCTCTGAGGAAAACACAGGCATGTTATTCACCCCTTGGGCCCCCAGCCCTTTACTTCTAGTCCAGACCTCTTTGGGATTCAGGAGAGAATAAAGCAAACCTTTACCCAGCCCTCTGCCCAGACTTCACTAGTTCTGTGGGGTCCTTAGTACTTCTAAGGGTCAGGCTCTGTCTTTGTAAAGTGGAGAAAATAAGAAGGTCCTTACTTGAATTAAATGAGATAATGTGCTTTTATCAGTGCTTCCTGTGACCACAGGTAACAGCTCAATGTTAGCCCTTTAGATGTGTATGTGTGTACATACTCTTTAGGTATCTTTATGTGTCATCTTTAGCCACCCTGTGAGGCTAGGACTGTTACTCTTTCCATTTGGAAATAATAAGATTATGATTTAAGAGAGGTTATATTCCTTAATTCAGAGGAAGTCCCAAGACCAAGCTCCAAGACCAAGCTCTCTCTGAATCTTGGAAGGACCTAGCCCAGTGGCCCTACTTGCATGATGGGCCCAGCTAGGATTCTCACTGGGCTTACCCCACCCACCTACTTCCAAGGGTGTGTGCAAAAGACTTGAAGAACTAAGGAATCTAAAAGGCCAGGTGAAAAGAAGAAAATGGAATAGAAAGGGAGAAAATATCTCAAGTGGATCATTTCACTCATTGGAAAACCAACAAAACAAAACAAAGATGACTTTGCTCTTAAATCAGGGAGATGGAGGCCATAGTGATGCAATGGCAGTGGGCGCCGCCATTCTGAGCAGGCAACCCAGATGGGCACCGTTCTCCAAGGCCAGGCTGAGCTGGCACAGCTCCTCCAACTCCCACAGAGGCAGGCCCAGATGCTAGTCTCAGTCCAGGGGCAGAAAGGCCCTGGGAAGAAAGGCCCTGTGCAGGCTTCGTGCTGGGCTCTGTGGCTAGGACAGGACAAGACAGCACTTCCAACTCCACGCATACAGCTCTCAGCTTGTTGCTAGCAGACAGGATGGCGGCCACTGCACAGGGGCCGTCCGTAGCACAGTGGCTCAAAGAATGATGGAGTAGACTTTAATTGTTTGTACTCTGAAACCTGGGAAGTGTTGGCAGCAAAATGAGACTAGAGAGGCTGCTGGCAGCAGACTGACAGGCTGGAGCGGTCGCTTCCAGCCACCTAAACGGTTAAGTGGCCGGTTTGCCAAGGCCACTGAGCAAAGTGTTACCTCACCACAGGGCAGATTAAAATATGCGTTTTCTCCTAATTGAGCATAGTGAAATCAGCTGGCGGTCCTGTCACAAGTGCAGGAATGAATTGTCACAGCACGAAACACAGTACTCTACAGAGCATCTATTATATAGGGGAAAAGAGCCGCATAAACTTCCTTCTGTTGGAATTTCAACTAATTTGTTGTCCAGAGTGCTAGGATATGGCAGCTTGGAGGAGACTTTGTGAAATGGTCCCCCGTCCATCTCAATTTTCTACAATGGCAGTACGTTATCCAACCACAGCATTTTGTGCCCGCAACGTACAACACGGCGCAGTCTGGTGTGTGAACTGGCAAGCGAGTTAAAAAGCTCTTGTATGCGATCAACCTTTGTTTTTGTAAACAAATGACTTATGCTCATTCTGGTTGTAGGGTAAATGTATATTAGGCACATACTAGTTTTGCCACGGCCTTCCTTTATAAAATCATGTGTTCTTAGAAAAACACAGAAAACCGCATGACAGAAATAAGTGGGCCCTATTCAAGACTCTGGTGTAGGGCTAGACTGAGCTGTAAAGGGCAAAAGCCAAGATGAAGAACTTTCTCCTCCCCAGATCCTGGGGGCATGCAAACACTGACTTGGCATGAAAGCTCCTAGGACAAGATAAGAAGCTCATTCCCACTTCAGGCCCCCTGTACCACACCTGGATGGTGTTGCTTATGAGACATGCCTCATGCCGAGTTAATATCAATGCTCCAAAACAAACAACCACACAGTCTTTGACTTTTTTTAAAAAACATAACTATAATACTTTTTGGTGATTTCTGTTTTAAGCATTCCTTACTTAAAGTGTCTAAAGACATCTCACAATTTGTTTGTTTTTGTATCAGGAATTGAACCCAGGAGCACTTAACCATGGAGCCACATCCTCAGCCCTTTTATTTTTAGTTTTTTTCAGACAGGGTCTTGCTAAGTTGCTTAGGGCCTCACTATGTTGCTAGGCTGGCTTTGAACTCACGATCCTCTTGTTTTAGCCTCTTGAGCTGCTGAGGTTCTAGGCATGTGCCACCGTGTGTGGCCACATTTCACCATCTTAAATTCCCTGAATATTTCTCTTCAGCCAACATTCCATTTAAATTTGATACTCCCATGCAATGGCAGATTCATTGGCCCAATACTGTATTTCCAATGAGAGGCAAATGGTCCTGTTTGGCACACTTTGGACTCATAACCAAATAAAGCCCCTGAGTCTTTGTGCATGAACCACTGCAGTTGTGTTTGTATAGTTGACTTTGTACCTACATGAAGAACTTGATGTTATTTTTATTGGTTTTCTCACTATGGTTTCAGCACTATTCTATCTGGTGGAGGATATTTCTAACCCTGATTTTGTAATCTATGTTATTTATCCCAGATACAAATGTACCATGTCTATGAACTTAATAAACATTTCTTCTTTGTGTTTGACCAAATCAATAATAAAAATATTCTACAAGGCGAGGTATAGGATCCTGTATAAACCTCTGGAAGACTCTTTAGTGTCTATAAGAATTGTCCTCAACAATTCGCTTGAGTTCTTGGGGTCAGGACCCATGTCCACCATGTGGTAGGTGTTTTAGTTAGTTATTTCACTGGTGTGACTAAAAGGACCCAACCAGAACAATTATAGAGGAGGAATAGTTTATTTGAGGGCTCACAGTTTCAGAGATATCAATCCATAGACAGCAGGCTCCATTCTTCAGGGCTTGAGGTGAGGTAGACCATCATGGCAGAGGGAAATGACTCATGTCATGGTCAGAAAGCAGAGAGAGAGACTCCACACTCTAGATTCAAAATATATACCCAAAGCCATGCCCCAATTCCCACCTCCTCCAGTCACACCCTAACACTACAGTTACTACTCAGTTAATCTCAATCAGGGGAGTTAATTCACTGATTGGGTTAAGACTCTCACAACCTGGACATTTCCCTTCTGAACCTTCTTGCATTGTCTCACACGTAAACTTTTGGGAGACACCTCACATCCAAACCACATCCAAAAATAGTAGGCACTCAAGAAATATTAGTGGACTTTCAATGAACAGTATATATATATATATATATTTTTATACATATTTTTATCAACCATCTTTACTATACCCATTCCCCTTTCCTGCCCCCCACCTCCCCCCTGTCGCGTCTAGTGTTTCTCTATTTCTCTTATGTTTCCCATTCCCACCTCCCTTATTCATCAGCATCCATTAATCAGAGAGACCATTCGGCATTTGGTTTTTTGGGATTGACTTACTTCACTTAGCATAA
>CM053407.1:75931610-75949110 GCA_028644305.1 Xerus rutilus
CAACCATCTTTACTATACCCATTCCCCTTTCCTGCCCCCCACCTCCCCCCTGTCGCGTCTAGTGTTTCTCTATTTCTCTTATGTTTCCCATTCCCACCTCCCTTATTCATCAGCATCCATTAATCAGAGAGACCATTCGGCATTTGGTTTTTTGGGATTGACTTACTTCACTTAGCATAATGCTTTCCAGTTCCATCCAATATACTGTTCATTGAAAGTGCATATAAAGATGTTTAATATGAAGAATGTAATCTGCTTATAATTTTGTGCAAAGTTAGAAAAATTATGATTGTAACAATTTTTTTCTATTTGCCTCAACAAATGTTTTCAGTGAATAGTGTGTACAGCTTCTGAAAATTTGTTTTTTTCTGTTATGTTTGCCAACATGTATTAAAATGTAACTTTTGGGAAAAAAAATAAAATAATTAAAAAAAAAAAAAAGAAATATTAGTGGAATAAATGCAAAGGAGGAAATTCACGTTCTGTTTATTTTTTATTAGAGGGATAATCATAGCTAAAGTAAGACTTAGGCAAGATTACGGGTGACCTGAGATCCTGCTGGATGCATGACATGTAAAATGTAGACCATATATAGAAAGTCAAATACATCTTTCACTGAAGACACAATTGACCATAATGACTTCTTTGGTTTTAAGAAATGATTAGAGACAAAAATAGAAGACTAATTAGCCTTAGTTAATGCATTTGCTTATTATTCTTCCTGGCTGGTGACATTAGCCCATGCTCCATCTCTGGCAGCAACCCACAAGTCTTTAAAATTGGGGCCCTTGCAAGTAGATGTGGGTAACAAGCCGATCCACTTTGGGTCCTCGGGAAGGCACCACCAGCCTCCTGGATTCTGCTGCCCTCTGGTTGTGAAGAGCTGGAGCCATTGCTGGAAGTCAGGAGGCTGAGGAAGCCAGCAGCCAGCCACTCTCCCTTCTGTGCACACTCGGTGTGCCTGGTGTGAGGGGCTGTAGTGCTGCCAGGTCTTCTCGTCCTGTTCATTGGGACTCTGGTTACTTGATTTCCAGATATTTCTTCTTTGCATAACCCTGTAGTTAAGTGGCAACAAATACCACTTTAGAACTAGAAAACTAACCATAGTGACAGAAGCAAGAATAGCTAGCATTTATTGATCATCTGTTGTATATACACAGCCTCTCATGTCACCCTTATGAGAACCCTATGATGGAGGCTGTACTATTCCCTTCATGAATTGGGAAGCCTCAGGAGCTATCACTTGCCCACATCGTGAAGCTGAGAATTGGTTGCCTAACTCCAGAGTGCCTGCTCATTGATATTCCTGCCTTTTGCTTCGACACTGGATGTGTTTGGGTTAAATGTAATGCCACAAGTAATTTCTACATTGCTGTCACATGTGAGGCCCTGTGTTAGATGTCGCAGACATTTCAAGTCAAATGCCAGAATTCCTACCTACGTGGATATTAGCTCATGGGTCTAGGTTTTGTCTTGGTAACAACTCCAAAATCTCAAATACACCAGTCACTTTTGCGTGAGGCAGAATGCGGTACCCCATAAGCTACTTGTCTCAGGTTGAAAAGGTTTAAGGGAATAGAAAATCATCTTATTTTTGGATCAGGAAGGACTTCAAAGAGGAAAGTTGGGCTTGGAGGGATAAGTAAGATTGTGGTAGGCAGAGATTAGGGGTGGGATGGGATGAGGACCAGCCTGAGAACAAAGTAAGTGCAGGGGCTCAATGTGGGGTAGCTGTGGCCCCTCTGGGGCGAACAATTAGGGTAGGAGCAGAGTTCAGGTGGAAGCAGGAGGACAGGTAGGATGGCTGAACTAAGGGCACATGGAGAAGTCTGCTCTCATCATGGTGGCCCAAGGAGGCACTGGAGGGACAGCTGCAAAGTGATCAAGGTTGTGCATTAGCAAGTTTCTTCAGACAGCAGCATGGCTGGCAGTTTGCAGTTATGGCCACGGGGGCAGGTGCAAGGCTCTTGTAATGCCTTAGGTGGTAAAGGAGGGCCTGAGCTAGGGGACGCTAATGAGGATGGAAAATGAGAGAAGAGTTTGAGATACAGTGAGGAAATAAACCCCTCAGATACAACCCAACAAGATAATCAAATATAATAGGAATGTGTGGGAAAAGAAAATAAAATGATTCTAAGCCTGCCTGAGGTTTTTGGATGACATCAGTGGTATGTTCCAATAAATCATGAGTGGTAACCAAAGGCAGGTCAAGCCAATCTTTGTAGAATACAGCATTCCCCTAGTCCTACCAATATCTTATTTGGGCAAGGGCTCTCTGCTAAACCTATCAAATGTTTTCTTAGTCCAGGAGCATTTGAGTTAATTCGCTATTTATTTACTAAGTTTGATGTAGATATGTGTACTAACACTTAAAAGTTGATACTGACCATAAAAATTCATTTACAGTCTGTACTTTCTTAGTTCCAGTGTCTTAATGCACACCTGAAGTTGGCATTAAAATATATTTCCTGTTTTATAAAAAAATATTTTAGAGATCTACCATGTGTTGACAAGTTTATTCAATATGCATGAACAGAATTCCATTCAGGAAACTTGCGATAGGTTGTAGAGTATTTTACAGAGTCGGTACTATGTTACGTACTAGCACTGTGATCGTTGGGTGATCACTGTCGTGAAGAAGACCAAGATCTAATTAACCCTCCCTTGATGGAGCTAAAATTAAAATCCACCACAGCTAAGGTTATTTTCACTTTAACATGGCCTGCACACATCAGAGAAGCTCTGAAAAAACTTGCATCTAATCTGCCTTGCTCAGCAGGTGTACCTATAATGGTTTGTGATCTGCTTTCTGTGAATGTAAAGCTTTTGCTTTATTATGAGTCATATGCACCAGTAAACATGTTTTAATATTTTATATTCTTTGTCTTATTAGTAGATCAAGAATTTCTGAGAGTTTAGAAAACGGGAGAATGCAAAGCCCAGAGTCATGAATCAGCTTATCTTGGGACTTTTGTTGCATATTCTGGACAAGCAGGTGGATTCTGTATTCAAGAAACAGGTTCTGGGGACCTGAGATGGACATCACATAGGTCTTGCTACTCAGAGTGAGGCTCATAAAGGAACAATGTCCGCAACATGAGGAACTTGTTAAAAAAGCAGAAACATGAGCTGCACACAGAACTGCAGAAGCAGAACCTGCATTCTTTCTAAAAAAAATTTTTTTTAGTTGTAGATAGACACAATATCTTTATTTTATTTATTTATTTTTATGTGGTGCTGAGGATCAAACCCAGTGCCTCACACATGCTAGACAAGTGCTCTACCACTGAGCCACAACTCCAGCCCCAGAATCTACATTCTAACAAGCTCCTTGGGTGGGGTGGTGTATTTGCACATTGAAGTCTGAGAAACATTGACCACAGGGGACCAACCTGGGAGAGCACCAAGGAAAGCTGAATGAAAATACAACCTGTGGCAGCCTGAAGCTGGATGAGCGTCAGCGGAACTTGTGGTCTTCTCTAAAACAGGAGCTCTCAGCTGCCTTAGATCGTTACCACTTTGCTCGCTTTCAGCCTGGAATTTCTTTGACAACATTGTCACCGTCTGATTCTGCTTTCTTGGCAGATCAGAGAAAATACAATTCTTCCCAGAAGATTGACTTAATGTGTTTAAAATTAAGGACTCTTTAATCTTCCTAGACTAGAAGACCGTCCTAGTCTTCCAAGTAGAACCAAACTTTCTATTTTAAAGTGGTTAGAGATTATCCAATTACCCAGCATTGTTCAGCCTTTTGAAACTCTGTTATTTAAAAAATTATAAAGAATCCATCTCCTACTCTTCAGTGAAAAAAGCAAAATCCAAGAGTATTTTAATATGCTACCATTCATTAAGATGAAGGGGATATAAGAAAATACCCAGGGATCTTCCCACTTGTATAAAGAAATATGGAAGGATAACTCAGAAATGAAAGATGTTGACTACTATAAGGGGTGGGTGGGAAGGGTGGAGAGAAGGGAGGGAGAAAGGAGGAAGACTGAGGAAGGAGGGTCCTGCTCTGAGTACAGCATTTTATACTGATCTGATTCATTGACTGCAGTAATGCTCACATACCACATGAAATAACAAATAATCCAAAGCAACTAGTATGTGTGGAGAGGGAGGACTTAATGGGATATGAACACAAACAAATGAAATCTAACTCTATAGTAAATGAATAAGATTAAAGGGATGGAGGAGAAAGTAACTAGTCAACTGTTGAAAGAGTATCCTGATTGATCACTGCAAAACCGAAGACACAGAGTTGCACATAAATGCTGTGATCCAGTGAGTTGAAGTGTTTCTTTAGGTGTATGGGCCAGCAGTTCTGAAATGACTTTATATATATAGTAGAATGGAACAAATAAGTAAATGCACTGTAGATAATGAGAGCCAGGGGTTTTGCTGTTGTTGTTGTTGCCACAAACAAGAAAAAATGTTTAAAATATCCCTGTGGTATTAGTTTAGAATCATGGGCATTAGTATAAATCCATAGCTTTTAAAGAGGCAGAGGGAGAGAAAGAAGGTAGGAAGAAGGAGAGAGAAAAGCGTAACTTTCATACATATATTACCTAGGTCTCTATTTTGAGGGCCTAAAAGAAAGAGCGCCCCAGGAGTAATGAGCACATTTACAACACAGATCTAGGTCTCTACACTCTCCTCTCCAATAAAAGTAACAAGGACTTTTGGAGAAGTGCCTGGTTCTGAAGCCAGGGCATGGCAAACACAGGACAAACCTGGAACATCTAGTAGTGTCAGAAAATAAGAAAATGCTTAAAAAAAAAAAAAAAAGAGATAGTCTGTCAAAAGAACACAGGAACCAACCTGAAGTCAAAAACTAAAAAAGCATAGTGAAAAAATACAGTATTGGATTTGAACTTAGAATAAAACAAATATTCACAAATAATATAAATATCCACGTTGCGAAATAAGTAAGCAAATTAAAAAAAAAAACAGATAAATAACAGAAGAGAAAGATAGCTTTCCTTTACAGTGGAATTCCAATGACTAACTATAGGAAGGAACAGGAGGAAGGAACCTCCCCTCCAGGCAAACCCCACAGAATCCGTACTGCATACAAAACCACTGACGGTGCTGTGTAAAAGAAACACAAGCATCCACAGACGGGTTAGTAAAGAAGTACATTTCTGTTGTCAAGCCTTCCTGGTTTGCAGCATTTTGTTTCTGCAGACCTAACAAACTACTATGGGGCATTGAAATTGAATTGACAGATTTCCTAGAGAATGGAATTATTGACTTGATTCAGATGAATTAATGGAGGAGCTGGCAAAACCATGACACACGGCAGGAAAAGTACCTTAGGGCCACTGCTTCTCAAATCGCATCACTGAGGAGGCCGTCAACATGCCCCCATGAACCAGGACTGGCTAACACATACATGAACCACACTACACCCACACACAACACATGCCTCACACTACACACATGCACACATCTACACATGCTTACACCCTGCCCATACAAACTACCCACACACACTCCATGCACACACATAAACTCCACATGCACACACACCCCATATACACCACAAGCACCACACATACACACTATCACCCCCTCCACACATACATACCACACAAATGCATACACATATTCACAGATCACATATACATATATGCATCATACACACACATGCAAACCACCCACACATAAATAATCCATGCACTTACACAAACACCACACACACACACACCTTGCACACATGCCCACCCATGGAATGAATCCTCTACACAGTGAGGCATACTTCCTAAATCCTCAGTTCCCCAGATCAGAAGAGTAACAATTGAAGCGTGGCCTTCAAGGGCCATCTCAAGAGCAACAACTGAGCATGGCATTTTGTTTAAACTTCACAATAAGGAGGTTAGGAATGCATCATTATCCACCCCAAAAAACAATTCTCGTTGTGACTTTTCAAACTACCCTAAATAGTTAAAACCTTCATGAGTGTCACAGCCACTAGTTCACACATACAGTGTGTTTGATTTATTTCCTCAGTTCCTCGCACTATCATCTCCCCACTCACCTGAGTTGGCTACAAATATCTGATTTCTACCTCTCTCAATTCCCATCATCCCTATCCAATATGCATTTGTTCCCTAAGTACCATAGATTCTCATTTGCATTGTTTCCATAGCCAACATCTGAGTGAAATGTGGTCTACCTCATGACGTGGAACACAGTTAAATCATTCCATGATGAAACAGAAAACTGTTGTCTGGACAGTTTGGAATGTTAAGAGAAGAAATACCTCATAGAAGTTTTTGATATACTTTTAGGAGATTTATGGACCTTGGTCCAGTTCATCCAAGGTGCACAGACCTGGGTTAGGAGACTCTGATATCCTGTACTTTTCTAAAAAAATATTTTTAGTTATAGTAAAATGTACATAGCATGAAGTTTACCGTATTAACCACTTCTGAGTGTATAGCCAGCAGCATTAAGTATGTCCACATTGTTACACAGCCATCACCACTACCATCTCCAGAACTCTTTCTTTGTGCAAAACTAAAGCTCTGTATCTATCAAATAATAATTCCTCATTCCTCCCTCCCCTCAGCCTCTGGCAACCACCATTCCACTTTCTGTCTCTGTGAATCTGATTACTCTAGGGATGTCTTGTAAATGGAATCACATAGTATTTGACTTCTTTCACTTAGCACAATGGTTTCAAGATTCATTTGTATTGTAGCATGTGTCAGAATTTCCCTCTTTTTAAGGTTGACTAATAGTCCCTTGTATGTGCTGTAGTTTGGATCTTAAATGTTCCCCAAAATGCTTGTTCTCAAGAGTGGTGCTTTTGAGAGGTGGTGGAACATTTAAGAGGTGGGGCCTGGTAGGGGGTCTTTGGGTCATTGAAGGAATGCCCTTAAAGGGGGTAGTGGGACCCCAGTCCCTTTCTCTTCCCCTCTCTTTTTCACTTTCAGGCCAAGAGGTTAGGAGTTTGCTCCATCATGCGTTTCTGTCATGATGAGTTTGCCACAAACTCAAAGCAATGGGCCAAATCAATCATGAACTAGAACTTCTATAACTATGAACCAAAATAAATCTTTTCTCTTTATAAGTTGATTAACTCAGATATGTATTACAGTGATGGAAAACTGACTAACACAGTATGTATATACTACATTTTATGTATCCATTCATCTGTCAATGGACACTGGGATTGATTCCATCCCTTAATGACTGGGATAATGCTGATATGAATATGTGATAATCTACTTTTATATTACAGATTTTTCATTACATTGTTAGGTAATTAAAATAACCTTGAGACATAGGTATAATTAATCCTTTCTTGTTTTTCAGATGAGGACACACAGAAGCTCGAAGTTTCACTGTTACTACACAGGAGAGCAGGGTCCTGAACGCAGGTTTTCCAAATCAACAGTTCTTGAATTTCAGCTCCACTGGTTAAACTTGAGACGACATATGTCTTGTATGTCTTTCATTTGGTTTGCTAAGGAAAGGAACACTGCCTAGAAGAGTCTCCTCTTCCCTGGATGATGGAGGGGGACCATGACCTCTGTTTTCAAAATAATCTGAAGCATTTTCAGAGACACAGAGTGAAAATAGGTCAGTCTTTTCCTCATAAATTCTTCCTCCCATTCTATAACTCCTGAGGCCTAGGGAAAAGTGAGGGAGGTGCAACGCTGAGGTCTCCCCTGTTCATAATGATGGGAGATGCGCAGGATGCCATGTCTGCCCCATTAGGTGCCCTCTTTCCCTTAGATATTGAAGGATCTGATACTCACAGGGCCCAGGCTGAATGACAGGGGTGTAGGAAATAAAGGGGCTGCCTGGCCTGGGGGGGAGGTGTCATTGAGGACAGTGCTGTCTACTGAGGTCACTGGTACCCAGAACTATCCCCACTGAGTCCTGGCCACAGGAAAAGCTGTCCCCTGACCCACCTGAAAGGCTCCAAAGCATTAACTGCCTGTAATTTTGACATGTCAGATATGTAATAAGGAACAAATTAGCACTTGGGTCTTTTTTCTGAGACAATCCAATTTCTATGCCAGGTACCAACTTCTATATTTCAAAATGCATTTTTGAAGGTTAATTAGAGAAGCAGCAGAGATAGTGTTTTCCAAGAGGGATTTTTCTAGTTCCTTCCAGGTCTATGGATGGCAGAAAAAATAACTTTCAGACACCGTAAATTGAGTATGTGAAGCTGTGAGAATAAACCCATCTCATTAGTCATTGTGTCAATTATAGTATCTAAGGAACAATTTTGTAGCAATAGCATATTTATTTGATGTTGTGAAAGCTACCTGGACCCACTGTTAGGATGATATTTGCTCTTAATGCTCCGAGTGCCTCTTTAACAAAATGGCACTCCATAAAAATTTAGTGTGTTCCTACTGTAATTAAATGGCCCTAGTCATTTTTGCATTTATGATATAAACTATAATGGCTGTAAAATCCCGCAATTAACTTTCCTTGCGCCAACATTTCATACTTGAGAAATTCTCATTACAAATTTCATTACTGATTCACTTATCTGTAATTTGTCCTATGTAACCTAAAGAATATTAACAAATTTAGAGTCACTTTTGCTCTATTAAAAACGAAATATAAAAGTCTTTCACCTAGCAAGTCAATCATGATATTTCAAAGGGCCCCAAAATGAGCCAAGTGTATTGATGAGGATAGGAAGGAGGAGAGAGGGAGAGTGGGACTAGCATGGAGGGAAAGAAGCGGGGTGTCATCCACTCACCCACCTACGCAGCCTGCGGCACTAATGTACCTGAAAGAGCCCGGGGAGGAAGAACCCTCAGGGAAAGGGAATGGAGGGCTGGGACCTCTTGTTACAGCCTCAGCTCCGGTTTCTAGTGTTCCTTTCTTCCTGGGGAGTTGGGGTGACACTGGCAGTGTTGTAACAGACTCTTCTGGTTTGCTTTGGCAGTCTATCTGAGAAACTTGTTGTTACCTACAGCAATAGCGAGATAGAATGCAAGTTCCACTGAGAAGGTTCCCCTCCGAGAGATCCTTACATTTCAGTGTTCCATCTCCTGAGGCACCAAGTGACTCATGGGGGAAATTTATAGAAACCTCCCTATCCTCTCGGCTCCCCCGCTCCCCATTAAGACACCCACATTAAAGTGAAGTGAAGGTTGACGGCCTAGTGTCAAGAACCTCCTGTTCCTGTCCTTTTCTATCAACAACCTTACTGGGAGACTGTGGCAATTGTTTGTAACCTGTCTGGGCGCCAGATGCCAGGCTGAGAAAGGAAGGGTTTTCACTAGAATGGCTGCTGAGACGGTCCACTTCCTGGGAGAGAAAGGCCAGAGCAAACGGGTGCCAGGGGATGCCATAGGGTATCTGTACCAACCATCTCCACAGGAGCAGCCTGCGTAAATATTTTCCCCCAATAACATCCTATCTCAGCATTTTGCTGCCTTCCATAACTGCATTCATTTTATTCTAATTTGTAATTAACTTTTACAAAATTAAATTGGAGATAGAAAATTACTGTCCCGACATAAATAATCCTGCTGCGGGATGTGGCAGTGTTAACGCAATCAACAATACGATTCATAAATGAAAGAAATGTTGTCATACTTATTACTTCTGTGTGCTCCATCTTTTATAGAATATTACAGTGTAAATTGAAATTTTATATGATTTAATAAACCTCAAAAAGATATTATGGCCAAGTAACCACATAACTGTAACAAATTGTGCTCCTCCCTCATTATAGAGCTCTCTCCTCACACGGGGCTCTCGGCCTCATTATCAGAGCTGTGTCTTTGACAACCCAGAGCCCATTAAAAACACCTTGAAGAAAGCACACCCCATACCATGGAGCTTCGAAATCTATACCAGGCTGGAATCCTTGAGGGTGGCGTTATAAAATGAGGAAATGGGTCCTTTCATTTTTCATCCTAAGACTCAGGCAACAAAAACATGTTATCTGGTCCCATAAGACCCGCCCCCCTGCCAAGCCAAGCTCTGCCTCACCACGACAGATGCTGAAGTCAAATAATCGAAACCGCAGCAGCAGAGAGAGGTTTATTACTCCTCCAAATCTTTAGCTGGTTTTATAGGGTTACTAGTTCAGATTTAAAGTTTCTTTGTCTTCAGAGCACCAGACCTCCCATTTGTAGCTGATTGCCATTTTTCAAAGATTTCTGGTTCACCCAGGGGTTCATTAGGGTGGTGGAGTAAAGTGGGTGGATAGAAAGCCCAGTGGGGCAATCTCATCTCTATTCCCTGTCCCTTACATTGGTCCCAGGTCTCGCCCAGGCTCCCTCACACTCCAATTTGGAAGAAGGAAGCTGGAAATGGAAGCACTCGCTAATCACATGCGGTGGTTCTTGGAGCCTGATGTGATTTCTGTAGCTTCCAGCAATGTGCGGGACACACTTGCACTGAAGAATTTAATGACTTGTTTTACTGCCGCCCGCCATCAATATTTATCTATATTAACTGAAGAAAGGCATTACCTGAAATGGCATTTCACACCTCTGAGCATTATACAGTAATTCTAAAGCTGTAAGTTGTACCAAACTCGACCAGCAAACACAGAGATACAGTATGAATGGCAATCACTCAGTTTCAAGTTTTTTGACTTGAATTGTCTTGCAGCAATCTGGGAAACCATAGTCAAAATGGTTTGAATTGCTGGTGTTGGGAATGACTGGATAAGAAGCTGTGGAAACAAATCTTTCTCTGCTTGGTGTTTCTTGAGTTAATAAGAACACCTTCCAAGTATATATTCTAGAAAAGAAAGGCTCAGACAGGGTGGTGAGATGTTGCAAATCCCACCATGCTTCTTTCTACCTAAATCATGTGTCTGATCCCTCTAAATTTCCCTCCTCCAGGGGTTCATATACTTGTTGTTGCCTGCTTCCTGTCCCCTAGCATGGAAGCCTCCTAAGGGCACAGCCAAGCTGGACTCACAATTCCTTCTCTCTCTTTTTTTTTTCTTTCATTCAGGGCTGAAGAACAAACTCAGGGCCTTGTATATGCTAGGCAAGCGCTCTGCCCCTGGGCTAAATCCCCAACCCCTCACCATTCCCCCTTCCACGTGGAACAGAGGTCTAATACGTGGCTGGGGCCCCTTTCCAGTTGTGGAATGAATTATCCCCATTGGGAGAACAGAGGCTTAAAGCATAGCAGGCATTTCCTGTATCCGCACAGACCACACCATATTGAGTGAACAGCTTTTAAAGGATCATCTGAACATCTTACACTTGAACTTTACTCAAAGACCAGTGTTTTCAAGGGTAAAAGGACCTGGAAGACCAATTGAGTCAACCCTTACCCCTATAGAGAAGAAAGTTGATTTTCAGAGGACTTAAGAGACTGGTCCATGATTGTGTAGAACCATGCTACCCCTGAATTACCCCCAGAACTCGGGCTTCTGGCAGCGTGCAGCCGGAGCTCTTTCTCATACTCTATACTTGTCTCCAAGATAAGCTCTACAGACAACGGAGTCTAGAGTGGCTTGACTTTCATATTCTTATCTGAAATGTTCTTTCTATAATTTCCCCATCTTTGGAAATTAAGTTTATGGGACATCTGGACAAGAGGATTAGTCCTCAATTCATTATAGATAAGGTTTACATTTTTAATAACGGAATTAGAACTTCGAAGAAACTTTATAACAGCACTATTAACTCTCTGTACTTAGATTTTACATTAATCTGAAATTACTTACCCAGTGACTTTATGCACTTTGGAAGAAACACAGACCTGGAAATAGATAGTGAACAGAAGGACACATGTTTGGACTGATGCTCAGTCTTTCCAAAATTATAAAATCCTGCTGTTATTCAGTGGAGTCTGTGAAATAGGATTGATGAATTGCACATTTTCTTTTAAAAATGGAATGGGATTAATATTTTTTTCCATTTTAAATTTTGGAAGCATTTCTTGAATTAACTACAGATGCCCAGGCATATGAACTGCAAAGCCAAGAATCACTGAATTAAGAAGCAGAAAGCCATTTGGAAAGATCATGTGTATACCAGCCCTACCTGCAGACATGACTTGTAGCAGGACTTATAAAGTGATTCATACCCCTTAAATAAATAGGTAGGGAGAGATTTAAAATCTCTTTTTGCTCAGGAGGAGCAAAAAGCCATTTAGAAAAAACTGACACATCTTGCTATTTACAGGAAATAAGAGGCAGGTCTAATGTCCTACGCATTAGTACTTATAGTAAATAAAATTGTCTGCTAAGATGAGATCTTTGCTCTAAATGCCACCTGTTTGTCAATTGTTTTGAATAAAATAAATATAAAAGGTAAAGAAAAGCATGATTTATAATATGGGACAGAATCTTGAGGAAAGAAGAAATATGTGAAGCTTCTTTCAATAGCCATTCAACATCAAATCAATATCGCATTTTCTTAGTGATTAATTCAACATGAGCATCCAGCACTTAATATTTTAACTGATACATTATCTCAATCTTTTATTTATTCTCTACACTTCAAAAGCAGGATGATTTTAGTGTCAGCTGATCATCTTATTGCCTGCATTATGGTCCATGGAACATACACAGATTTTTAAAAAAAACAGTTTTAGGTATTGAATCAGGATAGAGAAATGTTTTCTTCATTCTTTCAGGCTAACAAGCAATGACAGGTATTCAAAGCATCGGACTGTCAACACTGTGACTTCTACTGTCATCTGCATCATAATCTGTTTCTTAGTAACACTTGGTCTGAGCAGCAGTAATAGAATTAATTATACTTCATTTTGCTGCCTTTAACAGTATTGACCAAATTTAAGAACAAATGAGAAGTGCTTATCAAGCTTGAAGAAAATAATCCATCAGTGGCACAATTTAAATTCTCTGCAGTTCTCTTATTAATCAAAGTAACACTTACTATCCTATCTCCACTTCCCATTAACAGTCATTAAGCCCTGCTGCTGATTGAAGCAATTTCTTTAGGGATCTCAACCTCATTTTTAAGAGAACTTCTTCAATGGAAAACAATATCGTAGAAGCGCGGTGACTTAAAAGAGAGGAAGAAGGTTCTTCAATCATGTTCTGACCTTGATATTTTTCAACAGTGTAAGTTCAAAAAAATACACAACTGAGAGTCTGGAAACTTCCGAGAGTGGATGGGCTGCCCTCGTTTCACCACCTCAAGGAGGTACTTATCCAACAAACAAGCCACAGGCTCCTGTTGAACACCTCAGCCAGCCCCTCGGAACCACTGCGGCCCTCATCTTACTCTTTCACTCAAAGTATTAGATGGCTGTCAGACACAGGGAACACACTGACAAGGCTGTACCAGGAATGCTGTAGCGGAGGAGGATCAAGGGGTCTGTAGCCTAAAGAGGGGGCTGGAGGTGGTGAGCAACACTGTTTACCATGGACCTTGAACAACGCATTTACTCTCTCCATTTGCCTCTGGGATGGAGAAGATATGTCTGCTGCCCTGCTTATCACCCCCAGTTGTTGCGCATGTTGAAACACATGAGGAAGTATATGTGAACATCCTTTGAAATTGTTGAACACCATGCGGACATTAGCCATTCAAGACTCAGAAGGCGTGGGCAGTGTTTGATCCAAACCTATCCCCAGGGCCTGCCATTGCTATACATAGGTGGTACCATTAAGTACCATTAAGTGCTGCATTAATGCTACAGAAGCCCTATTTCTGAAAATGAGAGTCAGATAACCTGCATGATTAAAACAGAGAAAATTTTTTTCTCTTTTATAAAAACATCTGTAATACACATGGAGTGGACACAGTTGTAGGCATACCAAACACAACACCAGGGCAACGGGTGAAAACAAACATTAGTAGAATCCAGGAATTTGGAGGGTGATGCTTTTGCATCTAAAAAGATTTCAGTGTGATGGCGGAAATGGTGATCTCAAGAGGAAAAAGCCCAGAGAATGTTGGTGGTTGGCAAGATGAAGCAAAACCAGCCTCGCTAGTTGGACATCCCAGGGAGGGTGGGAGTGCGGGACAGGTTCCATTGCAAAGGCTCACTGCCTTCCTTCCCTGGGATCCAACGTCATTGCTACTCACTGCACCTTCAGCAGCCAACTGCTGCCGGACAAACCACCAAGCCGAATGCAAAGTAATCCCATCCCCACATGGGGCACAGATGCGGAGTTAGGCTGCAGGACTATATTCTCTCCACACTCCCAGTTTGTGGTGTGATGACATCTAATAGTATCTCCTGCTTATCTGCATAATCCCATGGAAAGCCGCATTTCCTTCTGGTTATTAATTGCAATTCACCATAATCCCAATTTTCATGAAAGCCAAACACAACGTGCTGTAGTCATAAAATTTCAAGATGATAAAACACTTAGTATTTACCCTGCTCCATCTTATTGATGAGAAAACAGGCACAGAGAGATCCAGTGGATGGCCTGAGGCCACCTAGCAGGGCACTGTTGGCCATCTTCAGTTGGTTCAGAAGTGACTTTGCTGCTTTGAGTGGCCTTTGAGATGTGTTGGAGAACTCTTCTCTTTTCCCCAGAGGAGGACATATCCTATGGAGGGAACCTGGAGAGCCCTCTTTGGTGGGCTTCAGCACCCCTATTGCCTTCCTTTGTCTGTCCTTTAAATACAGAGCCCCTGTGCTTTGGTTGGCTCAAAGATAAGGGCTTCAGAGATTGGACAGCTGGGATAGATCCCAGGAGGAAAGTCCCAGGAGGAATCAATCAAGACCTGGATCTGAATTTGCTTGGCCAGCAAGGCCATGAAGACACCTCTCAATAGGATCTTAGGCCTGATGCATAAAGATGACCATATAATCAAGGAAGAGATGGGACAATCTCAGATCCTGGTGACCGCCAATGTCTCCTACTGCAGACCCTGCCTTGCTCTTGTCCACTGAGGCCCAGATGAGAGCCGAGTTGCACTGGGAGTGAATCTTCTTTCCTTGAAGAGAGGTAGGGCGCTATCCACCACTTAATTTCTGATAAGACATTAAATGTATGCTTCTCATCTGTAGGAAATGAAATGCTGAGCTGGATTTTTGGATCAATGGAATACCTACTCCTGTTAAAGCACTTAAAAAGGAAAACATCTACAAAATGTCCCATTAGGCTGACAAATATATAGCACTATGAAAAGTGTGCCAGCAGTTTCAAAGCTGAGTAGAACGTTGTATTTAAAGAGTATGAATGGATTTGAGTTCAGTGATATTTCATCCACATGAACAAGTTTAGCCATCCCATCTCTCCCCAATATTTCCCACATTTACTTTTAAGTAGGCATCTATATGCCATGACAGACTATGGACATCATCTTAAAAAATAAGTTGTAAAATGAATGATATTAAATGGACTTTCACAGCGTGAAGATGTGGAAATATATTCTCATCTTGATGTGTGGGGCTGTACAGACATAAATGCCATTAGCATTAATGGTAATTATGTGCGTAAATCCCCATGCTCTCCATGAGAATGTGCCCCTTAGTTTGCAAGTATGATGACTGGCTCATTTTTGAAACAAGAAACAGCTGAGACTTTTCCCCCTCTGCTGGGGAGACAGATACAGGGTGGCTCAGAGCATCAAATCTGATCACTGCTTTCCCAAAACATGCAATTCAAGCACTTTAAAACTCTCACCTTGGAAGAGCTGAAGATGTAGGAAAGAGTTCAACCTGTCATCTGAATACCCTAGTAATTTATGCTCTATCATTCTTAGTTTCCTGTCACTGGCTAGAGTGGTTACACTACAGGAGCCATGTTCTCTCAAAAAGAACTTGTTTTATTATGGTCTGATAACTATTGAGAATAATATATTCCAGTCAACCCAGAAAAAGCTGTTTAACTACAACAAAAATTTGCAGAAAGTAAGCAAATTTAGCAACCCATTTACCAAAGCCAATATATTCCAATCGTATTAAAATAGGCAGGCAGATGACAGATCCAGGGAAATGGTTCCAGTCTTTTCTCTTTAATTCTTAAATTAATAAGGCAGGAGGACTGAGTGTTTGGTTAGGCTTCACCTGATATAGTAGGAAAACAAAAAGTGCTCTTTGCCCAAAAGTCAGAAGACATTAACACAGAAGGCCGCCCGCCTTGAAACTCTACACACACTTCATCAGGGGAAGAGGGAACAAAGTGACACATGTAATTAAAATATACTAAAAAAACAAGCCATTGTGCCTTTCAATTACGATGGAACTAAGAAGCAACCATATTATTTCTACAAACTATTTTCACTTAGCACAGTTCAGATGGAATTATTGCCATGACCTTTTAAAAATGTGAAAGAGTGAATCAATACCCTTTCACAGCAAGATTGCAGGAGCCGAATTGGCCACGCTGTAATGGTGTGTATTTCTGCATCAGAAGGCAGTTGAAACCTAATTATCGTCAATCACATACAAGGTAGCTCCACGTACTGATGAGCCTGTGCGGGCTGCCACGTGCCTGTGAAGGGCTGTGTATTCGGGGCTTCAAGAGGGACAGGCACGTGTGAAGGGGGCGGGGATCTCGGAAGCCCTGGGCCATCAGAGTCAGGCTTACAGGTGAGTTATAGGGACTGTCACTCATTTACAATAACTAACACTAGCCTGTCAGAAACAGCCACCTGTAAATGATGTATGAATGGCTGGCAGCCTGCCATCCCCCAACAGACCTTGTAGCCAAGAATCACATTTTATTGTCAAGGTCATCGGAATGCTTACTTGGATACATGCCATATATTATTTAAAAATAACAAACAGCCAATCAGCAACATTTCTTAAGGCTCAAGGGCAAAATAGCCAACTTGCTTTTAGAAAATAGGAAACAAACGCCCACCAGCCATTTTAGCAGGCGGTTTTTTTAATTGCTTCTCTACAGAGATAAACAAGGGACACTGGAGAGTCCTGAGAGGAGCGATACCATGTCAGATGGAGAGAATACATATGGATGTTCACTTTTCCTAAGCTGTCTCAGACATGATGCCAGCAAAAACCAAAAATAAACTCAATCAACAGCAACAACAGCCCTGACTGCCAGACTATATGCTGGTGACAGGTTTCCAGGCAATGACAGCCATGGAAACCAGTTTGCAAGGAAAGAAAATAAGGATCTCTGGTTTGATTTTTCATCATTCCCTCATTCTCAAACCTCCCTGAGAATGCTGAAATGATTCCATGTGCTGTGGCAAACATTTTTCGTATGCAATCAGTCTTTTCCCATGCCATCTGAAGGTCATGTGTTTTTAATTTCATTTGATAACCTAAACATGGGTAGAAGATTCAACAAGATACTCTTGTTTTTCAACATGAGAAATAAAGCATTATCGAATGTTATGGATATTAAGCCATGAAGAAGTGTTTGGACAGACGGTTCCTTGCAACTTTTCTTGGAAACTATAAAAAAACACAAACATACTATTCTGTAACCATACAAATTCAAATATTGTCCCGTTTGGATTGTTGTTGAAAAATTTCTGTGACAATCAGTTTTTGTCATCCTAGACTTGCTCCCACAGAAATGAAGGCTTTGGCCTATTTGTTAGCATTATACAGTAATTGGACAATCTTTTGTTCAATGCTCTTA
>CM053407.1:75954110-76099437 GCA_028644305.1 Xerus rutilus
TGTTTACACAGTCTGGACATTGTGGCTAAATCACTTGCAGCATGTTTATTTGCAGGGAGCTGTTTTCTGGGCACTGCAGCGGTTCATTAAGAAGACATAGTGTATTAGGATTCAAAGAAACGGCTCCCATTCTCTCCTGTTTTATATTTTTTTAAAAAATACACAAATAATGAAGCAAAACACAGAATTTCCTTCATAAGGAAAACAACTTCCCTCGTGGCTTCAAAATGGCTTGAAAATAAATCTAACATTGAATATCTTAACAAACAGCATTGGAAAGACCACCTCTAATGACTATAACTAGCTTTTAATACCACGAGTATATAAATGGCAATCCGTTTTTGACTAAGAATAAATTACAACCAAGTATTAGGGCAGCTCTTGCTTCACTCTTTTCTTCGAAAACCAAAACGAGAAACAAACTCCACAGTATTTGTTTTAAATGAGAGACTTCTGAATGTGTTTTGGGAGAGAAAAACCTCGTTTAGAGAGAAATATTTCTCCTAAGCAGCTTCGAACCAGATTAATGGATTAAAATTGTACACTTGAATAATTTGACTAAATGTAAAACCTCCACATGGCTCTCTTCCATTTATTTTTTGTGTTTCTATATTGGTCTGGAATGCATTGCTCTGAGATGCTTTTTTGCGTTTCCAAATTGAGCTAAACTGGAAATGACAAATTTTCAGTTATGCAAAAATAGCAATGAAGTGCCAGAAAAAAAATATATTGTGAACCAAAAAATCTTTAGGAAAGATATAAAATGAGAATAATTTTATAGCATGAAATGGATTCAATAACAGAAACATATTCAGGGCAATTATATCAATTTTTAAAATTTAGAAACTGTTTAAAAATTAAGGTACTAAATGCTAAGCTATATTATGTTTCCAGCCTTAGTATACTTCCATTAGAATTAAGTAGTAATCAATATAGAGTATTTATTGCTATGAACTATAGCACCAGGGGAAGCAGAAGATGCTGTGCTCAGAACGCACAATTCTCCTCCGTAATCATTTAGGAAGAGGAAAAAAAGTTTTAGCAACAGACTGATCTTTACTTTAATCACAGTTGCCACAATTCATTGTACTTCCACTATTTTCTGTAGTAAAGAGAATGTAAAAATCGTAATAAGAATACATGATGAAAATAACAGTTCCCCAGTTTAAGTCAGTAAGATCAAGATAATAAGAAAAGCTTTCATTTTTAGGAAGCAAATAATAACAGGCACCCAGAATGACTTATTTTTTTTTCCAAGCTGATAGAATTGATTAATGATTCAAAATAACTAAGGAATCAAGTTGCGGAGCATTAAAGAGAAGTGCTAAAAATTAACTCTACACTAAAATGACATTACTGGATATGTTCTTGGAATTATGTACTGCATAACACTGTAGATTACAACTGTGAGGCTAAAATATGGAATCTTCATGACTGCATGATTACAAATATATTTAATAATCTTAAATAAACTCAAACTTACTTTGATATCTATACTTCTAAGTAATTCAAGACATGAGAAATGTATTTTAAAAGATCATGAAAGCCATTATTATTTGAAGGAATATGCTCAATTTTTTAGATAATTTAAATTATTTAAGAGTCCTTTGCATTTTTTATTAGCTTTGCCTAAAGTTATAACATTAAAGCATTAAGGTTACATGTAATGAGGTTCTGGTTTGCCCTGATTTCTAGTCTCGTATTTTCACAAACTTCAAACCAAGATTAGTGCTATATTACAAGGCTCATTTGATCATATACAATTGTCTTATTCCTAGACATGCATCTGAAAAAATTTTTAAGTAGGAAGGGTGTGCACACACAAGTATCTACAGATATCTATCTGGAAGAAAAGTTCATTAGGGGAGTAGACATTGGACAAAAGGAATCTCTACAAAAAATTTCCTTCCTGTATCTGTTTAAAAAAAAAAAAAAGAATTCTCTGCCAAGTCCAACCAACTACAAACAACCTATATCTAAAGGCTATTATTAGCAGATTTGTGGTGTTAAGCATCATGAGAAAAGTTTATTTAGAAATTTTATAGATAGAAGTAACATCTCTACAACTGAAATTTTCATTAACAAAAATTGATCACATTTTAGAAGCCAAAGGCTTCATACAAAAATGTATTTAAGATCATAGGAGAACCCCAAACTTCCCTCAGATCAATTCTTACTATAAAATAACATGAAAATCAATAGCTCATTAACATTATTTCAAGAAGTATTAGAGTCAAAGCTGAGTGTTCCAATCTACCCTCCCCCCATGCTTGCTTTTAGTGGGAAAGAGAAATTTTTATTTTGACTTGTTTCATTTCAGTTCTTCTATCCTCAAATGCAAGCAAGTCATGTTTGACACTGTCGTGGATTTTTCAAGTCCCTCCAAATATAATCTCACTTGAGCCTAGCTTAAACTCTGTGAGGGAGGAGAGCAGCTGCAGCTGGCATTCTGCAGGCAGGGAAGCTTAGTCTAGGGCCAACACTTTAGGGAATGGAACGGGAATTTTGGGTGACTCCAGCTCCTGTGCTCTTCCTACTACTCACTCTGAGCTGAGCACTGCGCTGGCACTGCTCCCCATTGAGGACGAGTTCTCATTCCTAAAGGGGTAAGAGGTCACTCGAAGCTTCCAGAATGTGCTCTCCCATAATTGGCAGCAATTCCTATAAAAGATTTGTTCACATTATTCACACACAGCTCTATGCTTCCTTCACACTTCATTCAATAGGTATAAAAATTTCAGAAATTTTGATTAAAAAACCAATCTTCTCATCTGAACAATACTAAAACCCTTTCAGCTTTTTCCCTCCCCTGGTACGTTTTTAAATATATATGTATGCATGTGACAAAAAAAATCCCAGCTTGTTTTCTAGATTAGCCTCTAGGTTCCCAAGTAACAAAATCAGAGGGTCTTTTATGTCCCCGGGCACTGCCAGTGGTTCAACCAGCTAAGAACTGCACCAAGGAACAGCTACCTGAGGCTGTTCTGATCCTTCCTGTGTTTACCTCCTGTTTTACTTAAACTAGGAAATCTACTTGAGAAGGACTGTGTTGAATCCTATATTTGAAATGCCCCTCGCACACTGTTGGCACTTAAATGTAATTATTCAAAATGGAATCATTTAATTAGATAGGAAGAGAAATAGCAAGCCCGGAGATGTAATAAAGAATAAAGCAAATACTCTGACCAACAGAAGCGCAGCGACAGATAGATAACAGCAGCCACTCACGGTGCATTTCCGTTCTTCTGCTCAGGATCCAGGTTAACAGGAGAACGCAGTTATATACCTTGCTTTTGCTGGGTTTACAGAAATCAGAGGGCATAACTGATATTGGTAACTCTGAGAGTTGTAAGTCTCATGCTTCATGTGACTCAGCTCCTTGGGAGAGCCTGAGGAGGAGGAGAAAGTGCAAGGAGATGAAGGCAGGGAGCGACAGGCTCTACGGGGACACAAGGGCTTGACCTGGAATTAGGAGCAAGCAGGATACCCATCTGCATGGGACAGGTTATTTTATACCAACAGATCTACCAGGTGGACAGCTGGAAATCTGGACAATGCAGTCATTCCTTTCTTCTTGAGAAGCATGATATTGTGGGTACCAAGCATGGCAACATTTCCAAGAACTATTCAAAAGGAAGTACCCCTTGGAAATTGAACATTGGTACACCCATTCCTTTTGGGGGTATTAAGAAAGCCAATACTTCAGGGTGCATTTTAGACCATGAGAGAGCTCAATTTTACCCCATCTTCAGACTCAATTCCAGAGCCCTATAGTCAATGTTGGTTCTTTTTTTTTTTTTTTTTTAATGTTTTCTTAGTTGTTGGTAGACCTTTATTTTACTTATTTATATGTGGTGCTGAGAATCAAACCCAGTGCCTCGCACATGCTAGGCAAGCGCTCTACCACTAAGCCACAACCCCAGCCCTCAATGCTGGTTCTTATCTCCTTATCTCCTACTCTTTTACTCCCTGCCCCGCCAGCCCCCAATCACCAAGGTACAAAAAATAAATAACATAAAATAAAAATAAAATCAAGGATATGTTCAAAAAACAAAATAGAGACTTTCTTTTTTTTTGGTACTGGAGATTGAACTCAGGGGCACTCGACCACTGAGCCACACCCCCAGCCCTATTTTGTGTTTTATGTAGAGACAGGGTCTGACTGAGTTGCTTAGTGCCTCGCTGTTGCTGAGGCTGGCTTTGAACTCACGATTCTCCTGTCTCAGCCTCCCTAAGTGCTGGGATTACAGGCTTGTGCCATTGCGCCCGAGACTTTCTTTATGGAGTCTTATACAAGATACTACACAGGTACCCAACGGATAAGACCTCATGTTCAGCTCATATCCAGTACTTAAGTAGCACATAAGCCAATAAAACTTCCTAAACAAATTTGTATCCGAACAAGTAAAGAAGTATATTAGATATTGTCATCACTTGGTTAAAATTAAACACATTTTATGATGAAGGTAGTTCCCTGATTATAAAAAGGCTGAACAGTTTGCTAATAATCTTTAAACTGATTTTTAAAATAAAACTATCAATTAAAATCCATCCCCCAAAATAAGTGTTTGAGACAGAAGCAGCCAGCTTGGCAGTCCTCCCTGGCTTCCCCAGCTCATCAGTTTACATGGGCTTCACTTATGAGGAGGTGTAGGATGGGAAAAGGTCATTACAACAGGACCCCTTCAGCCTGGCCCCCTCTCCCAGCTCTCTGCCACCTTGGATGACTTCCTGTTTTAGCTGGGCCGGAAGTCCACCAACAGAAGTGATCCTGCATTGGAGCTTATTCCTCAGTGCGCATCTATCTGTTGCTTTCAGATCTGAGTCACCACGGTGTGCTTTACCACGAAATAAGCAGAGTTCAGCTGCCTATCCCCTCTTGGACAAGGCTCTCCACATGCTGCAGCCTGTTTTATGGGACTCTGCCATCATCAAGGGTCACAAGCATTTGTCGAGTGCCCACCCTTTGCAAAGGAGAGAATGAAGTACTGAGTTTGAATTTACCCCAGCACTGTACAGTGCAGTGGTGTTGAATTTGGGGGAGGGAGGTTGTGTGGGAGCCTGGCTATGTGACTTGCCACCAGGACCTCGGGACAAATTACTCACCCTCAGTTTCCTAATCAGGAAAATGGGAATAAATAACAGAACTTGCCTCTTGGGGTTGTCTTGAGGATTGAAGAAAAAAGCACACAGCAGGACAAAGAGCACACATTCAAGGAACGTTGGCTACTGCTATCACTAGTTAAATGTCGTCATCACATGTGGCAGAGGTTTTCTTCTAGGACTGCCATGGGGGCTGGGAGAGGAGGCAGTGTATGAGAACCTGCTCATCTGTGGGAACTCTGTCGTCTTCTGTGGGAACTCTGTCCTCTTCTGTGGCACTTGTTTGTAATTGGTATACCCTGATGTCATTACTTTTCCTCCACTGAAAGTATCTGCGTGACACTTTCCTCAAACCAGAAGTAAACTGCTGTTCAAGCTTCACATGGCACCTGTTTTCACTCTAACAGGAGTGATATTTCTATATTACAAAATCAAGGCCAATGAACAGAAAGCAGACAAGGGCTGCACTATATTACCTCTTTGAGTAGTGGAAATAAAGAAAACCATGAAAACAGAAAGGAGAGAAATCTAGGGAAACACCTTCCAAAGTTCCAGTGTTAAGAAAGGCACTTAAAAGACAGGCTTCGGGAGCAATTTCTATTTCCCGCCTTTGCATGTTCACAAGTGTACTGATGCATTCAGCTTCCAGCCCTGTCCCAACAGACAGACCAAAGCTAAGCGGGGGTATGACCACATTCTGCTTTTTGGTTCCTTTCATCTTGGGGACTGGACGTAAAGCATTCAATCATACAATTTTTTAAAAATAGAAAGCAAATAATAAAAATAATCGAAAAATTGTATGATTATTTAAAATAATCATTCAATTTTTTAAAAATAGAAAGCAAAAAATTTTTTTAAAGGACAAAAATTAAATTATGGTTGGATCTGGCAACAACTGTGCTAGCTTACATTTTCAGAGAGTCCTTTTTGATCCACCCAAAGCCAGTAGTAGGATGCAGGAGCAAAGGCCCTCCTGACATTGCCCAAGGGAACGAGGGCAGCAGTGACTTGGAATGTTCCGGTAAGTGCAACAAGATCCGCAGCTGCCTGGGTTGCCTGTGCCCCTTACTAGAACAGCACAACACTGAGCACAGGAGAAGGGGAACCATCTAAAGACTGCACTACAACTCAACTTTCTAATTATTCACTCCATTTTGTTACTAACAAATTCAATCTACTTGTTGATATAACCTGTTATGGAGACCTGCTTTTAAAGACTCAGTAAAAGGGACTGATTTTTTGTTTGTTTTTTTTTACTAAGCAACTTTCTTAGTCTGAAAGCATAAAGGGATTTTCTCTGCCAGGTACAGAGGCCAAACTCTTGCTTAAATCTTGGTTCTTGAGCTGTTGTGGAGGTGTCAAACCTGTTAACCAATATTTACTGGATGCACACCATATACTTTGTACTGTGCTGGCACTAAATCATATGGTTGTGCCCAAGTAACAATTGAGTCTACTAGTAGAAACAAGAAAAAGCTCCTCAAACCGAGCATTAAGGAAATATCATTCCAGGTTATGGTGATCACATGATTATATAAGTATTTATGTCATCGTAGCAAAATACTATGGTATCAGAGATTCTGTCAGATATTCTGGAAGAACTTGACTCTAAGGTAGTAGGTGATGATAAATGGATAAAGCTGAAGATGTCCAGAAATGTCTTGTTCCCAGTCCAGAGGACAAACTGTCATGCATTTGAGTATAAGTTTATAGAAAAGATAAACAATATATAATTTATATTTTTCAATACTCAGTATGTACACACATACATAAAATTAATAACATTCTTTCAAACTCAAAGAGAAGCTGTGTTTTCTATGGCTTGATCATGTTTGAATCTCCACAAGTGAAATACAAACAACTGCCATATCTGGCATTTGGAAGAACTTTATTTGATTTAAAAATTCTCACAGTGCTTCACTTGGTCTCACTCATGAAGTTCAAACTTAAACTACACATATGCTAAGGTTAGTTTCATTCTAGTGGCTGAACTGCAAATAAGAATCTACAATATGTAATCAGTTCTGGTTTTAATCATGAACCTAGATGGTACCAGAGTTTATGAAGTGAGTAACAATAGGTTAGAGAAATTATAGGAAAAGTAGAAATCAACAGAACCATGAGAACCTAGGCTACAAACATTTTAGAAACAACTGAATAGACACTGTACTCTTTGAAAAACTATCTTCAAGTGTTTGTACAACGATAGCACAAGACCCCCACAACCAAACCCATATATATAGATTTCACCTGCAGATGGTTGAAAAGTGATTTTTCTATGATCCTGTAATACTTTATGTAATTATCTGTAATTAAATTATGGTAAAAATAATCAGCTTGACATATTCAGAACAAGTGCTGGTCTAAACAATATTCCTTTTCATAAAAGAAAGTGCCATACACAGCAAAGTGGCAGAAACAGAATGGAGTGAGCTGTGGTTAAGTGTAAATCCTATGGCAATGAAAGTCATTTGTATTATCCTTACTTCTTTGAATAAATTCAGATGACAGCCCTATTTCATTTCTTCATTCAGTTTGGAGGCCAGATGGCATTAGAATCATTTACTTCACCTTGTTGTGCTTAATTACTACAATCAACACACTATTTTCCAAATTAATCATAACAAAGTAATTTCATTAGTAACACAGCAGGCTGTTGAATTATTAGCATCATAACAGTTTGCAAACAATTAAACTTTATTTGAACCTTAAAAATTTGCAGAGTGGAACATTATTGTAAGATCTAATGGCAATAGAGTACAAATTCAGTACAGAGCAAATAATCAAGCAAAATGCTATATAAAATATGACTTACAATCACCTTTGAAAAAATTAGCTCTCTAACTGTTCATAGAAAAACAAATAAAAGCTAAGCAAACATAATGAGAACATAACAATTAGCATATTTTCTAACAAGCCATGTTGTTTAAATTCACATTAATGATATTATTATGATCTTGAAGAGTATGTAATATATTGTCACGGGTGTAAAGAAAACTTTCTCCCTGGTCGTATACAAATTATTTCATCAAATGAACATAGAATAGTCATGAATTGAAAGTAACGTTTGCTTTTCCTATCACTCCAATTTTAAATCTTCTGTTTCCTTCCTATATCTCCCACCTATATTCAAGTTAAAAAAGAACAAAGGCCAGGGGAGCCCTGGACAGAAGCAACACTGTATTTCTGTATTGCCACCATTCAGAGACTAGCTGGCTTGGAATTGTTGGCCATCAGTTGGCAGAGGACTCCCTCTCCTGGATTAACTGTAAAAAGAGGCAGAAATCTCCTAAACTCCTGAATTAGTCCCTGAGTGGGGGAGGGGCTGCCAAGGGTTCCGTATGCAATGACAAGCTGCTGCCATCTACTGGCCCAGTACTAAAAACTTCACTTAGGTGGGAGGCAGGAAGCCCGCTCCACAAGCCCAGGCCAGTCAGGGGAACAACTGTTTTGCTTTTCAACTACTCTGGTTTTGAAAACCAGGCCACAAAGTTCATCTTCAGTGGTCTAACTTTTGCCAAGATGACTTCTATCTAATTCAGTGGCGCTACATCAAGAAAAGGGTAATGAGCACACAAATGCAAGTTCTGAAAACTTTAATTTGATGTGTCTATATGTAAACTTGGGTTTATTCACAGTCCCAAAAAGGTTTTTTGTTTTGTTTTTAAACATTTGAAACTTAGGAGATAATTGTAAAATAAACACTCTCATATCATTTGCAAATAGTTTAAGTAAATAATGAAGGTTTTAAAATATTACCAACTCATCTGAGTGGTTAAAGCCTTTACCTTTATAAAGCAAAGACCTGAAATGTTCACAAAGACAATACCAACTAAGTAATGATTCCATCTTAGGAGATTATATCTATTCCAAATAATTATCTAGTCATCATAATGCATTTTGATATATATTAATGTCATACTGGTATTTCACAGGCATTTAAAATTCCTCCAATTTCAAATACACATTAATGATTTGATTCTGCAAATCTTGTTCACGCAGCACTGAGCATAGCTCAGATGCCAGACACACACTACCCCCTTCCATCCACCTGTTGGTGCATGTTATCTTGTTGCTTCTACACTGTGCTCTCTGGGCCTTCCTCTTCTTCTCAGCACTCTGAGAAGTACAGAAAAGACTCAAGTCCAGAGTTGTGCTGTTTTGTGGTGGGACTTCAACAACACGGTAATAAGGCGGGATGAGAGAACGTTTGGTCATGCTTTCTTACTTTGAGAGTATACTGAGGTTGTTTATACCATTATGTCAGTGGTAGAATGAGGTTTCTTATTAATCTTTTATTTCATTAAATTTAAATAAAACTACAATAGAAAACACTGGCATGCCCATCATCAAACCAGGATATCCGTTATGTGTAAAGTCCTCTGTGCAAACCTGGTTCTAGTTTACTCTTGTGCTGCAGGTGACAGCATGCAGCCATTTCTAATTCTATTTTTTTTCTTTCTAGTGGCTGTATTTAACAGGAAGTAAATCTGCCACTTTGTAAAACTTCTTTGATGAAAACATGTTACTATTGTGTGAAAAATAAACACTAACGTAAATGATCTACAAAGCTTTAGTATACACACATTTTTTAGCATCTGCCTAAACCCTGCATGATATATTTAATTAAAATTCTATGAAATTATATATTACACTCTAAAAAATAACTGATGTTCAATGATTAAGAGAAATTGCAACTTACACTGGAAGTAGCAGTAACTACATGGTCTGTATGAAATAGTAATGAATTCTTCACACAAATCACTAAGTGGGTGAATAAAAACTGCAATTATTTCTTTGCAAAACAGCAACAGGTATAATTTTATGGCTTGCATCTAATTTACATTAATACCTCTCGTTTAATTTCACTTTAGAGGAATATTTTAATGAATGACTATATAAAATAATAGTCAAAGACCGGGATGTTCAACAAAACAAAGAAAGGTTATGGGCTGTCACTCATGCTTTCACGAGGCTTCTAAATCCAAAGCATTTGCAGACAAGCAGAAGACTCCTCCTTCTCTGTAAGCAGAAAGGGAAAGTTATATTTTACTTTTTTTTCTTCAAAGTGTCGATTTCTCCTGCTTAGAAAAACATTACATTTTTTAGTTAAGGAAAAATGAATGTTGACTAAACATTCTGCCAATTCATCACCTTACAAAAGCCATAAAGTGTTATTTTACTAAAATGAAAGAGGTATGAGAAAACAGCTGGTTAGCATCAAAGGAACTTTCTCTAAATAATCTTTTCATTTTCAAAGTAAGTTCTGTGAAGTTATCGTAAAAATTAAAGATCAACATAACAAAAAAATTGAGGGCACCATCTTGTATTATCAGAAAACTATAAAGGCTTTAAAAAGGCAAAGACTCACAAGGAAGAGACCAAGAGAACATATGAGCTATTACAGAATATTGGATTAAAATGTACTTACCCAGGACTCTCAAATATCATACATCTCCATTACGTAGGCTTTAGGCACCAAGCCAATGGCTCCCTTCATTTCTCCTACCCACCAGCCATATCTATTGTATTCCTAATTGAAAACAATATGCAATATTAACCTTTAGACTGGTGTAAGTATAATGTCATTTTTATGCAACTTCTTAGAAATGTTATTCCTTTTTATAGAGTTACAAGAGCTCGAGCTGCAAATGGAAACATTTTCATCTTTTCTGTTTCTGGACACTTTAAAAATGCTGTTAGGCATAGGTTTAAATTAATGTATAACAAAGCCTGTTTATTACTAAGGTGTAGAACACAGAAGCAGGCACTCATGGTAGAGTCTCTCCCCCTTCCCTTCTTTCTCTCTCCCCACACAGCCTGGGACAACTTTTATGTGTAAGCACTAATGCAAGAGGCTGTAAGAGTAAAACCAGGATCCCACAGATACTCTATTTGCCTTCAAGAAGCTTATCATCTAGCAAAGATAAAATTATTATTTTTTTACAACAAACTACTTAATTCCTAATTAAACTTGTATGCCCTAAAATGGTTTAGAATGCAGAGGCATATCCCTTTAAAAAATCTGATATACACATTTTTAAATAGATAAGAGAATAAGAGAACATTGACACAAAAAAAATAGCTTTACAAAAGTATTCACAAATGGGCCCCTTTAAAATAGCATCCATAAAGCATTTGTTGTTGCTTTCATTGGTCACAAGCTACTGTAGATAAAAGATAGGTGGAAAGGATTTAAAGGTGCTGCTAGATTCACCCTTACAGGGGAAGATCAACAGAAAACAAAAGTATCTCAAGTTTTAAAGAAAAAATATTAATCTAGCTGTAAAAAAAAAAAGAGTGATTGATGAGGCACTTCTGCATTTACTGTGCAACGTGAGATAAACAAACCTGTGCCTCTTTTCCTCCCTTTATCCCCCACTGACAGCTACACCACTGCTTTAGGCATTGCGGACGCTCCATAACCGGTCTTGTATGTCTGCCAGATTGACTAATGGATTTTTATCTCAAATTTATTTATGTTTAGTGAGATACAAACAAAGTAATATGAATTACAAGTTTCAGGAATAATATCTTCCAAAGGCAATACTCTGCTCAAGCACTGTCAGACTCAAATTTAATTTTTCATATAAGATAAATTTTTAAAATCAATCCCAGAAGTAATTCAATAGGTTATGATTTTCCAACATCTGAGTCATAGATAAATGTGCATATGCATATTGAGTTACACGTGGGGAGGGCAGGTCAGCACTAGTAAAGACTTAACATCTGTATTGATTAGTAGAAAGGAAAACTATGCAATTCTTCCATACAAATGTAGTAACATTAGTGTGTACATACAGATATGTAGTCTACCAATAGATTATGGAATAAGACCTAGAGGTGTTTTTTAAAACAGTGGGCAGTATCAGAATTGGGTTTGTTGAAGAACAAAGCAGAGACAAAAGCCTAATCCTGCACATCTTATTTTAGTGAGAGCACAGCCCTGGCTTGTGAGGCAGTGGACTCAAAATTTGAAGTTTAAAAGTTTACTGACAGTGTGAACTTAGTGTGCAAAACTGTCTAAGCAACAAGAATACTCTGGGTCCAGAATTCAGTGATGATGACTAGAATCTGTGTAGGACTTATTTATCAGAAGAAAATACCAACTTCCTGAAAGCTATGATTAGTAACCATTATATCCTAATAGGTACCTAATAAAACTGCCTTTTTCAATTTTTAAGGCAATGAATACAATTAGAGTCTAATGCTTAACAAAACAAGTGTGTTTAACCTTCCACAGACCTAACACCAATGTCCAAATGGACAGCTAACAGGACAAGGCTGGGTGTGAAAGCTCTCGCCAGATGCCAGTCTTAGATTTTTTCAAAGTGCTTATCTGGAAAGAGTGGAGGGACTAGTCTTCCAATAGTAGACACTGAAATCATTCAGGGAGACGGTATGTTATTGACCCAAGCCTGCTTCCAGAGAATGATTCTCAATCTGGGTGACAATATTAAGACTGAAATTATAAGCCAAATAGTTTACACAACTTTATTAATAGTCTACCTTGGTTATAATCTGTACCATCAATTAAGGACATATTATCATTCTCACAAAGCTCACTCACACCCAAATTTAAGAACTGATATCCAACAAATCACATCAACAAAAATGGAGGATAGACTTCACACTTGAGAGAATTGTGAAGTAGGGTAGACCAAGCAGGTTCATTAAATAGAAAGTCCAATAGTAAACAGCAGAGAGGAGCTTGTTACTCTGTAAACAAATCCCTTAAAAGTAACATTCTAGGAAGAAAAAAAAGTCTTACATTAAGATTTAAAATAATCAAAAGGGGCTGGGGCTGTAGCTTAGTGGCAAAGCGCTTGCCTACCACATGTGAGGCACTGGGTTCAATCCTCAGCACCACATAGAAATGAAAAAATAAAATAAAGCATGCTGTTCATCTAAAACTACAAAAATATAAATAAAATAATCACAAAAGGTATAAAATACACAAATCATAAAGTCCTCTAATGTATCACAGATTTAAATCAGGAAAGGGTAAAAATAAATACCAAAATACTTATTACTTTACATTCATAAAGAATTCCATATAATACTCCTGTGTGGAATTACGGGATAAGATAAAATATAGGGAGGTAAAAATCTAGGAGGCATATTTATGGATTTACACTGTAGCCATTAGAGAGTGTCGACAAGACTGCAAACACAGGAGCCTCCCCTTCCATCATTACCGTCCTCCGGATGAGCCTCCTGAGCAACATGAATCCCAATTAAACCATTTGCAGCCTATAAATTGGAATGAAAATGCTTCTTGGAGTGCAGTATTCAATATTCTAAATTTCGGCCTGAAGATTCCAAATCACACAAGCTTTCCTCCTGAAGATGAAAATCGGCCTGTCTTTGCCTTTCCTCTTTGCTGCCCCCAAACAAATGTGATTATGCATGACACATGACTTACAGTGAAAAATAATGCAATGGATACAGTGTTGTCTTATGGTCCGCACACTAATTATAGTCGTGTCCCATGGAGTCACAGGTGGATCATTTCAAAAGAACCTCTCAAAGCTTATCTTGTTAATAAACAAAAAATAAAAAGACAAACCATACCAGGCTGCCATCTAAATCTTTGACAGGTTAGGAAGCATCGTGTCATCTTTACAGCAGCCGAGATCTCAGGTACAAGAAGGTCTGCCATCTGGTATCCTTCACTCTACTTGGCTCTTAACATCAGCTGAAATGCTAACATAGGCAAGTGACTGTACTTCAGGAGGACTGATAAAATAATGAAGAGTCCTTTAATCTACAGGAAACCATTCTAGTCAATTTATAAGAAATATTGCATCCCTTTGTAGGACGTGTAATTATTTTCTATTAATCATGTGCTATAAAGCTACATTATGCGGTTATTCTGTTATCACTAGAAAGAGGCCTGCAGTCAGCTTCTGACAATGTTAGGTAATTACTAACACAAAGCTGCTTTCTCCTCCCGCAGTAATGCTATCAAGATCCAGAGGTGTAGTGATGCTTATTGTATAAAAATAGCACTCAGAAGAAATTCAATATCTGCAAAATGGATGGCTTCAAGGCAAAATGTAATGTGGCAGTCAGGAAGCAAAAAACAGCCAAATTTGTCCAATAATCCGAGGACATAATACTAAGGTGGCACTGAACGCTTGCAGTCTCACTCCTGCATTTTCAATTTTCAGACCATTAAAATCATTTTACTTGTGTTATTTGATAATTAAAATTTTAGGCCCCAATTAGTATTTATTGAGCAATAAATTAAAATGATTGCATGATAAGGCAAGAAAAAAGGACGAGTTTTGATAAAGTGAAACAGAGACTTCCTCCGACACAATAGTAAACATATGTCCCTGTTTACACATTAACTCAATCTCTCTTTGCCAGTATATTATTTTACACTTAAATAAGGCCCCAACATTGACTCCAATCCTTTTCAGCACTGTGATTCTAAATTCTCAAGTAGGTTAATCAACTTTCTGCAAGCCATATGGTGAAAGAAAGCTGCCTTAACTGAAACCTGAAACACTACCAAGGTTTTGTGATGTACTAGCTCTTTCAGAAATTAGTTACTGATATGTTTGAAAGCAACAGGTGTTTGAAAAGTTAAAAGACTAGCTGTCCTTTTTTCAAACATATATCTATCTGTGCTTTAAAACATACCAGGCTTTTGAGGAAATGAAAGCAATTTTGTGGATAAAATATGAAATACATAAAGCTTAAGAACTTGACCATGACTTTACAAGCATTCACTGTAATAATTATGCATAAACATTTTAGTAGTGTGAAAACTAGACAAACATTTAAAATACATAAATACTTTCCTCAAGGCTACCTCTTCAGAATCTTTCTTTTTATTATCTCTGTTTAGAAACTTCGTAAGAATCATTTCTTATACCTGCATCATTTCAAAAAGGTTCCCTTAAAACGCATGACAGGAACGTGAAAGCCTCAGTCTTTTACTATTTACCATCTACACACGAAATGCTTGGCTCTTAGTTTCCTGACCTGTTAAATAAGGAAAGGGACATAATCCCTAAGGTCCTCCGTGATGTCTGACCACCATTACTCAGGAACCTGCTTGAAGACATCAAGTTTCCTGGTGGCTTACGGAGATCAACTTCAATTACTTCATAATTTACTATGCAGGTGTGACTTTGAGTTCCTTTAACTCACATAGTGCCTATTTTTGCCTCCTTGCACTGTGCACTCCATTTTTAAAGCAAGACAGACAAAGGACAAGTAAAAAAGCATATAGGCAGAATGTAATTCTCATAACAAATTTTAGTTTATATCCTACTGCCAAGACACATTTAATTCAAATTTCTATAGCATCAACAGTTGCAATACCATATAATAAAAACATATTCAGACTGATGATTCGTAGATGCCATTAGGAAAGATCAAGTCATGCACAGTGGAGGATGGCTTTGGCACTCAGTGCATTTCACCCATCACCACGTGGCTCTATGAACTGTCCCCACGTTTGCCCACTCCATTATTCTGCCCATCAGCACTGCAGTTCAGGCCTTCATCTCCTCACCTTGGATGACTGCATTGTCAACTCAGCCTCTCTGATCTTCCCAGAAACTGTCCTCATCAGTTCCCCAGCTGCTCAAGGACTTCGACCAGCCTTCAGCTACATACAAGGTCCTCTGCCTGGCTTGTTCCTGCACTGCTACCAACATTCCCCCATCACTGCTCTGGTCTGCACAGTCCCACCCATCACCCACATACATTCCTGCCTCTGTGCATGGTGCTGTCTTCCCAGTAAAGTGTCCCCTCCTTCAGTCACATCCTGTCCAACATGACTGCAGTCAGTTGTCATGTGGATTTTTCCCTGAATTGTCTTACCCATAATAGCATCTCTCATTTCAAGCTGAGCCTTTATTCTTCAGTGGATTTTATGTATGTTAGTGTTTTTGTTGTTGTTTGGTACCAGGGATTGAACGCAGGGGTGCTTAACCACTGAGATACATCCCCAGCCCTTTTTATATTTTATTTAGAGACAGGGTCTTGCTGAGTTGCTAAGTGCTTCGCTAAGTTGCTGAGGCTGGCTTTTAACTCGCGATCCTCCTGCCTCAGCCTCCAGAGTCACTGGGATTACAGGTGTGTGCCATCACATCCAGCGCTCCTTCTTATTCTTATGATTATCTTCTCAGAAAATCTGGAGTCTCATACCAGCTCTGTTTTAACTAGGTAGACAACCTCAGGCAAGTCCCAACTTCTTTAGGAATGATACTTTTGTTTACATTTCTATTCTTCATTGAGACTTTATAATAATAATCCAGGTACATACTTAATATAAATTGATGTCTAGTTATTTTACATTTGGATCCTCACAGAATTACCTTTTTGAAATTTTTGTACTATTAACTGTAAAAAAAAATTTTTTTTTTTTGTTAAGGCCATTATCTGCATTTCTTGTACTTATTTCGTAAAGTTCCTGAGGCCAGATAATCAGTGCACATTCTAGGAATTCATGTGAGACTGTCTTTTCAAAGTAGTCATGCTGGGAAAAGTCAAGATCCCTCCTTTGTGATTAAAAGGAATTATTAGCTCCCTATCTCTCTCTTTGGTTTGGCTGCCAAGAAGCTCAGGGCTAAGGCAAAAGTTCAACTGCAGAAATTCCACTGTCTTTTAAGTTCACCACAAGCTATGTTCTTTTTCCCTTGGTCTTTTATTTATTTCCCCAAATTATGTTGGGCCTTCATTTCTTCACCTGTAACGTGAAAGGCTAGCACTAAAGTTCCCCTAACTCTATGTTTCTGTCATTCTGCTAAGAAGTCAAGATTATTTTCCATTTGGAACTGCATTTTGGTCAATGGATACTAAATATTTACTGCCATATTGTCAGGTATTGTAAAGTACAAAAATACTTAAGACGTAGTGCCTATCTCCAGAAGTTCAGAGTTTAGGAGAGAAAGAGATAAACAAATAATCAAATATTGAATTTTGAGTGAGAGAAAAAGAAATGGGTAAAAAGAGAAGCAGCTAATTCCACAGCAAGATCGTGGAGGCTTTATGTACAAAGTGACAGGTGGGCTGAGACTCCAAACCAATGATTAGAGGAAAGAAGCACGATATGTGTAAAGTCCTGGAAAGAGAGAAGAAAGCGCTGTGTCTAGGGAAAAGCAAGAGTTGAGAGTGTGACTAACATGAAAGGTACAGAAGGAAGATATGGGCAAAGTGGTACAAGAGAAAGGAGGAAAACTAGGTTGGAAAAGTCAGGCTGGTTTGCTTCTGTGGTGTTTCTCTGACTTCTTACCAATCTCAAGGTTAGGGAAGAGAAGTGTCCTTGAGCAACTGGCTGTCTACTGGTTGTCCGTGACTGTCTATGGCTCTGTGCATCATTAATAGGACCATGCACTCTTTTCTATCACATGCTTGCTTTGGGATGTTATGTCCTACAGACAAAAAACAAGCATGTTGAATGAATAAACTCTACCCATCCATGAGGGTCTAATTCAAGTTATACTTCCTTATCAATCTTTTCTTAAGTACTCCAGGCTTTGCTGATCTCCCTCTCTTCTTTAAACTGTTCTTAATCAGTAGTGTATCCACCTTTATTCTCTCACGCCTAATAACTTCCCTGGAATATCTAAGCTTCATGTTCTAAAGGGATGAGAAGTGGGACATCTCAAAAGAGTGAAAGCATGCTGTACATACACTGAGTCCTGATTTTCCAGGTTGGAGAAGGGTAGAGAAGGCATAAGAAACTATGGGCTGTTCCATTTGGGATTAAAAATAAATTATCATTGTATTACTTTTCTTTATGGTTTTGTTTTGCTCCTGCAAATTCTTGATTATTCCATGATAGACTGACCATGTGCACCCTGCAGCCCTGCTCCTCCTTCCCAAAGCAGCCCTTCCAGGTCACCTCTGCTCACCTGGCCTTTCTCGACCCTGCCTTCCTGCTCATCCCCTACCTCTCCAGCCACTGCAGGGGCTGAGCCTGCCCACCTGCTTCATCAGCACCTTCCTCTTTCATCTACAGCACTGTTCTGGAATGCTTCCTCCATTTTATGTAAAAGGAAACAGGGAAGTATTTGAGCATGTTATTTGCAAAAGGACAATAAGAGGAGTCCTATGAATGGAACCAGACATGTTCTGACATGGTGTTATGTCTATAAATGCTTTTCACTACTAGGGAGAGGTGGGTACTAAGTAGGAGGTCTGCGTAGTTAACGTTTCCACAGTTCCCTAACCTCAACATCCATTCTGGCAGCCCAGAAACTAAATGCTATCAGGTCTAAACAGTGCAATCACAGGAACAAATCCTCCTCCTCCTTCTTCAAAGGTTATAAAATATGTGAATACTTTGGAACTAGCTTAGTGTCAACAATGCATATCCCATTTTGAGATGTCCTCATTACTCTTCAGCAGTTGGCCATGCATTTGTGGCACCCTGGGTCATATGGTCACACATGAAAAACTAAGTTAGCTAAAAAAAAAAAACCTTGCCGTTTCCTTGTGCTAGTAGAGCTCAGCAGATTTTTTTCTTTTTTGCAGTGCTAGGGATTGAACCCAGTGCCACGTGTGTGCCAGGCAAGTATTCTACCACTGAGCTACATCCCCAACTGGACAGCAAAACTTTCCTTTCATAGGTATGAAGCCAAAAAAATAATTTAAAAAACCCATAGTAACTAAATCTTTACATTCTCATAATGAAAAGCAAATGGTCAATGACAGTCTCAATTCCCTGATCATTTAGAGAAGTCAACTAAACAGATATAAAAGGAAGTACTGCTTGAAACTCCCTAATACACACTTAAAAATGGCCTTTTACTATATATTAGTGATCACTGTCTTAACCTTCATTTCCTGGTTTTGAGTTATTATTTCTCAAAAGGCTGCAAAGCTAAAGTCATATATGCCCTCATCTGGGTAAAATATTTCAGAATCCTTAATTCTCTTACTTTTCTTTTAATATCAGACAAAATAGCATGTCTCCTTCCTGCTGGAGTATGGCTTGTCTGTAACTAAGTCTCTAAAAATAAATTATTGCCTTAAAAGTAAGGATGAGAATGCAGTTAGCAGTTTACCAGTAAGCACAGATTGGAAGATAAAATGTCAGTGGACGTAAATCCAGAAAGGCAAACTAGAATAACATAACCAAAGAGGTATGCAGGCTACAGCATATGCCTTCTGCTATATAATCTGGATTCTGCTACTGAAATTATAAAACCTCACAAACATGGTTATAGGAAAACACCAATAACCAATATTATGTTTATGGTTTGGGGAAAATAAAATAGATGTGCAAATTAGTAAAAGAATTTAGCATGATTGTAAACAACTTGATTCCTAAAACAAATGAAAAATTTTAAAAATTAGGTCTTCTTCCTCCAGTATGACTCATCCCACCAAATGAGTCTAAAACCAAGCCCTGTGTTGCAGAGTTAATTCACTAATAATGCAGTTGTCATTAAAATCACAAGTTTCACTTTCATCCATCCATTCCTATAAACGTGCTCCTTATTTTTCCTTTTTAGGAGAAAAAAAATTTTTTTTCCTAAATCACCATTGAACTATTAAAGCATTTATTTTAACACATTTTAAAAAAAATAAACCTGGCAGCAAACCTATATGCAAAGAACTAAAGCAAAGTTACTGGCTCACCTTTTTAGGCAAGCAGTTTTTAGATTTATTATTAGTGAGGTTCAAAGGTTAAAACTAAGAAAATGCCAGACACTTTGAAGGAGGGGCTAACTCAGCCAGGGGTCACATGACAGCTGCTAATGGGAAGATGTTAAAAAGGGAAAGGGGAGGGGCAAGGTGTCTGCCTTCCTTTCTTTCTTTATTGAAATACTTGATTTTCACTGAAAATAAAGGCTAAGATCTGTATAATTCCCAAAGAGGCTTAAAATAAATAAATCACCCCTGGGCTGATGGAGCACAGCTGACATCCCATGAAGACTTTCTTGCAAAACAGAAGAAGGATGCATTTTAAAACAAAACTATATTTCCACAGTGATTTTTAAGGAAGACAGCCTAGTCCCCAAACTAGTTAAATGTTTTTCTGCCATTACACTTCTTTTTTTTTTTTTAAATTGTAGATGGACACAATATCTTTATTTTATTTATTTATTTTTATGTGGTGCTGAGGATCAAACCCAGTGCCTCAGGGCTGGGGATATAGCTCAGTTGGTAGAGTGCTTGCCTTGCATGCACAAGGCCCTGGGTTCAATCCCCAGCACCACAAAAACAAAACAACCAAACCCAGTGCCTCATGCATGGGAAGCAAGTGCTCTACCACTGAGCTACAATCCCAGCCCTGCCATTACACTTCTAAAATTAACACTCTTCATTGTAACACATGTCATTTTATTTCTCGATTTATCTAAATGTTTATTTATATTGAAAGAATACATCTTTTCTTCAACTATTTTGTGTTGCCTTTGTTCAAAGAGCACTTTCAAAACTGACAAATTTGTAGAAGGTAAGTGAAATTAATGTTAATTTAATATTTTAAATTATAAATCAGTTCATTACAAAGAGCAAGTTGCATTTCTTTAAAATCTTTTAAATGGTCTTACTCATTAGAAACGTCTTGGCATTAATTTCTTTACAAAGTACATATTTTCTATCTTCACAAATATTATGTTAGATTCCTTAAAATATATTCTTCCTTATGTATATAATTTCTACATTTAATTCAGAATGATGGACAACATTTTTCATGATTAATGCTAATACTTTATTGACATCAGATAGGAAAGTAATAACCCATAGCTAGATTTAAAGTTGAATTAATGAATCCATTTTGATTGTGCACATTAGCTGCAATTACCTGCACCACTCATTCTGAGCCACTAGATGGTGTAAAAAAATAAATTAAAATGGCAAAATTTCATCCCATCACCATGAAATCTAAATAGAACTCTGAGAAAGATTAAACATTCTAGGCATGTAACAATGCTACCAATTTCTATACTAATTATACTTTTAAAAACCTACTGGTACATAACATTGGCCCTACTTTGATCTAGAAACAAGTCCTTTTGAGCAATTTTTGCTCTCTTCCACTAAAAGGCTTGAGTTCTTTTTTTTTTAATGGTTTTTTTTTAGTTGTAAATGGACACAATTTCTTTATTTATTTTTATGTGGTACTAAGGATTGAACCCAGTGCCTCACGCATGCGAGGCAAGCGCTCTACCACTGAGCCACAATCCCAGCCCCTTGAGTTCTTAATTTATAGTATCAAAGCATTCAAAATTATAGTTCTAGTTCACTTATTAAATGAATTTATGGTGTTAACTTATGGCCTGCATTTCTAGTTTAATAAAACTAGAAGGCCAAACTAATAAAAGTTTATTAGGGATTTTCCAAACATACACTCAATTCCAAAGCAACCAGACTATTAATAGCAAAGACACCCATCAATGTCTCATAATATGCTCAAATCTTACCAGAGAGAGCTCTATGTACCTTTTCTTTTCATCCTTACCAAGATTTAGCTGGTTGATTCTACTCGGCCCATAGCTGGGTGAATATGGGTATTCAATCATTCAATTCGTGGTGAGAATATGCTAGCTAACAATGTCTTCTTTCTCGGCTTTTCTTTCAGAAACCAAAATGAGCCCCAGCTGAAATACCTACCTCTAGAAGGCCACAATGAAATGATAATGGTGGAACTTGAAACCTTGTAAGTCTGATAGCAGAAGGTTTTTTTGTTTGTTTGCTTGGTTTTTTTGGTCAGCTCTCTCCCAAATAATAGCACTTAAAATTTTAGATGGAAGTAAATACTTCCTATGAGCTGGGCCTCCAACTAGTTCTCTGATGAGGATTCACAAATAAAACTACAATCACTATAAAACAGGTCTGGGAGAACAGGAACTAAGGACCCCAACATCCTGGAAGTATGAACATATGTATGGTTGTACTTTTAATTTCACATTAATAGAAAACGATTTTCTGAGGCAATGGTAGAAATAAAGCAAGCCTATGGGAACTCTGCTTGTTTGTCCTAGAAGTTAGTACTCTAGGATAAACTCTAGGCTTTGGGGATAAAGATAATATGATTCATAAAGGTTTTAAGAGCAGACCTGCTTGGGCTTTATAAGTTTCATATTTGCAAAAGGAGTGTAATGGCTACATGGCATTCTCCTCTATAATTTGAAATTCCAAATGGAAGCTAATCAACCTCTCAATTTTAGACATAATTGTGGCCGAATCAGTTAAAGAAATTGTGTGAGCTAAGTAAAATCAGAAAAGAATCCAAGAAAGTTTCTTGACAGGAACTAAAATGAATCAGCTTGATTTCTAAATTAAATAATTGGCTAAAAAAGCTGTTGTTTTAATACAGGACAATTAAATGCTCAAGAACTGGCTTAATCAAGAGTTGTAACGTGGCTATGGCTATCTATAGCTCGTAAAAACTGAAAGCATCTTTCTGGGAACACTGAGGGAAATGACAAACCTTAGCTTTGGGCACCTAAACTAGCAGTTCTCACAACTGTCTGTATTTACTTACTACTAAATATTTCTTTCTCCCACAATCTACAAATGCTTATATCTTATTCCTTTTGTATTCCTGGTATCTAGAAATGATCCTGGTACACTGAGGTACTTTGTGATGGTTTCAAATTAAATGGAACTTTAGGGAGAGGGATGGAAAGGAAAATAAAACAGGGAAAAGCACGAGTTAGAGAGTCAAGACACCTAGCTCAAGTACTGGCTCTGGTACCTTCTTGACCAAAGTCCTTATCTGTAAAACCAAGAACAGATGATCTAACGTTACATGATTATATGTATGATGATTTTATGTATCCGTCATCTAGTATTAAAATTCAATGTGACCTGGTTTCCAAATTCCCTTTGTATCTAACATGTCACATTATCTCTCTGAAAAGGCCAAAATATTTCTCTAATCAAGAAATTACATTAAACTCATAGACTTATGATTTATTTAACATTTCCCTACTTATATTTAAATTGTTTCCACATTATCATTTGTTTCTAAAATAGCCTCACAAAGTAGACGAAGGGAGATTTTTTTTTAATCTCTATACTACAGAAAGAGAAATTAAAATATGAAAATGAAGAGAGCTCACATCTCACACGTGATCAGAAATGTAACCTCACTTTTACATCTGACAGACCTCGAATAATCCAGTCTTAAAAAGCAGAGACAAAGATTCTTATATGTATAAAGATGAGTTTATAGCAATGTACTTTGCCACTATGTTTACAAATATAGTGTGTGAAACTTAAGAAAAAAAAATTTACCTAAACCTGTCTGAATAGAAAAGCATTGCTTTTAAATTGTCGGAACACCCAATGTATTTACATAAAGATGAAAAACTTGTTCTATAAACACAGTATTTCCAGTAGTGAATGGCAGACAAAATCAGAATAAGCACACAGAAGAATAAAAAGGAAGAGGAAAGAAAAACATAATAAATAACCTAATACCTTCCAATGTTAACTTTTACATAAGTACATTGTTCTGGAGAAGGCAGGGGGTGGATGGAAGCCAACGGCTGAAGTGATAGGTAAACACACTGTTCAGTTGAATCCTGTTATCTGATTGTGTTTAAAATTTGATTATATTTCACTTGACAAAATAATTAATTATTGTGAACTCCCAATTGTTAACAAGGACCTAGAAGCATTCCAATTGGCATTTTTCCCTAGTGTTGTAAATCCAAATGCATATAAATCGAGCTGCGTATTTCCCCTTTACAGTTGTCATTTCGGGTAACTTCTTACCTTGCTAAGAATGTAAATCACATCGCCACGCTTAAATGACAACTCATCAGAAAGTGTTCCTGTACAGTCCCACAGACCCTGGTAAAAATTAGCATAATCAGTGCTTTTATCGCCTAGGAAAAAAGAAAAAAAAATGAAGTTCATAAACCGATGGAAATTAAAAGTCCACTCCAGACCACCAAAACCATCTAAAAAAATTCCATCCTGAGTCAAAGAAACATTTTGATACACACACACAAGAATTCTACTTTTTTTTTTTTTTTGGTGCTGGGGATTGAACCCAGGGCTTTATGCATGCAAGGCAAGCACTCTACCAACTGAGCTATATCCCCAGCCCAAGAATCCTACTTCTTATTACTAATTAAGATCATTTTCAACAAGTTCAGATTTTTAATGTCTTTTTTCCTTTTTCTGCCTTTCATTTAAAACCTGTGGTGACAGCATGTTCTCACCAACACATCACCTACAAGTTACTTCCTGCTTACTTTATACAAGAAACCTAAGCCCATCCATGACAGGAAGAGGAGTGAGCCACACTTCAGAAGTGTGGAACAAATATGTGGTGAAATAACCATGTCACAGAATTTGGTACATTTTAACAATCACAGCAAAAGAGCTAATGCACAAATATAAAATCAAAACTAAGGATCCAAGTTTTCTTTTTAAATCCTAAAACCTAAAGCTGGCAAATAATATAAAGGGTAATTATAGCTCTTTTCCTTGGGGATATTTGTACCCAAAGCCCCTCAAAGTTGTCTCTAAAACATTTCAGTAACTTTGAAACTGCCAAGGCTACAGCTGCATTTTTCACCAGATTTTTGTCAGCCCCAGTTTAGGACATTAGGCTCTGAATAAACATGCAACATACACTAGAGTTATCAGCTCATCCTTCTACTAGCATAAGCACAATGGATGTGATGTGCTCAAACTGCCATACAGACCATTAACTGATTGATTATTTAGCGCTCTCCACTCTGTAATACCACAATAAACCGGGTAATAAATGCTTTGTCACTGATACAATGTGGGTCTCCTGAAACACAGCACAGAGTTAAATACACTGGATGCTTTTGTTACACTGAGAACTGCTTCCTGTTTTTAATTTCATGATAATTGAGTTTTGATGAGTTAATGCAAAAAGAATGCAAGTAGTATCAATAAGATGTCCATGTATTCACTAGCCAGGCAGAACACATACGTGCTGACAACTGCCATCATTGGAACATTGTCTTTGGATTCTGAGGGGATAACTGTGGAGACACATGCTGGATCAGGGTTGTCATCTTAGTTTTGTTCTATGGCTCTCAAACAGCAGGCTTCTGGTAATTCCTATACAACTAGTCACATCAGCATGCCATTAGGGTGCTCATGGATGGGCTTAGGTTTCTTATATAAAGTAATCAGATGTAGTTTCTGATTTATACAAAGTGTTAACTTTATTAGAAAAATTTAAAATCATTTAATATCATTTAAAAATTACTAAAACCAAAAAAGAGAATATGAATAACCTGGAGCAGGATATTTATAGGATGCCACTCTTCATTTATACATGGAAGAAAATAAACAAGGACTAGAAAAACATACAACCTAGCAAAACCCCCTAGTAAATGTTTTTCTCATTTTCTAAGAATTCTAAGCTAGAGAGGGACAATGGGAGGGGGCGGGAAAGAGGAAGGAGGATGGAGACAAACAGGCACCTTATTGGCTTCTCCACACTAGTACTTGAGCACTCATCACTGATGCCAGCAGGGATGTACACAAGCCTGGGAATCCAACCAAGAACTAACAATGCTTGTGGCCACCCTTCATTACATTTTTCCCCCCAAAGCATATATTAAGTGAATTTTATCAATGGACACTAGAGGGCACTCCGACTGGCCAGATCTCTCCAAACATTGTCAATTTCTTTCTTTTTAAGAAAAAAAAAATCACTTAATAATAAAGTGACTGATTTCCTTTAAAAACCACTTATTTAGACAAATAGAGATTTAGAAGTTGAAACATTCTAGTCAGATTAAATCAACTGCTAAATGGGTCAAATGTTGCGCCCCTTGCAGTCCGTCAGTGTCAGCTTAAAAGTCAAGGAATTAGAGCAAAGAGGGGAATGACATCATTTCACATGCAAGGCCCTCCCCCACAGCAACTGGCTGGGAGGTAAAAGGATCTAAATAGCTGGTTTCCCCAGTCAAAGCTCCAGTGTGTTCCCCATGCTGCTCAGCCTTAGGCTTGGTCCAAAAAAGTGGAAGAAACTCAACTTGGGCTAAAAGCTGGAAGAGAGGTTTTTGGCTTAGTTGTGGCGTCCCAATGGGTTCCCCAGCTGTCCAGGCTGTTCTTCCCCTTTTTCAGATTCTTTCACAATCGTTTTTTCATTTAGTACATTTTCAAGAGGGGGTGGGGAAGAAAGAAGAAAAAGTAAAGTATATGGTGATTTCTAACACATAATCCTTATCACTTTGGGGTCTCTCTTCCCCTCGATGCACTTGGCGAAACTCCCATTAACACTAATGGGAGTTACAGGAGCAGGCAAGGGGAAGAGAGACCCCCACCGTGTGCAAGATGCATCTCTCCCTAGATGTGCATCATGAGCATTTCATTAAACCTCACTGCTGTAAAGAGGCGACAGAGCCAGCGATTTGGCAATACTGGAGAAAAGATGCATTTTCAACTGTGCTTTCTATAATCTTGATGATGATGTTACCCAAAGACCAACCTCATTTCTGTGTCCCATATGTGAGCTCTGCTAAAGAATAATCTGTTTATGTCATACAGCTACATGTACATACAATTTACTATCCTATCTATTTCAGCATGCAATGAGAGTTATAAAGTAGAAATATCACAGCTAGCTAGTATATGTTTATTAGTCTCTTTTTCCTCAGGAAAATAATGTTTAAATTCTTGATATGAAATATGAACATAAGAAATTAGGAATTATCTGGTTTTAGAAAACAGTAAGACCCTCTAGTTTAATCTTTAAATTTTTGATTGTGCTTAAATATAGACACACACAAATTAAGCATAAATGTAGTACAAAAGCACAGCACTTCACAAAAGTTAATACTGTTCACCTATACGATGAAACAATCCACGTAAGATATATATTTTTATAGGTTAGAACATAATGTGATAAGCATGCTTTCTAAAATACAAGTTAATTCTGTTCAGTTGTCTTTACTATGTGGATTAATTTTTCTACACTACTCACATCATGATCTATAGTGTCAAAATTACAAAGAAAAAAAATCCCCTTATTATGTTTCTTATCCTGAGAGGCATAGATGATTAAAAGAGAAAGTAAGAAAGAAAAAATAAATTAGCCAGCCTGTGAAGGATTTAAACAGCGTACTTGCTTCTGCTTTTAAAAACATACATAAACAGACCATTGGGCAAAGCTAACAGAACTGTTATGAATTGTTTGTGTAAACTAAACATGTAAACATTGGAGATACTTTTGCAAAGGTGACAAGATAAACATGATGACAATGGATGAAAAATAGCATAATAAGATAATGGAGAAGCCCTCCCCGGGTGCGATAGGTTTGAAAACTATTTTAGAAATATTTTATAGCTTTAAAAAAAGCAAATGGGATTGTGTGTATATGTGTGTGTGTGTACTTACAGAATACATAAACCTGAACATGAAGGAACTTGTAAAAAATATAAGATCAACTTTGTGTTTACTTACATATTTTACATTAGACCAGTCTGTTTTTTTTTTTTTTTAAGTAAAATCAGCCAATGTGAAAAATATATAACATTCTTGAGTAAGGTTAGGAGTTCATGTCATGTGATGCTCAGCAAGATAGTAATACCCTTGTCAACTCACTGCTCTGCATGGCAAACAAGCTTCTAGTATTTGACAGCTAAGGATGAGCAAAGGTCACTGTTCTGCAAAAGCATTAAAACTGTTGCTTGAAAAGAATTTCATGTCACTAAAGATAAGAATTATTGCAGTACTTTATAGCTATGGTATGAGAAGCTAGTTTTACTTATTGCATTCCTTTGAGCAAAATGTATTTTTTTCTACCTTTGAAGGCAAAAAATGGGGACATGGTTACGTTAAAAGGGTGGGTTTTTAAAAAACTTCTTGAAAATTGCATGTTTGAGAAATCCAATTGCTTTAAGCCAAAATATTTGTATCTGTGCAAAGGATATCTATATGCGTCTACCTTCTATACTTGTATTGAAATTTAAAAGAAAGAAAACTGCATGCTTTTGGCAGAAGCTTCATGATACATAACCCAAAACATATACACTTAAAGTTACTATTGAACACAGTCCTCAAGGTTTCTCTCAGCCTCTGTGTTTTATAGCTGTATTTTACAGGACGGGAGTGTTCACATCTAATGACTGTGTCCTTGCTTCCTTTCTGAAAAAAGCAAACCAAAAGCTTTTGCAGCAACCTGCTCCTGCTTTCCTGTCCAGGTCCGGAATCAGGCCTCTGTTTCCTTTCCACATGTCACAGTAGGAAGGCCTCTGGAAAGCTACTTCCTGAACATACACTTCTTGTCCACCCTGCCTCTGACAGCTTGAAAGAGTGATGTATGGATATATCAGAGAGGGGAAGGTGACCCCAGCTCCAGCTCTTTGCAGGACCTGAGGATGATAGGGCAGACCTTGCCCCAGCTGACATGTGGCTATGAAGAGGTGTAAAGTCCTGATAAGAAGGCAGTTCTTCTCTTCTTTCCTTGTAAAATAATTGCTGCTTTATCAAAACTAACCTCATGCTTGCACTACAGATATGGTTTATCTCTTGTTATTTGGAAATAACAACAAGCGAGAAAAGTGGTTCATATCATGTGGTTTTGTACACAGTGTGTGCAGTTATTTTTCCAGTCTCAGTCATAATTAGTACCTGGGGCCATGTGCCAAGTGGAAATGGATAAGGGGAACATCCTTCCTAGTCTTCCAGGCCAACAGTGTCCTTTTCCAATTTTTAAGCTGCTGTCACTGGACTCTGGCATTTCTTACCCAATTCATTTGCTTTCTGTGCTAATCATATGCAATGAAGATATGCATGGCCAACATTTAAACAGGCTGCAGATCAATTAGCGGTCTTAAGTTTATCTGATTTTTATCAAAGAAGACAGAGCTGTGGGTCGATTGTCAGAGCCTGTGTCAAGTTGACCTTTTCAGAGATGTCTACATTGCCAGTCCCCTGGGCAACTTGTTGTCCCCTGTTAGTCTCTGAATGGCAGAAGTCTGTTCTGCTCAAGCACAAAGTATACACAGATGTCTATATTACATTCTTATAGGTTTGACAGCAACTGCATGTTGTATCTATAAACTGTCCTTTAGCAGTGACACTTCCTCAATGATGATAAGCTAATTTATGCAACTAAATCTCCTTTGTGCAGAAATGAAAGCTAATTGAGTCATTACAAAGTAATTCAGGAAGGAATACCTTGTATAAATTGGCTTACTTTATAAATCCTTCTCAAGTGGTTTTCATGCATCCTAAATGGGACTAAGCAGCTTATCAGCGGTAAGATATCGAGACCAAACAAGCCAACTTCTGGGAGCTGTGTAAACGTCTTTAGAGTAGCAAGAAAGTGGCTGAAACAAAATCAAAATAAGCTTTGCCAGGAAGCTGCACAATCATTACCTGAGGTGTGATGCACACTTTCCTGACTCGTCTTCCTTTGTTCTTCTGTTGTCACAGAAGCGTTGTCCTCTTCCTCCTCTGTAAAAAACAACAGCAGCACACTGAAGAGGTTCCTCTGGGATAACAATACAGGATCCACCCCATTGTAAGAGCAAAACGAACGTTTACAACACATACATATTATTGTTGAAAGAAATGAAACCTCTCAAGATTCATATTCCTCTGTCGATAATCTAACAAGGAACAAATAAACTGCCAGCTCTTTCTCAACAGCAGATTTACTGAGGTTTACCACATGGGCTTGACAAAATTTAAGATATATACTAATCCATTGCATATTTTGTTTTAAATACTAATGGAAATTCATCTGGAGCCATCTTAAATCCAATAAAATAACATTCAGCATTATACTGACAAACTACATTATACTGTGTGGCAGAAATATTACTGATAAAATCATGGTTCCTAAAACATCAATATAGCAAGGAGAAAATGCATAATATACAACACATTTAACCTGTAAGGCATCTATTGAGTACCAGACACTTCCATATGTTTTCTCACTTAATCTTCACAGGATGATACTAGGAGGGGGCTCATCTTTCCAACTAATCCTCGCCCCCCCCTAAATTATATCAAGGACCATGCGTTATATACTATGGGAGATAAGATTTTATAGAAAAATATTTTTAAATCCTCATTCTACAGATGAACTAACTGAGACTCAAGTAGTGAAGTAACTTCTAAAGTCTGTTATTCAAACTTAACGTTGGGATTCTAAAGTCCACATTCTTTATCCTACCTATAGTCAGCGCTTTGCCTATATCTTTCCACACTCTCCATCACATTCCCTCCTTCCTTTTCTCTATGAATAATCTAACATTGAACAACAGAATCAAACTACTCAGAACCAAACTATTACTTTAAACAGAACTGAACTAGTTAATTCTTCTATATTAAAAACATATTTATTATGTTTACTTTACCAAACTATTACTATAAACAGAACCAAACTATTACTTTAAACAGAACTGAACTAGTTAATTCTTCTATATTAAAAACATATTTATTATGTTACCACTTTCCCCATCTAAGGATTTATGTACAACTTAGAAATACTTAGGGCAGGACTTAGGAATAAATGGATTCCTAAGAAAAACTGAATTCATAAAGAATTATAATTTCAAGAAAAATCCAAAACTTTAAGAAAAAATATGCAATACATATAATGTAGTCAGCATGACTATTAAATCAACCAATTTTGTATAAACTGCTCATCAGTTTATAGAAATCAATTGTTCAATATCCATTGAGTATTAACTGGTGGTAAGAGGTGGCGTTCACCAAGGAGACAAGTGTAATAGGGAACTTCCGCCCTCAGGAAGCTGACCACTTCAAGGGGACAGAAGACAAGATCTAAAAGAAAGCGGGCTCATCAGCACTGAAGGAATGCAGAGAAGAAACCTCCCAATTGGGGAATGCCAAGAAGGCCTGTAGGGTGGAGAGAATTTAAATAAAGAGAGATGAAAAGAAAGCTATTTTCATACACAGGGAAAGCCATGAACTCAAAAGAACAAGGCACTGTCACATTCATTGAGACTAAATAATGTGGGATGAAAGGGAAGCACAGAATGGAAGAAGATGCTAGTGGTTTGGACCAGTTGTTAAGGGTCCATGAACACCTAAATACACACTTTGGACTACAATTTGGTGGGTAGTTAAGAGCCCTAGGAGGTTTTGGAGAAGACGCAGGCCAGGACTGAAACTCTGCTTCAGGAATGATCATTTGGGCCCATTGTCTCAGACAGCCTGGAGGAGGGTGGGGAATGTCTAATGGGGAAGGAAGTCCTGAACTGCAGGAGCAAAAGAGAAGAAATCGGAAGGAGATGGTTTTGAGAGGTAGAGGAACCAGAATCGATAAGCTTTGTGCCTTCCTGCCTGACTGGGTGTGGAGAAGAGGCGGAAAGGAGAACCACCACGGGTGACTTGGGCTCTGAGCTTAGCTGACTGAGACACAAGACATGTCATTCCTAAAAAGAGAAGAGCCAAGACAATCTGCTGTGGTGGGGGAACACAGCAGTTGTGTTTTTGACAGGAGGGATTTAACATGCTGGTGGGCTTCCCACAGGGAATGTCCAAGGGCAACTGTAAAGTGTGGTAGAGAAGTCGGGACTGCAGATGTATACTTAGGAGTCTCCTAGAGATTTAAGTGGTGATGAATCAAAATCACATTTAAATCAAGCTTGAGAGTTACTATGCTTACAAGACAAATAAAACTGTTTTGAGTTTATGTAATTCAATTCAAACAAAGTAATAAAAGCTCCAATATAAGAAACAGATGGAAATATTTGGTGCTTTCCCCATACTGTTGAACCTAACCGTGGCAATTTAATATGGTATTTTTCTTTTTAACAACAGTTATCTCACTTATGCCAAACCTCAAGGACTAGTTGTCATAAATGGTTTAATAGGATATTTTCACATAAACTTTAAAAGTAGAACAGACATTTACAGTCAATCCAACCTACTCACTTTACAGATAGTTAATTTTTTAAAAGGTGAAAAAGAAAGTTCTGCTTACTTTTTACACTTTCTTTATCCCTAGCACCCACTCCCTTTCCAATCTGGTCACAAATCCAATAATAAGCAATAAATATAAAAAGAAGTAAAAACATTTGCCCTTAGAAAAAAGCTACAACTCCATTAATATAGTAAACAATATTCTTGGCTCTAAAAAGAGACTGGGATTTAGAATCACTACCCAAAGTCAGCTCCAAATATCAGAAAAATTAATTATAGTAATTAAAGGGGAAAGTTCTGTTGTTTGAAAAAGTTAGCCATAAATTTAGTAAAAAATCATGTTTTTACAAATTTATTTTTTATTAAAATTTAAGCAATTATAATGTATGCTAAAGATTGTACTATTGGTGTCAGAGAGCTCTGTCCTTAAGAAATATATTCCTAAAATTATCCACATGATATTAAAAATATTTACTTAAGCATCAATATTCACTGTAAAGTATCCAAGTTGAAGTTCATTTGAGATGCTCTTTAATAAGTAGCATTTTAGAGCATAAGGTGCAGATTAAAAACATTTCCTTTTTCCATATCAAACCCAGTAATTATGTCTTTCAGGCAAAAGTATTCTGCATTTCATACATCATTTTTTCTTAATAATATTCAAACAACTCATTTTATCTTGGGCTAACAATACAAGCAGCTTCCAGATAAAACACAATAAAATCAAATTCGGTGTGTGTTTTTAAATCTTAGGGGGAAAAACTCATACTGAATCTCATCTAGAACCTGGCACAAAGGAGATGTTCACTAAATACTGAGTGAACAAATGAATTTAAAAGTCATGAAAATAAATCCTAACATATTCATTTATGAGCAGAGCAAAGCTCTTCAAGCCACTAAAAAAAAATGTACAAGCAAGTGACCAGAATTCTAGGCAATAATCACCCTCACAATGTGTTAGAAATATATAGTCTCACATGTTGTTTCATTTAGGTTTATTGTTAAGCACATTTTATTTTGGTGTGGAGGCACGATGTCATTATACAATACTAATTAATACCTCAAATAGTCAATGTTCATGGGTTAATATATTCCATTCAACATTTTAATAACAGTAAACAAAAACAGCTCAGCTATGCAGTAAAATCCATCAAACCACACAGATGGTTATAAGGTTTTCATTATGTGGTTTCCATAGCAATCATATTGCAAATCTGGAAGCTTCTTGCAAATAAGCAGCTTGTATTTACATGCCTCTCAGCTGCAGCACAAAACTCTTCAACATGTGAAGTTATTATTCCAATCACATATTGTTAGACGAATCATCAAGAGAGATTTTGTGATCAGACAAGATGAAAATAACAGTAAAGTGAACTAAGTGCAGAAAATAATTCAAACATAGTCACGTATTTACTAATCCATGAGTAGTAGAAATGGTCTGGTACTTATCAAAAGGCTTTACCATTAAACCATGTAGGAAATATAAAACTTCCAAGAGCAATCAGACCTTACAGAATCCCAAAGGATAAATGCACCCCACCTCTCTTTTTAATAGATATTTGGCCTTCTTTCTGGGTTGAACAAAGGGAGGAAGCAAAACAGATAACTGAGTCTTCCCAAACCTTTTTAGGAAAACCCATTTGAGAAAATGCTTACTGTGGGAAAAGTTAAAGCCTTTTTTCCCCCTTTTAGATTAATCAATTTAATTTACAAATTGATCCAGTTCCATAACAGATGGATTATTACCCTAATAAGGATCACAGATCTGTCTAGCTTTGCATTTTTTTTTAAACAAAATGGCTATTTCTGGCTTACTAATGTTCTTATTTTTAGGATAAATGACCAAAAAGAAGCGTGATAAGCAAATGACATGTTTAGGTGACACTGGGTGAGAAAGGCTGAGGACACTGTTAGCACCAATGTAGGGCGTGTGAAGAACACTGCAGGGAGAAGAGGAAGCAACCTAAGAAAACCTTTACCTTTCTCACAAAACACTTTTAGAAAAAACAGCTTTACTGAGTTCCAATGTATTGTAAAAGACATAAGACACAATAAGAAATTATGCTGTGAAATGAAGTTTGGGTTTAGAGTACTACCTGCCTGGCCTTCATTTGACTATGCGATCACATATTTTTCTTAAGAATGATTAATATTTATTGCTTAAAAGATCACATTATCTGCACTTATATTCATTATATAACAACATCCCCATAACAATTCAATGAGGTAGTAATAGGCACTTGTATCCTCATCGTTTTATGAATTCAAGAAATGAAATTTATGGAGCTTGAATAACTTACCCAGGTTCACACATTCAGTTAGAGTATGTGAGCCAGCATTTAAACCTCAGGCCTGTTACTAAGCCCTATCTCTGAGCCATAGTGTATTTTCCTTGATTTCCATTAAAATATTCAAGGGCTGGGGATGTAGCTCAGTGGAAGAGCACTTGCTTGATATGCATGAGGCCCTGTGTCTGATTCTCTAGCACTGCAAAAAAAAAAAAAAAAAAAAATCCAAACTTTAATTTATAGGCAGATTATTTTCCAAAATTTTACATAGACATTGGCTGTTTCTGGAGTTGGAAAACGTTTTCACATAGGTGGGCAGGTTCTATATTATCAAGCATTGTAATATGAAGCAGTCTTTTTAGTTCTGCTCTAGAAACACAATTGCAACTGAAGATGGAAAAAAAAAATGCTTCCGCTCTTTTTTATTCTTCTAGCTTTTTCCACCTCTAGCTGTGCACAGCCCGAACACTAGCACACAGTAAAAGTTTCTAATACAACTCATAATTGAAAAAGATTTATTTCTAGGCCAGCCAGTTTCTTTTCCTTTTCACTTAATTTTAATAAGAAAAACATGTTTAAAGCAGAGATGGTAAAGGGGAATCTTTCTACACACCAATAACTGAAAGAAGTTCACCCACATTTCAGAGCAATGGGGTTCAGGCTCTGGGTACTGCAAGCAAGATGCTCCTGAGTGGGAGTAATGCTGGGAGGCTTTACACAAGCGACACCTGGACAAATGACACCTCATCCCTTCTTCTCTTCAAAGACCTCTGGTGAGGTACAAAGGCTGAAGGAAGGGTTGGGAAAGTTGAAGAACAGAGCCAAGGGGATTTAGGCAAGAGATTCAAGATTATAAAAATGAGGGGGAGTGTGATCCTCCAGGGCCTATAAATCCAGAACCATTGGCAACATAAATATGACACTTCTAAAGATTCTTCTATTTAACAGACTGACATATATTTTAAGGTAATAAAATACAATCTTTATGTAAGCATGTGCCTAAGTTTTAGCCTTATATAAACATTAAAATGTACAGAAGGATAAAGATAACTGAAATGGCATATTTGGAGTCATGTTAACTCTCCTGGAAATTAGGCAAAGTGGGGTCATTGTTATAGTTCTGGTTACTTGTGTAACCTTAACACTGTTTCTAACTCTCCATCATTTCTCTACAGTATTTCATAGCAAGAAGAAAAATGTCTAGCTGATAGCACTTTGGACAAGGATCTGAGGAGGACGATGAGATAGCCAGATTTCTCAGGGGGCAAGGGGTATACACAATTAGTGTGTAGTGTCAAGTTTATTACCTTAACAGCAAGGTATTTTGCAACAACTTATGAGTGTAGCAGCCACAAAGGTCAACATGACATAAAAGGCAACAAAATAAGTAACAGTTGTTCGATCAGACAATCTTATTTTTAATTTAGACATTCTATTCTTATAAGGTTTAATATAAAAAGACTATCATTGCACTTCAAATGAAAAAGGAAATGCCATTAGATTGTCATACAGTCCTGTACTTTGAAATTAAAATTAATAATTTAAGTATGAATATAAAAATGTGAAAATAATGATTTTTCACATAGACATTCTACGTTTTAACATCACAATTGGGATATTGAGGAAAAAATTCAAAACTCAAGCAAAGACCTCACTTAACAGAATCAGGAAAAAAAAAATCTGTGAAGGAAAAGAAACCTTAGATATCTTGTTCCATTTCCTCATTTCATAACAAGGGAAGTGAGCTGAGGATGCTGACTGTCTGGCTCAAGGTCACACAGCCAGCGCCCTGCCCCACCTTCCACACAATGTGTACTCTGGGGGCTGGGGTTGTGTCTCAGTGGTAGAGAGCTTGCCTGATAAATGTGAGGCACTGGGTTCGATCCTTAGCACCACATAAAAAAATAAGTAAAAAAAATTTTTTTTAAAAAGTGACTGAGTCAAAACAATCCTACTCCTAAAGAGTTCAACAGGGAAATTGTGAAATGTGGCTTCTTGTCTCCATGTACTATTCTCTGGATGCTAGGATAAAAAATTCTCCTTGCAATCCTAATAAATTCCAAATTCTTGGGCTTTCAGTTAAAATACATAATAAATTCTACAATACTAAAATTCTTTTAAGCAAGCAAAGTCTGAATTATTCATCAGTTACAGGAACTTCTATTTGGCTCTATATTTCTGGTTCCTTTTTTCACTTAATGAATCTTTTTTTCTTGATTCTTATTACAAACACAATACCTACTCATTGCTGAAAAGCCATAAAAGTAGAGATAAGTAAAACAGTTTCTGACTTACTTATAACCACTATTAACATCTACTTCTAGGCCACCTTTATGCAATTACTAGTTTTTCTTTCTTTTGTTTGGTTTTGTTTTGTTTTCTTTTGTTTTTATTTTTTTATGTTTGTTCTGGGGATTGAACTCAGGATCTTCCAGCCCTTTTTTTATAACTCTATTTTGAGAAAGGAGTTCATTAAGTTGCCCAGGCTGGCCTTGAACTTGTAATCCCATTGCCTCACCCTCCCAAGTAGCTGAAATTACAGGCACACACCACCACACCCAGATGGTTTTTCTTGATTCTTATTTTTAAAAAGAATATCCCACATGTGTATGTTTCATTATCCCTATAAACTTCTTATCCCACATATATATGTACTTCATTGTAAACCATTCTGAGTTCCTTTTTAGAAAGTAAAAGTATTTCATCAATTTAGATTTTTTTGTTTGTTTTTAAATGTCATTAGATAAAAAAATAATAGCTTGTTGTTAAGATTGTTTAATTGTAACATGGCTGTTTCATAAGAATCTTCAACTGCCTCCTAGAGCCTTCAGAAAAAAGCAGATCCACAGATGCAGAGCTCATTTGCTACTGGATTTGGCTGTTTCGTGCGCTTGCCTATGCAAATATAGCCTTCCTCATCAAGCTCAGTACACGTTAACCTCTTTTTCAAGAACCCAAGGAAGAAGAAGCAGAGTCCTATACAAGGAACTGTCACCATCAGACTTATTGGCTCCATATCCCTTGTATTAGCAGTGATTTCCAAGACCCTTTCAGAGGGTAGGGGTTTGTGAGGTCAAAATATTTTCATAATGCTACTAAGACATAAATTATGTGCTGTTTCCACTGTGTTAACATTTGCACTGATGTTGAAAAGCAATGATGGGTAAAACTGCTGACACCTTAGCATAAATCAGCACAGTGGCACCAAACTGTCATTTTAGCCTTCACTGACTTACACTAGCATTTAAGAGAGAGAAGGAAAGGGGGAGACAGACAGACCAGATCACTGAAGAATATCCTTGATGAAGAGGTAAAAATTATTTCCACCTAATACCTGCCTTTAGTACATGTCTTTTTAATATTCTGTGTGACAAAATCAGAATGCATAAAGCACTTCTGTTGTACCAACAGATGTGTAAGAATACGAGCAGTGAGCTGGACAAGCTGCTTTTCTTTTTCGCCCATGGAATGCCGTTTTTACTCAAATGACTGACAAATAACATTTATTCAGATCTGAGAATCTACAAATATTTTCTCAAAAATATAATGAGCTGGGGCTGGGGTTATGGCGCAGTGGTAGCGTGCTCACCTAGCACACGTGAGGCACTGGGTTCGATCCTCAGCACCACATAAAAATAAAATAAAGATATTGTGTCCACATAAAACTAAAAAATAAAATATAAAAAATAAAGTGAGCTTATTATTTTAAGGAAAACTCCTAATTTTTATTGCCAATGATAAAATTTGACTTTTCAGGCAAATATTAGAATTTCAGAAACTCACATCCCCCATTGTAAGCCTGACAGCTCATTATTAAAGACTTCTGATGAGAAAGGCAATAACAAAATGTTATTTTTTAAAAATTATGTCTACTTTCATGTATATCTACAAAGAACAAATAAACTGTGTCAATATTTAGAGGTTCTGAATAATGTAGTGAAATATCGGTTATTTAATTGACTGATGCATGACATTACAAAATCATGCATGGGGTAATGAATCCACTCAAAGCACAAGGCAGATCTACAAACTCTAAAGTAAAAATATCAAATGTCCACTGATACCATTACAGTTTCCACTTTGCAACTAAGCTTTAATTACTACTTGTGGAGTCTGGGAATAGTATCAAAAAAGAATATCTACAATTACCTGCAAAGACTATTAAAGTACCTTCTTCCTTTTGCTACCATACATCTATCTGCATGAGGGTGGGTTTTCATTACATGTTGAATATACTTAATCTAAAACAACACATCACAACAAATTGAATGTGGAAGCAGATACATGAGTCTGAATGTCTTCTGTTAAGACACACATTCAGGGCTAGAGTTGTAGCTCAGTGGTGGAGCGCTTGCCCAGCACATGTGAGTCACTGGGATTGATCCTCAGTACAACATAAAAATAAATAAAATAAAATAAAGGTATTATGTCCATTTATAACTAAAAATATTTTTTTAAAAAAGACACACATTCAAGAGAGCTGCCCAAATGCAAGAACATACTCCTCTCACTATTTTATTGGAAAATATATTTTCTCAAAAATAAGTACATATGTAATAGTTTTATCACTGTGATTTTAAAATTCATTAATAAATACACATTTTTTAAAGTTCTCAGTTTTAATTTCTAATACAGCAAATTTTGAGAGGCAAAACCCACATAAACAAAGCTTTTGGGAGTCCTCAGTAACTCTCAAGATTATAAAAGGATCCAGGGACCAAAAAGTTTGAGAATGACTGCCCTGTATTTTCTGGGATAATTTTAGTTAAATAACTAGACAGTGTTCATCTATACTATGGGGGGGAAAATGGATATCTTGCTAACCCAGAACACTGTCTGATAGTTATTTTACATTCCCAAAGCACTCATTATCAGGATTGAATCATACTGCACTGTTGACTCACATCGAGCTGTTGACCAAAAATCCCTGTTTTTCTCATTTACCACAAAGCCAAGTCTCTTCTTTTATATAGTTGTGTTACTAGACTTTTGGAGCCAGTGGGACATCATATCATATTTCATCTTGTTGGATTAGACCCATGATTTCAGTCTGTTGAGACTAGGCTTGTGTATTTTCCTCCAAGGCGATGCTGAATATATTGGACACAGCAATCCTGAAAATAAAGCTCTAAGATGTTCACAAAATCAATTAATTAGCACCCTTAGGATACAGTTGTAGAATTAGTTATCCCAAGGTCCCTATACCTACACAGATTACATGAGAATCCTGCCATGACCCTGGATGAAGTCCAGTTAATGCCTGCCATTTCCATGAATCCATACTGATCTCTAGTAATCTACTAATCTGATGGTATAATGACTCTCTGTGACATTTTATATTAGCAGCTTCTCTGGAATCCACATCAAAGTCCCTAAACTATGTAGAGTTTTCAGAACCCACCTGTAGTAGACATCAGATGCCCTCTTCAGAACCAACATGGCCATCTTCCAGCTGCTGGACTTGGGATGCAGCTGGTTCACAGCTGTGTCCTTCACTTGAAAATGCCCTCAGCTGCAAGGAATTGCCTCACTCAAGGTCACACCCTCCCAGAGGGCAACTGGAGCCAATGGAGACACAAAAACAGATCTCTTTGCCTCAGTGTGGCACAACCCTATAGAGTCACCCCAGCCTGGTCCCACCTTCCTCGCTTCATCTAAGGGTGTCTCCCAAGATGACTCACCAATAAACCTACATACAACTGTTTCACAGTCTGTCTCAGAGAACCCAACTTACGATAGTACCACTTTCTACTCTTTGAAAAGTTCATAATTTAATGGCTAGATTCCATACTTCTGACTTCTCTCTCATCTGTCATGTTTCCCAATAGTACAGTGGCTTCAAATACAAGATCTCTTGTAATACAGTTTTTATCCGGGCAAGAAGCCAAACCAAAGTCCTACTGCTCTTCAAGACATAGCTCAGACCCCATCTAGGATGCTTTCTTTTCCCCAAATCCCTGCAGACAGCTGACCTCTCTCCCCATTGTACTCTCAGTCTTGGAAAAGCTTCCATTAGTGTTCTTCTCATGGGGCACTAACAACATTTGTCTATGAGTCTACTTTTCCTCCAGGTATGAACTCCTCAAGGATTTATTTATATTACCACAGCCTAACTCAGGGGCTGGAACAAAAATGGTTTTCCAAGAATATTTGCTGCATTAAAACTAAATGAATTTTGGCTAGCTAGGCATTCCGTTTTAATCTTTCCACTAATCCTGGGCTTCTATTACCTCTTACTAACCTTATCAGTTGCAGGACAATTAGTCACAGAAAAGAACAAATAAAACAGAAATTGAACTTCTTTTGTTCTGAACTGTTTAGCCCCTAAGTTTTGGAAACAAACAAACCACATAGCTATTGTACACTTTTTACTGTACTTATCATAATTGATAAATTCCAGCTATTTTCATATTTTCTTTGCTAAATGGCCATTTCAGCTGTTGATACATCTTTTTTAAAGTTGCATTTCATTAAAGAGAATATAGCTTAAGGACATTGATATATTTTAGTTTCTCCCCCTTTTTTCTTCATTGGCATTACTTATAATTAAAATCCAAATGTCATGTAAAAATACTTATTGGTTTTCAATACCACATATTTGTGCTATTCTTTCTCTGAATTTTTGAAGTCTGCCTTCATAGAGTCTAGAGAAGTATGTCCATTCAGCTGATGACCCTTCTCTTCCTCACCATCATGGATTCTAAAATAAATGACAACAGCTTTTGTCCATTTTCCCCTACAATTAAGTTTAGATATAGTAGCAGTTTACCTATTTCCTATATCCTTTGACTTCACTCATTTTTCAATATGCTGCATTTAACTGTATCTAAAGAGAAAAAGATGCAATGGTAATGGCTGTTTATTGCTTTCCCTCCTTTATGTTCTTAGCATCAGTTCTTCTTGGTTGAAGGTTCCTAGTGACTGAATATCAGAAAAACTAACCACTGTAATAGAGGGGAGAGAGTCACTTCCCATCTCCTAGTTCTTTGTGCTTAGTGGACTGTGCCTGACAATAAGAGCTATCTGCCTAGGAGCCCTAAATCCAAGGCCTGGAAGGGATCAAATCCATAATATTGAACCTGAATATCTATAGGAAAATTATCAAATAACAACCCCAAACATACTTTTCTATTACCATCACATACTTTCTCTACAATATATAACTTCCAGTTTGGGATTAAGTAGTATGAGTCACATCAAAACACCTGTGTGTTGTTTACCCAGAGCAGAGGTGCTCAAGCTTTAGAAGGCATCAGAGGCACCTGAAGGACTTGTAACGGCCCAGAATCCTGGGACTCATCATAGAGTCTGTTTCAGTGGCTCTGGGGTGAGTCCAAGAATATGCTTTTATAACAAGTCCCCAGCACATGTTGCTGAGGACAACACTTTGAGAACCAATGACCAATATCTCTTCCATAAGGTTTCAAAAGGTTGAGTGATCAATCATCATTTGAATGATAAGTTCGGACACTGTATCTTCAAATGTCATTTACATTTTAAGTTTCAAAATATATGTATGCCTCACTAAATAATACCAAAGTAAAATTAATTATAATGGCACTAGTAAAGCAGGAGTTAACTGCATATATACTCACAAAAGATACAATGGAACTAAATAAACATAAATAAAATTTGTGGTCCAGAAGTTCATATTACCCTCTTTTGCTCCCTATATAAATTTAGACAAATTAATTTAACACTCTGACCCTCAGTTTGCTTATCTGAAAAATATAAGTATAAAATCTACTTTAGAGAATTATTGTGAGGACAAAATGAGGTGAAATGGCCACTCACTGCATAGTAGTGGACAACAATCTGAGGATTTACTGTGTACCAAGCACTGCTAGGCACTTTACACATAAATCCCATTCAATCCTCAAAACCTTAGGTATGCCATAATTTCCATTGTCCAGCTAAAGAAACAGAGGTATAGAAACATTTAAGTAACTAGCACAGAGTTTAACACAGGTATAAGAAATGATGTCAGGATTTGGACCTAGGCCAGCTGCTTACTGCCTAAGTTCTGAAGTACTATGTTTTTTCTTCTCTCTAGGTATAAGACTCAGCATCTATCACTTGTTCCTGTGTGTGTTAATTAATTAAACAGCACTTTAACCTACTTCTACAACATGCAACTGATGATAAAGTTAATCTCACGGTGTCATATTGACATATATTCTTATTTTTAAGATTCTTCATTGACAAAATAAGTTGGCTAACTCTGACAATCCAGGAAAAAAAATAGCCCCCTTGAAAAATAGTGTACACTGCTAAAAACAGGAGAAAAGTCATGTTTGTAATGGCCACAGAAACTGAAAAGCTTGGCATTTGCCCCTTCCATTTTTCTTTCTGTTGGGAGGCAGCTTGCAAATGGAAAAATCATCTCCTAGCACCTCCCTCCCAGAGACTGAATATGATGAAAAAACAGTAAGGCCAAGCCCTGAAGCAAGCAGAGCCGAGAACAGCTTCCATCTTAGCCAGGAGCCTAAAAAGATTGATTAATCCTGAATAAGATAGCTATAGACTATCACCAGATTTGACTAGGGTAAGACATGAAAAATGCAGCAAATTAAAGCACTTTACATAATACAAAGGAATGGCACTTTCAAGTTACAAATTTTCACAAATCTATGGAGGGCTGTGCACAGACTTTCAGAATTATGTTTCTAAGGTGTTTGCAATTCTAAAGCAAGCAGTATCTTTTTTGTCACACTGACAAATTTATGATGAAATATGTTGTAATGCCTGGAAAAGGAAAGATCTTCTAGAACCAGGATATTTCCTGTAGAAAGGGGCTGGCAAAAGAAGCAAGGTAGAAGCTTCTGGGAGAGGAAGGGAGGTTAGGCATACAGAAGTCATCTGACGAAGGTCCTGGTGTTCATCTCCATAAAATAGTATTTGATGCTCTTTAAGGTACATTAAGAATAAAAATTTGAGCTTAAAAACAACATACTTGCTCAGTTTGGGCCCCCTAAAGGGATAGGCTGAACTCTCATTCGAAAGTTTCTCTTACTTGGAGTCCAGAAATAAAGCCAACACAAACAAAGCATCTGCTCTTATGTAAAAGAGCCAAGGTGCTCTCATTGTACACTGTGAGCAAATCAGATCTGACTTTTTCAAAGTCTCACTCACGGTGTCCCAGAGTAGCAAATGAAGTAAACTTATCCATTTTGGGAAGACAGATTCCTGCCATCTTAGGAGACTGGGGTCAGGCAGGCAGTGCTCTAAAACTAACCTATTGTCTACTTTCAAATATGATACAGCATTTTTGTTTTCTCATCTCCAAACCAAAATATAAGTGCTTATATTTTCTTATTTTCTAAGTTTAATACAACATTTAATAAACTTTTCCTGGCACTTTTAGTTAGAATAAATGTTATGCTATAATTATGTACATTATACTAAAATGTAACTTAGGGTTTTAGTTCCATCTAATTACATATGCAATCAAACATGTAAATTTAATGGCATGTCCAACTACAGTATTTAAATGATCATTCAATGTTTATTGTCCTTGCTTAGACTAAACTATTGATGTAAAGAGAATCTGTGAAATAACAGTATGAACTTTTCTGAACAGTCTTCTTTGGACCATAATATTAACTATCTGAATGTGGTCCAATTGCATGACTTGTTTACATGCACTCTAACTAAAGGAAAGCAGTAATCAACCAGTGGTTACAGAATTCAGGTAGCTTTCTTATAAATAATTTTATCATATGATTCTTTACTTAGCTTTGGAAAATAAAATTTCTGGATTAAAAAACTCAAGAAGAAAAATTATCTCGATATAGTTCACTGTAGCGAGGAAATACAATCCACCACTTGGCATGTGTCCACAGGAAAAGTCTGGATCCCAGATGCTTCTTGCCAACCCACAGCGGATTCAACAATGTTTAAACAACTGACAACGTGCACTCACAGCACTGATGACATGGTGACCAAAAATTCAGCAGGAGCCTGTCTCATGGGTATTTTCACATACTGAACAGAAAAATCCAAACAAAACAAATCATAGACACCCACCTACACATTTCACAAACCCAAAGACTCAACACAATGCAAAACTTCTTTAAAATAGATCTCGCCAAAATTACATTAAAATTTTCAAATAAGACTTATTACACTATCACAAGAAATTCAAACAAAATATGTCAATTTTTTTATTGTATTAGTTCTTGAAAATAAGAAATATAACCCTGACTTTATGACCTATATCAAAAAGTCCAATAATAACTCTTCCCAGTAAATAGGTTCACTGTCTCTAGAGCTCATTCATTATAATCATACTATTTATATAGTATGATTATTTATATAATAGCCATGACTTCTGAAGTTTGAGCCTGCTGCTAACTAGTGCTTCTATTAATTTAAATCAAATGAAATTGTGAATATTTTGCCATGTTTTTTTACCTCCCCAAACAGGAATTTTATAAGTTTGAAGGGGAAAATGAAGCTTCAAAATTTTTGACATCAAGCCAGGTGTAGTGGTACACACCTGTAACCTCAGCTATTCAGGAGGCTGAGACAGGGGATTGTAAATTTGAGGCCAGCCTGGATAACTTAGCAGGACCCAGTCTGAAATAAAGTGAAAAGGGCTGGGGATGCAGCTCAATGGCCAAGTGGATGGGATGCATAGCATGTTCAAGGCCTTGGGCTCAATCCACTGTACCAAAAAGGGAAAAAAAATTTACACCAAATTTTGACACCAAAGTGGCAACCTACTTTTCTTAGACACATAATGTCTATAACTCTTTGTAACCAGCACACAAGTATATTACTTAACTGAACAGTCTTCTTTCCAACCAGGAAAATTCTGAGTAAAGTCTACATCCTACTGTAGCACATTCAAGCATAAACAAAATATTGTTAATATTTAATATGAAATCGGCTGTCACAAATGTAGCCAACAGTGAAGAACCCATGATACAAATAAAATTACTTTGTGTATGATTTCTCCTATTTCCAGATGACAAGCTTCTTTGAGATGATATTCTCTCTCTTAATAACAAACAACTTCTGTCACATAATGTTTATGTCATGTAAGTTTTACAAATGAATAGTGTAAAACCTGGTTTGACTTTCTGGGGGAGAAAATGATTGATTGGCATACAGAATAAAATAAGTTATTTAAATTAGAAGGACTTGAGATGATTGGAATGCCAACTCCATTTTTAAGGCATATTCTAAAGTCACCACATTAACCTGATTTAATATGACTCAGATTGCAAATATGTGTTATTCTTAGCTGAAAAAACCAAAGTCCACACTTGGATCTGGATGGATCTCTACCTTGATATAACTTCTATAATTCTTTTTACATACAAATGTCATTTGTACCCTAAGTAGCATTAAGCAGCTATGAGGACCATTAACTTTGTAAATTCAATAGCCATTTAAGATCTCTTCCTTCATAAATTCAACAACAATGTCTTCTTGTCAAGAAGTAATAATATTAAAAGTTAAATCCCATCAGTTCTCAGAAGAGAGGATATTAAGCACCTAGCATGGAACCTTGCCCACAGTACATATTCAAAAGTTTGTTTATTTAACTTGAATTGAATTTATAAATCAAGTACTTATAATTCTCTATTGTAGTGTCTTTGTAGTAAGTCATTACTTATGGCTAAGAATTCAACCACTAGCAGTACAGTCAACACCCAAGTTGAAACAAACCTGTCTTTCCCCATTTGCTTAAAGGGACACACTTATAGGATGGAGTCAAGGATAGAGTTGAAACATCTTTCTGGATATAGGAGGCAAGTCTTTGGGCCTGTGAGAGAAGAGACAGCTGCAAGGGAGACCCCTCCTATCCCAAGGCAGCCACAGGTAGCTTTTTGTCTTTTCTCACCTCTGGAAGGTATTGATGATGTTGGGGTTTCTGTGAGAAATCAAAACCTCAACTCTGTACAATTGGAGGCCCATATTTAGACAACCTTTAAGTGTGGTGTGCCCAAGCCAAGAAATTCAACAGAACAACTGTGAAACCCCTAAGGCTCTGGCAAAAACAAATGCAGAATCACAGTGTAGGGGAGCAGGTTCTAGAACCCAGAGTACACAGCCCTCCCTAAGGACATGGAGAAAACCTGAAGCTCATGACACACAAAGTTATAAGAAGAGTGGCTCAGCAGCCAAGCAACAGGCAATTCCTGTGAGGCCAGCTCTAACAGAAGTCTATCCTGAACGCTTAAGAACACAGGAGATGGCTACGAAATTAAGGGAAAGTCCAAGGAAATGTAAATCATTATTTTCATAGCATTGCTAAGCTAGAGATGCAAACCATATATTACATGAAGCTGGTCCCTTTGCTTTCACCCAGTGAAGAATGGATCCCATGTGAATATTTTCTGGGGCTTTGGACCATCTGGTTTTTAATATCTCAAGCAATGGGGTTTCTTCTACCCCCTTTGGAAAGTCTTTTTTCATTGTTGTTGGGACCAAAAAAAATTTTTGTGTGTTATTTAAATGTTAAAGGGATTTAAGAGTTGTTTTTTTAAAGTCTTTTAAAAAAAATCAAACCTTTAAATCCTTTCACATATATAAATTCTTTTTCTCTGTAAAATTGAAGAGGTACAATCTGGCCTCTTTCAAATATACCAATAATTACCCCAGCCAAGCCTTTTTTAAAGGGCCTTTGTTTAATAAACTCCTTCACCTTAATCATTTCACTTTCATCTTCAGAATGCTCTGCAGGTGTTCAGAACTGCATACTGCCCGCTGGGAATGCACAGTATTGAACAAATAGGCCCTTTCAGATATCTCACCTACTGCTTGCACCTCTGGTTCTTTATCAGCTTCTCTTTGGTCTCTGATTACCTTTTCATAACCATTTCTTTTTATTTGTTACATTTCTTTCTACTTAACAACTCTGAGTTATAGTGGTCAGCCTCTGTCCTCAGTGTCCAGCACAGTGCCTGGCATCAAAACTGCCTCATTAGTATTTGTCGCACGAATAACTGAATTGCTTATACAAAAAACTGGCTTTTTTTTTCTTTTTGCTTTTCTTATTTCATGTTTCATTTTTTCAGCCTTCCTTTTCAGTTAATTTATTAGAATTTTAACTGGTCTTTTCAGAATACATTTAAATGAATTCTGAAGTAACAAGGCTCAAAACTCACATGTATATCTACATGTTTGGGGGTTACTGTCTTTTATGTTTATGTCTTTTTTTTAAAAAAAAGAATTTAACCTTTTTTTTATTTATTTGTTTTTATGTAGTGCTGAGGATTGAACCCATTGCCTCACCTGTGCTAGGCAAGTGCTCTATCACTAAGTTACAACCCCAGCCCCTACACTTAAGTCATAAGCAATATGGGGATAGAGGATATTTTATTATGGGTGCAGGTGACCTTCACCTTGACCCATCAAATTGGGATAGGTTTCAAGGAAGAACTGAGATGTTGGGTGATTTCAGGAGGAAAAGAGGCAGATCAGGGAAATGAAATGAGGTTATCTGGGGAAGGAGAGTGTAATAGACCATGTGAAACCAGGAGCAGGACTCGCAAGCATCGGGCTATGGAAAGGAGTGAACTTAACTGAAGGACAAGATGTAAAGAAGGGAAACAGGGAACAAAGTATGCCATGGTTGGTACTAGGAGTGAGTAAAGTGAATCTTGACCACAGCCTTCCTCTTTTTCTAGGCCCTTCCATGGCTCCTCTGTGACCACTGAATCACACAGTGGCTGGAGAGATCATTTTTAAGTATTTTCCCAGCATTTACCCAATCATTGGCTATTAACCTCCCTTCACCATACTTTAAGCTGCTTAGGCAATTTCTCATATCTGAGATTATTTTTACACACAATGTTCATCATTTGCTTACTAGTTACATTAAGTCCTCTGATATCTATCCTTGCAGATGCCAGCTTTTAAAAGTCTTCACTACGATCTACGGGCTCTTTAGATCTACTTTTACCTATGACCCTTAATGAATGAGTGGGAGCCAAAGGACCATGTCATTTCCTGGGAAATGTCTCACTTGAGATGGCTGGCTCTCCATGGGGAGCTGGGAGCTCAAGTCAGTCCCGTTGCTCACAGCACATGATCTATCTTTAATGGTACAAAATGTTATGATATTAGAGCTTTTCATCACTCAATGTATTACGTTTCATAACTTTATTTATTTGAGACTATGCTCACTGGAATGGTAATGTTAGATTTTAATGAAGTTCTAGGGGATCAGCCATACTTCAATACACCACTGATAGTACAGTGTTTAGTAATTCTTCAGAGATTCTGCATTAATTGATGTATTATTAGAAAAAGAATCACCATAGAGAAAATTTCTCTTAACTGATGGGCTTTTCTAACTTTGCACCACTCAGGTATTAGTTATTGAATTCTTAGGAGCAAAGTATTAATTACTGAATTCTTAGGTACTTATGTAAAGGATATGCCAAAAATAAAAGATTTGACCCATACCCTTTAGGGGCTTGCAAATATAATCAAGATAAGTTATAATGATCAACCCATTTGCTTGCTTGCCAAATAATCACATGAAAAGTGAAATAAAATTTGTAGAACAGTAGATATAGATACTAAAAATGGTCATTGCCGGGCACAGTGGTGCTTGCCTGTAATCCCAGTGGCTTGGGAGGTTGAGGCTAAGGATCGCTAGTTTAAAGCCAGCCTCAGCAATGGCGAGGCACTAGGCAACTCAGTGAGACCCTGTCTCTACATAAAACACAAAATAGGGCTGGGATGTCGCTCAGTGGTTGAGTGTCCCTGAGTTTAATCTCCAGTGCAAAAGAAAAAGAAAAAAAGAAATAAAGGATACACTGGAAAACAATTTGAAAGAATCAGAATCAGTAAACATTATGAAATTTAAAATGCTGAGATGTTTATGCACAACTATTGTATGTACCCAGAAAACAAAATGGGGATGGCTACAGGAGGAGAAAAGAGGTGGCCAGAGTAAAGCAAAATTTCCAGAGATCAAGGTGAGACCCAACTTCTGACAGGGGGAGTACTGGTGACTTCTGAAGAAGCTGGTTTAGTTAGGGATCAGGACAGAAAACCAAACTGCCAGGGCTTAGAGGGTGAGCAGGTAAAGAGAGGAGACAGGGCACAAAGAGCTCCCAAGACTGTGTGTGCTAAAGAAAGCAGGAACTGGGATCAGGAATGTAGAGAGAGGTCCAGACAAGCAGGTAGCGGATTCAGGATCTGGTTCAAAGACAGCTTGAGAATGCTACTCGGACTCTGCAACTTAATTCCCTTGTTCTTCTATGAGAAAACATTTTCTGGCCCATCTCAACTTCTGGATAAGGAACAAAGGGGCCAATGGATAAGTAGCTATAAGGAGCTGTTATTTCCCTGTAAGAATTCTAATGAAGTTCTAATAAAGAGGAACAGATCCATAAAATAATGTTTTCTCTGAAACAAAATCAAGGTAAAATTTCACTTAGGCTTAATTAAGTTAGATTGGATTTTTCCCCACTTTGTTGAAAGCTTTGCACTACTCAACCGCAGTACTTATGAGGCCAGATATGAAGAGTGCTTATATTTATCACTGACATTTTGTTGAACTTGTCCATTCTTATTAATCATTGCTTTAAAGTAAGCAGCCAAGTACTCTTAGGAAGTTGATATTCCCAGCTGACCTATCTGCAAAAATAGTGAAGCTTGATACTCTCCTGCTGCAGTCTGCCTTTAGAGATGTATGTATTCATGCATGGGTACGTGCGCACACGTACACATGCGCCTGCGTATCCAGGACCTAAAGAAGCAATTAAATATTTGTGAAGCAACTACAAACTTTATCGTATTCTGTCTTCTGAAAACATGCAGAAATTAAAAGCAAAAGCTGACTATGATTTGTTTATTCTGCTTTGGAAGCAAATCATATCTGCAAAATAAAGACTCCAGTTAAAAATGTCTGATACGAAGGTAGTGAGAAGCTGGGCCTTTGAACTAACTGTTGAGATTTCTTGGTGGCAAATGATAAAAGTATTCAGTTGTGTTCTGACACAAAACCTGCAGTGTGGATATCTGACCTTCTGGCACAGTGTTAGGATTGAAGAATATAAGATTCACAATAAAAATCTTATTAGCCCAGCCCATTAGCGTAATTTTTCTTCCTGCTTTGTAAATGTCAACATTTTTGTCTGATTAGTGGTTGACATTTGTTAACCTTCTGGTTCAGATTTTTTAATATATATTCTGTTGGTTCTCCAAGTAATATAAATATATATGTCTGAAAATTTAGAATTCAGGGGATAAATAATCCCAAACCATCAACAGTGAGTCTGTTAGGTTCTTTAAAAAAGCAAGTCTAATCCTTTTTTTTGGTAGGGTCCTTTTCTCTTAGTAAAGTTTCTGATTCCTTCTTTTCTCTTTTTACACATTCTTAATGCACTTATAGTCACTTTCCAGATTACTCTCTCATATCCAGTTCTTGGGTGATTAATTCTCCCATTTGTCTTATTCATCACTGTAGCCTCCCTAAATACGGTTTAAAGCACAATGCCAAACTTTTTACTTGTCCTATTTACATTCTCTTTCAGAACTACACATTTTGATATCCACTGCAATTTTTCTTCTTTTAGCTCAAGAGCTATCTTAATAGAGTTGTCTCATACTGAGATCTCATTGTAAAGAACATAGACTCCAGATAAAAAGTCTGATACGAAGGTAGTGAGAAGCTGGGCCTTTGAACTCCTGAGATTTCTTGGTGGCAAATGATGAAAGTATTCAGTTATGTTCTGACACAAAACATATAGTAAAGAACATAGTCTGTATGATAAAAGTTTACTGAAATTTGCGAAGATTTATGATTTACATGCCATCAGTTTCCATGATTATTCTATGTGTACTGAAAGAACAGAAATTCTCTACTATTTGCAAGGCAGATTTATATCCTTCTAAATATATTAGATCAAGGTCACTAATTTTGTGGTTCAAATCTTCCATATTCTTAACTAATGCTTTGCTTCCTTGGTCTACACCAGTCTCTAAAAGTGGTATGTTAAAATTCCCTACTGTAGTGACTGAGGATTTGTCAAATTTGTTTTCAAGTCTTTGTATTATCGATTTAAAGCTTCTTCTTTTATAGTTATTATGTAGTATTTTATAATCCTACCATTGCTTTATGTCTTAAACTACAGGATTGCTATAGTAGCTTTCTTTGGATAGGATTGTCTGAAATATTTATTTCCCTTCCCTTGCTTTGAAACTTTCTATGTGGTTTTTATTTTAGGTGTAACTGCTCTAAGACGGGTACTTCTAGATTTCAAATAAAATGCCCAATGTGATCATTTCTTTTAATAGATTGATTTAATCAAGTTATAGTATAATAATTACTTTTTATAGTAAGTATTATTTTTATCATATTTTCTCTTTGCTCCTTTTTGTCTCATTCCCTGCCTGCTTTGGGGTTAGAAAAATTCTTATGTGGTCACTTTTAATATCCCCTCTATTGCTTTGGGAAACTTAAAATTGCATTTCTAGTTTTATTTTTTAAGTTACTGTGAATTTTTTAAATGCAATTCCTACTTCTAGGTTACCCAACAAGGACAAAAGCTACTCACCGCTCCTTTTCTCCTTCCTCCTGAAATAGGACAGCACTTGGCAAGCTTTCATTATCTATGCTTCCATTTTATCCTACTTAACTTTTTAATTGTTGGCTGAATTTAGTTAAAATCAGGCTCATTTAGAAATAAGCAATAGATAAAGTTATTGACTGACTCACTTTACCTTTACCTGTTTGTATGTTTACTACTGTTTCTTGCACCTGTCTCCTGTGTTCACTCTTCTGGCTGAAACACATAGTGAGAGGTAGAGCTGGGATTCAAAAGATGTACATCTCCCTGCAAAGTCCCTGCTCTTGATCATAAATAATCTACTAGTCACAGACAGAGTGAAAGGTGTTCTGGATGTATGGGTGGGGGAGGCAGAGATAAGAGGTAGATGGAGAGGAAGAGAGAAGTGAAGAATGACTTGAGAAAAGGTGTGATGACAGAAAGGCACAGGCTAGTTTTGACACTATCTGCTGAAGCACAGAATTCCTATGTCACAGAAGCAAAACAGCAAATTCATGAGACATAAATATAGTATGTATACATAAGATATAAATAATCATGAGGAATTAGAGGTAGTATGTCAAGGCTTGAATCAGGAAAGGAGTAGCGGCACCCTTTTGAGGCCTGTGTAAGGATGGTAAAATAGGTCCAAAGCCTGGCATGTAGTAGGTGCTCAAGAAAATTTATGAACTGAAGGAAATTAAAGCAAGCAAGAAAAGGATGGAAACAGAAAGAGGTAAAGGAAGTGAGGAAAATAAGTACATGAGAAAAAACAAAGTAATAAGGAAGTAGGAAGAAAACCAAAGGAGGAAAGAAATTTTTTTAAAAGGGAAGAAGAAAAGCAAATAGAAAAATATCATTTTTGTTTTAAAATCTGTATATTTTAATAGGCAAAAGAAAAAGACAATGATTCATATCACATAATTAGCAATGTTTACTTGGGTAAGGGCAGCTTCCTTTTTTTTCTTTTATGCTCATCAGCAATATTTAGTTTTTTTCTGTTATGTGTTGGTTATAAATACAGATTTAAAAATCCAGACTTGGCAATAACAAAAAAGAAATGAACCTAGAGTAATAAACAAGTACCCGCTGTGGCTTGTGAGGTCCACATAGGTGTGTGCCCTCTTCAGGGAGCAGCCTCTGTGACTCTCAGGCCACCTCCAAGGGCACAGGGCCACCTCAAGTCAGCTAGTCTCTTCAGGTCCCATAAAGAGTTTCAGTTCTCCTTCGGCCACCTGCCAAATTCCAGGTAGCCCTGGACCTTCTTAGCCCTGCATTCTCCCAGGATGCCTGACTCCCTTTAGATAAGGTCCAGTCCTTTATCCACATGCAGGTCTTCTCCCTTCAGTCGCAAAAGAACAACCCTATCCTAATAGAATACACCAAGTATCCTATGTCAAAAACGAAAGAAAAGAAGAAAAGCTGTTTTCATCCCTCACAGATAGTAGTTGTAAGAATAGAGAACATTTTCCCTCCATTTTTTTTTTCCTTTATGGCCACCTTGAACTTTCACTTACCTAAGACAGACTTCAACACTGTCCTGAAGGAAATAGTGACAGGAAGGTCCAGGCGATCCTAGAAGCATTCTATGTAAACTTTGTTTTCTGAATGTAAGAAAATCTATGTTATATATCCATAAAATAAATAACTCTTCTCTGGAGCTTGGGTTATGAATCTTTATAACTCAAGAGATATGGATTAAAAAATGATAAACCAAAAGTTGTCTCTACATACCTGTGGCCAGGGTTTTACAACCTTAGTACTACTGACATTTTGGGTAAGATAATATAATTCCTTGTTCATTGCAGCAGCATCCCTGACCTCTATCCATTAGATGTTTATAACACAGGTGCAAGCACATACAAACACACCCTAGTTGTGACTATCAAAAATGTCTCCAGGGCTGGGATTGTAGCTCAGTGGTACAGCGCTTGCCTTGCATGCATAAGGAATGTCTCCAAACATTGTCAAATGTATTCTGGGAGCCAAAATCTCTCTGATTGAGTACTACAGATATAGTTCCAGTTTGCAAAATTCTATCTCTCTACCGACAGAAATATATATTTTTCATGCATACAGGTATTTTGGGTTTGAGTATATATTAAGCCATCTCTTATAATGAAAAGAATTTGTTTGCAGAGCCAACGGCAAAGTAGAGAAAAGCTATGTGACAAGCAGAATCATATTCTGAAATAGGAAACATAAAGCACATCTACATTCAGCAATATTTTCCTTACTTTTTAAATAACTTCAGATAACCCTTTCAGTAGAGTTTGGAACTGAAACCATCCAAAAATTTTATTCCAATCTAGTTATCCACTTGGGAAAAAATATTTATCATACTATATATTTGGATACAATATCAGCATAATAACTTTATAATTCAGTACCATGGTTTGAGAAAAAATACTAGCAGGCTACCTGTACTAACAATATTAAAATGCTGAAAATATGTGTTTCTGTGAAAGTTAACTGACATTTTCCCATTGTATCCCAAAGAATGAATGAGAAAAATCAGTGAAGTTAGAACCTTCCATCACTCATAACAATGTGAATACCACAGACTAAAGTGGCCCTATTACCTTGATATCTACTTGGTAATGTGAATGATAATTACTCAGAAGGAAAATAAAGCTAAAATATATTTTAAGGGTTTGTAACCATTCTGATTAAATTTGCATTTGTGCCCACCTGCTGGAAATTACTTCAAATTTAAGTTACCCAAACACTATTCTTTTTCATGTATGCATAATAGTTTTATTGAAAAGAACTTATAGTTGCATTTTACTTTTTATTCCGTTTTAGACACAAATGGTTGGACTGAATATATTTAAGTGTAAATGAATAAGCAAAGGATAAACACATCCTTTTCTAGCTCAGAATGGTTCAATCTGTCATTGCAATAAAAAAATAAATTCACACTAAAAAAATAGGTTAATGGAATATAAATTTTGTCCTCTCTCCTCCAGTTCACTGTGCTAGAAGACATTTCAAGTGCAATTCCCCTGAAAGCTGTAGATTTAATAGGCTAATGGGTGGTTACCACTCTTGTTACCAGGCTGACTCTACTCTGTCTATATCTAAAAAAATCTCATTTTCAGAATTCAAAATCAGACAAAAATGCTTCTCTACAGTTTGATGAAAACATGAGCAATCAATTGTAAAATGCCAAGCCAAATGAACTCATTACTGTGTTATAAAATGGTTTAACACACTTGCACCAATATATTAGCTGTTCAAACAAAAATATGCTATCGTGGTATCACAATATATGCAAACTCAACTGGCTTATGCTAATAAGTAATAAAATATAAACAATGCCAAAGCATTGGGGTCTTTGATGAAAAGCCAGATACTTTGACACTCCCCAGAAATACCATTTCCTCAACTCTTCTGCCACATGTATAAATTCCCTAAGCACAAAGAAATCTAGAAATTTATTTTTACTCTTTTATGAAGTTAGTTAAAAATTAATGAATGAGAAATTAAAGTGAAGGTGCTGTAATAAGGTTAGAATATTCTAACTGAAAAACAATTACAATGAAACTATTTACACTCCCATGGAATCATAAACATTTTTCAAGGGATATTTTGCAATACAATTTTTTAAACAATGTTTTCTTCTTCTTACTCTTGAGACTAAAACATGGAAGGTTTACTTCATTTTTTAAAAATACACCTATTAAAGAGCTTGCCTTTCTCAGAAAAAGAGCTTTATCATTTAAAGTAGCATGTTGACTGCTTAGATTTTTCTTCAAATACATCTGTAAGGCCTCATCTTTCAACTAAGAGGATAAGTTTTCAATAATATGTAATTGACCGAAAATTGTGTTGAAATGGTAGTAGTATTTAATTCTGGGAACTGAACCAGCCAGACTTCACAGATACATAGTTCTTTGTACAGAACTGGAAAAACATCAACAGTCTGTACATGTGCTCCATGCTTTTCTACTGTTCTCATCACCTGCATCTCACAATTAAAACTTCACAGAAGTGAAGGCAGTAAGTTTAATTCTTACCCTGAAAGAATGCTTTTAATTTAAAAAAAAGTTATCTTCCTAGCTTTAGATATTTAAATAAGCAAAACCTCTTAATTTTGAAATAACTTTAGGGGCTTCCCTACGAAAACTCCCCTCTGTAGCCGCTGGCTCAAACTTGACAAACTTGCTCAATGCTGCAGATGTTGAAGCAGCTCTGGGTCACACTGGGGAAGAAAGAAGCACCAGACATTCCACAGCTGCCTCCAGGAGCTCCCTTCCCAGGGGCACAGTTGCAGGCTCTATCAAGCTCAGTCACTTTGTAAGTAACTGGGGATCCCAGCCAGGGGCAAAGAAATCCCAGAGCAGCTTAAATTTCCCCCAGTACCACAGCAAGAAGTAACACTACTTAGAGTAACTAGTTATTTCCAACAATTACGTGGCCTTAGGCCAAAAAAGGATGAGAAAGAACAGCTGTTGTTAGAGAAGATGTCTCATAGTTTTATATTTCAAGCTACTTGCAGGAGATCTTCCTTAGGTCTTTATTATGGGGGAAAAAACCTGAATATTTGATCTTTATTCTTGATCAGTTTTTTTCTTCAGGTAGTAGGGAGAGGATAGTCAAGTTGAAGAATCAAAACTATACAGTTAATTCAACAATTATAATACAGTCACTGTAGGGCTTTAAAGGGATGAAATGTATATATAACAGTAATATGTTCTAAGGTACTACAGTCTTCCATTTTACATCAGTATACATCTCATGAGTTCCCTCAAATATTTTGAAGACTAAAATAACTTCATTAATAAAATGGTGTGACTGAAAACAAATAGCCAAACAATATTCTTTGCTACATAAGGTAACTGATGCTATGGCAAATGTCATTTCCTTAGGATTACTAGAAGGGAAGAGCTATAAACAAAGAGCTCCACCAAATAAAAGAAATATTCAAGCACTGCGCTTATGCCTCCCAATGATATTATCCCCATTTTATAGATGAAGAAATTAACTTATAAGGTCATTGAACTAATGAATGATACAGACCAGAATCTAAATTCTTTTACTCTAAAGTCCATGCTCTCGCTATTAGGTTTTACTGACTATATTGTAATGACACTTATACTTTAATTTGGAACATCTTAAGTATTTTCTAAATCAACTTAAAAGGTTTATACCATGTCATTAAATTGTTTTAGTCAAGAGGAAAATAGCTTCTCTACATGAGATGTTAGTTAAATCTCACCTTTTGCTTACAATCCCTTTTTCTTTTCTCTACTACTGATTTTTTTTTAATGATCAGGAAAAGGCTCATTTCAACTTAGAAGGTTAGTAATAATACAATTCCCCAAATGTTGTTATATCCTAAGAATCCTAAATTTCAGATGCCTATCTTTCTATTTTAGGTCAATACTCAAAATCACAAGTTGATTAGCCAATAGGTCATTTTATGTCATGTAACAGATACTGAGGCATGTGAACACTAAACGAGGCCTGAGGATTTACAGTAAGAAATCTTTCATTTCATATTGATGCTCAAATATCAGTAAAGAAGACTTTAAGCCTCAAAAGGCCTTTGTTTATAGCTCATCGGTGTTCGTCCAAAACAATGGGACACACTACAGCAAGGAAGGTAAGAGGCAGAAGTTGATGACATATGGGGTATGCGTGGAACTTCTGGTTAATGGAAGTTCCAAGATGTATAAATAAAAAATGATGTGTGAGTTGGTGGAAAAAACTGTAAGGCAAGTCAATTTTTTAATTAAAAAATTATGTAGCATAAACAATGCTAATGAGCCAAAAGTCCCAGGAGATTAGGATTGTATCTGCTTCATTTTAATGTTCCATTCACTTCTCATAAGCGTACATTCACTCACTTGAAAGATCTCAAGCAGAACCCTTTTTGTAAAATAAGGTTTTGAAGATTTTCTTTGTCCTTGTTCCTAATAGCTCACCATTTTCTACTCAAGTGTCAACCTGATGACAAATTACACACACACACACACACACACACACACACATACACACATGCATGTGCAAAAAAGACTCCAAATATCTTTAAGTAAATCACCAGACAATAAATACCTGGAAGTTCCTCATAAATTTCATCATCTATTGGCTGCCTACTTGTTGGTGGATTGCTGATTGGTAGAGGATGTTCAACGTCATCATATAATTCTCCTTTTTCATCATAGTCCTCAGGGATAATATCAGATTCCAAATCTACAAAATGTTTCACAAAGCAAATTTTAAAGGGATGCAAAAGAGACTTTTAAAACTATATTTCCTAAATAAACACAATCCTAAAAAGTACCAGTAACATTTTATGCACACTCTTCTTCATAGAAAACATTTTTAAAGTTGATCATTTTGTAAATATGTGATTTTAAAGTTGCCAACTGGCACTTGTAGAAAAGATGCTTTTATAAATCTAAAGCAAACAGTCTACATCAAACCAGTCATGTTCCCTTCATCATTCCAAGAAGTCAATAAGCTTTTGTATATGAAAACCAAAACTACTCAGTTATTTACTATTTAAAGACCATGATTACATGTTCACTTGATGCTCTTACCTTGTAATACAAATTTCAACTGCTGTACCCATTCCTCAGCTTCTTTGGGAGAAGCTGCTGTAAACTAATAAAAAAAACAAACAATAGGAACACAAATCAGCACAGTAGAAATGAAAAGCATGTCGCATTCTTATCATTTCTTTAAGACCATTAGTAATTCTTTTCATGTCTAGTGGTACTTTTCTTGCAAGGATGCTTCTTATAATGTACAGTTAATTTTGACAAATTTATGTAATTGAAGCAGAGGATGATGGATTTGAAACTCTGATCAGCAGCTGGCAGCTGTGCAGGAAAAAAAGCTGCTTCTCTTCATCAATGTCAAAGACAGAACTGATGAACAAAATTTGCCCTTGACAATTAGAAGACACCCATGAATTTCTTTAGACTGCTGGGTATAGTTTTCTTAAAAATGTTCTTGTCAGATTCCAACACGCTACCTGACAACTTAATTAACTGGCTTTCAACTGCAATCTCAGATATTTAAAACTTATTAAACATACATTCCATATTGATGCCTAGCTGATAGCTCTTGAATTGCAGAGCTGATATGTGTCTTTATCTTCATTTTCTCCCACACCCCTAAGCAATACAATATGCATTAACACTCTAATATTTTTACTTTGATAATTTTACTCTTTCTGCTATGCAATTCTTTTAGGGAATCATACAGCTCTATTAAAATAGATATAAAATGCTACATGTAAAGTAATTGATAAATTATATATTCACATGATTCTTTTCAAGAAGATATCACTTGAAGTAATCTGAATTTTTAAAAATGTATTCTCTTACATGAATGTCCAATGCACAAAAACCAGTATTTTTTTATCATTACTAACATGTCAGTGAGGACTGTTTTAACAAAATGTTAATATCTCTATGAATGAAACCAGAACATCTTATCAACTTAATTTCAAGGCAACATAAAAACTCCAACCTGATAGATCCGTTTATCAGGAGCAGAGATTTCAAAACAGCAATCTTTCTTTGCATCCTTCCTAAGGGTGTTATTCATTCTGACATCATAGCCATCTATTGCAAATTCACCTTTCTGTTGTTTGTCTGTTGAAGATAAAAGCACAGTTAGAATTTCACTTACTATAGCAAATATAAATGTTCAGTCAATTATCTTTTATATAGATTTTCTTTGTCAACTTTTAGAAAAGAGTAATTTTGGTCATATTGTTTTTGTAATGCAATGCTTAAGTAACATTTCTATATATCATTTTTAATTCTAAAATATGGATGCACTGGGTACAGTTGCATCTAAAAAGAATATCTATGGGAACCCAAGAAAGAGGTCTGTAGATGTGGTCTTGTTCAGAATGAAGTGTGGAAATAAGACCCTTGTACACATGGAATATCTAAGAACTAGAACTTAGAACTTGCTAGACACACCTACTCCCAACACTGGCTCTTTCAGATTTAGGAAGTCAATAGGAAAACTTGTCTAGTTGAAACTTTCTGGGTTTCATTTACCATTATCTCCTTTAACCAACTCCTTTCTACCAAATCATCAAAATAAAAAATATTTTCTTAAAAAACAAAACTCCTAACTTGGTACAAACCTAGCTCTAAATTATAAATGCAAAGCACAACAAAACTAATTACAAAAAAGATGTAATGTGAAAATAAAATATTTGGATGGAGAAGAGTGGAAAAGTAAGCATAGAAGCATTAGTTATGAAAATTGAGATTTATTAACCAGTCACTGAACAGCTGAAATGGTAGAAGCACACTTGAATCTAATGATGAATATTGAAAGAAAAGATGGCTTCAGTTTTGGTCATATATTATTTTAAAGACAAAATAGAAATTCAACAAAGAATTTAATACTCTATAAGTGAGACTAATATTAGCTTTCCTACCTCACTTGGTTATGCCATTTTGATAGAAAAGCTGCATAGCTATAGGTTTATTTCCCAGATTAACAAACAATATTCAAACTATGGGTAGGGACAAACTGTCTATTGTACTAGGCTCATAACATGGTATAAAGGGCTCTCTCAGCTCAGTGCATCAAGGGTGTGTGTGTGTGTGTGTGTATACACACATATATATCTTCTTTCCTTAAGCAAATTAATTTAATGCTTGAAGTAACATATTTTTAAAAGATCATGAAGATCAGATCTTATTTAAACTGTTGAATAAGAAGAAATATGGTTTAGAAATTCTTGACATAAATCTGGACAATTTAATTGTGTTTAGTCATCATTTGTATATCTGGATGACTGAAAAACTCAATTCAAAAATTTGAAGTTTATCTACAATTAACTATGAAGTTCACAAACTATTCTTTATAGCATTTCTTGAAGTGTGTTTTATGAGGTATTAATAGGTTTCTGTGATCAGGTTAAGTTTGAGAAGATTTTTGCTGAATTTAACAAAGTTAAAGAGTTTTGTGGGGAGTGAGTTCAGATTAGATCGACATGTCCTTCTTGGGATCCTTAGCATATTTACATACTGACTGAATTTCTAAGAAAAAGATTCAGTATGTACCATTTCCAAAAATTATTAATCTATAGAACTCTTTTTTCATTGAATATTTTATGGATCTGGTACTCCCAAGGCCTACTTTGCAAAATATTTAACCAGGGAAACATTGAGGGGAAATTATTAAAATAATAAATGGTTAATAATGGTTGGTTCTAAAATTCTCAAAGAAAAAAACTAAACTAAAGCATTCATTCTCTCATCCAACAAATTTATATTAGGTATGTTAACAAGCTAGGTAACATTATAATACTTTATCAGACCTTTCCTACTTTCCCATTGAAACACATACACACACGCTCCACAAATAGTGATCCAGTAGATTGCAAAAGGAATTTAATTTCTACTACAAAAAGTGAAAGTAATCTGAGGTAATATATCAAAACCATCTAGGATGATTTTGAATGATTTCTTTAACCTCACCCCACCCCACTCCACCGAGAAAAAGTGTTTTCAAGGACCAGATATTAAGGAAAGTCACTCTCCCCTCTGCCACACAAGAGTTCAATCTCTTCACTCACTAGGTCCATCTGATCTAAAGCCTGTGCTTTTGATCTCTACTTTAGGTCTAAAATTCTTATCAGTGTAACACATGAAAGTAGAAATGTATAAGGAGTGGGAGTCTATATTTGGAGATGTGAAATTGGCTCTAAAAAGACTAAGTTTGGAAAATCTGGAAGGAACAGGAGACCTTCTTGTGCTAGATTTTTAGGAAGCAGAGAGATCAGGAGACTCCAATTTACACTAGCAGATACACTTCAGACAAAATTCCCAGGAACACACTATAGGGCCATGAAGCAGATCTTCCATTAAAGTCTAAGAGGAGAACCAGAAAGAGGCCATGATTCTATTTATAATAAGAATTCCAGATTATACAGATATGTTTTTGTTCCAGGATAGGTGGAAGAAGAAAAGCAAACAAGCAGAAAGGTGTCAGAAAAATATTACATCATACAAAAACATAAGATATTGAGATGTAGAAATTATAAACAAAGTAGGATAAATCAAAGTAAGCTTTAGCCATTGCCTTACATCTTTTATAAGAGAAAAACACTCGCATACAAATTATAAAAGAAATGAAAGATAAATGATGTAATATAGATAAAAAGGGCTGAGACAGGTAGAGATTGAAGTGAAGTCAGCAAAGCAAGGGAAAAAAATGTATAAGGAAATGGAAAATGCAGTAGGTAAACAAATGAAAGTGGACTGATAGAAAGTAAAATCAACATTGCTGAAAACCAGATCATGAGAAGCTCACTTAACAGACAGGAGGGAAAAAGTAAAGGAGGATAGAGAGAAAAGGTAATATGATAAGACATGAAGGACTGACAAAAATACAACATAAGGGAAGAGAGTGTTCCAGAAGATGAATAACTAAACAGTGCCAATAATCAAAGATGTAACAGAAGAAAACTTCATTCTGCCAAAGACAGACCCAAAAAGGCAGGAACAAAAGATGATGTTGTTTAAGTAAAAGTAATAAAAAGAAATGAATACCTAAACCTACTTGCATGATTTAGGATCAAGAATCATATGAATAGCCAAGTCGAGTAGGGATATGGGACCAGAAAGGCTGAATAAGAAGGAAATTCCTAATTCTTTCTCAATAGATTTTGTAAAACCATAATCATAAAGTAGCTTAGAGAGCCAAGGGTCCTATGTTCTTTCTCATATGTGTAAGCTAGAGAGGAAAAAGGAAAAGAAAAATGGGGGAGCAAATCTCATTAAAATGGAAGGAAGATGAGTAGAGTTAGAAGAAAGGGACCAGGAAAAGGCAGGAGGGGAGTGAAAGGGGAAGTCCTGGGGAACGACATTGGCCAAATTATGCTGCTAAATCGTATGCATATATGAATACAAAACAAAAGTTCTGCCATTATGTCCAATTAGAATGCACCAATAAAAATATGAAAAAATTAAAAATCATATAGTATGCAAACGTAAAAATATTAAGTAGCCATGTTTCCCATTAGTCAACATGGTACAAGAAGTCCAAGGTATGAAATGGGTAGAGATGGCTATAATAAGACCTGCTCTTCTTTCTATATCAGCTTCACTTATTGGCAGAGAAAATGTCAGCATTATATGATTACCCACAAAAACTTATATATACAGGTTATTTCCACAGGGTTTTGGAGATAGTTTCAAGAACACCTGTTGATTTGACACAGATCGTTTAAAAAACAGTTAAATGCCAATAGAATAGGAAACAAGGTATATAAGTTCATTTATCCATAACTCTGAAAGACTAGTAAAATAATTTGTCTTAATAGACCTCACACATAGCAGAAGCTTATTCCTTTAAGTGTCAAAACTTTTAAAAATCCTAGTCATTGTGATGGAAATCTTTCTAAAATATATACTTTCTTAACTTCTCAAACAATGTGTTTTAAACCTAACAATGTTTTCTTGACAATCTAGCAGTATCATTTTGAGTATTAGTTTTTATAGTATGCTTGCTATAACACACCGATGTCTACCAGATGTTTGAGGTATTGGCCCCTCTATTAAATTTCCCTCGGCTTCTACTTCACACTTTAACCTTGCCTCTATCCTGCTGCTCAAGCTCAACATCCACAGAACTGGAGGCTGCCAGGAGAAACTAGGTAAAGAAATCCATTAATACAGTAACTTAATTTTACACAATCCTAATTGAGTATATTCAAGGTAAAGGCAGTTGGCTCGATCTTCTACAAAACATTATGCACAAGGCTGATGACGGAGATTTCCTTCTACTTTTTCACTGTCTTTTAGGTTTACAGCTGCATTCTGGGTTTTTTTTAAGTTGCCAAAAAGACAACACACATTTACCAAGCTCCTTTGATATGTCAGGATCTTAATATAGCACATTTCATATAAGCCTTGTAATAATTCTAAGTGACAGAAGGTACATATTATATCCCAACACTGACAGGAAAACAAACTTAACCAACTTATAGTCACACAAATGGCTAAGTGGTAAGAACCAGGACTCTAAGCAACTCTGACACTAACCATTTCACATGGTTCCCTAGAAAGGTATTTCCAAAAATATATTTCAAGAAATCACTTATCTTGAATGCCTGCTAAAAATGCAGAAAGGGCTACCATTCTGTACTTGCTATACAGGAATCTCTAGGGGTGGGTACAGGAAACCAAATTTGAGCAAGCATTCCAGGTGATTTTGATAATAACATGTGAAAAACTACTGTCCTAGACAGAACATGTGATTTAAAGTCACCATAAAAAAATAATGTTATCTTACATTTCCTTCTATAACTTGGGTCAAACTGTCTCGGCTTCCTTTATGGGTTGCCTGCTTCTTAAACAGCAACAATGGGTTATGTTCTAAATCCTGCTCTTTTCTCACTTTACAGAGCTCTCAGGGAAATCACATTTAGTTCTGAGGATTAAATTCCTATCAATATGGCTTTGACTCATAATTCTCTATATGTAGTACAGATTCAAGACTGTATATCTAAATCTTCATCTATGTTCTATTTATGTTTCCTCTCTTGAATGTCCTATTGGTACAATGAACAGAACACACTCAAAATGAAGATCATGTTTTCATTTCCAATACTTGTGTTCCCCAAACTCCTATGATATTTCTTGTGGCCCTCATCTCAATAACTAGTACCTCCATTAACTTAAGCCCCCACACCTTTTCCTTTACCAAGTTCCCCTATATTCCCCCATATACGCATTGCCACCTACAAAAATCCAATCAGTGCTATTTTTCTTACAAATATACTTGCTTTCTATTTTCTTCATTGGCTCTTAGAAGATATGCTTAGAACACGAACCACTCTCATTTCATTTTTAATATAGCAACTATTAAAGAATTCCAAATCGTTTATAACCCTTATAAGTCATGTGTATTTATCAATTGGGGCTCCCCAGCACACAGCCATCTTTCCTGTTTTTGTCCTGAGGTTGTTGGGAATGTCACTACTAGCTTCCCATCATAGCAGCTGGAGAGTGGCAGATCTTCTCTGTTCCAGCTCAGTGAGCAGAAGCTCCAGCATGGAACATCAATCTGAAGAGAGTAACAAAAGAATCAAGAGCATTTAGAATCCACTCTGGTGGCAAAGATGCTTGCCAACTTGTGGGAGTTAACAGTGGCAACATCACCTGTCCTGGCATGGCAAGTCCAAGGCCAGCAGTGTGTTCCAATCAGATTCTGCATGGACTGGGCTGAAAACATAGCCAGCTTACTTCTCTTAGTTTCTGCTTACTTTTAGAACATGGTTGTTCAGCTTTTCTATCAATTCTGCCTAAAAGCTGATATTCTCCTAACAATTTCCCCTTTTGCATAAAGTTGGTTTCTGTTTTTTGTTCCATGAACATTAACTTGGCACAATGGCTAGAAAACAGAAAGCCATATCTGCAACTTACATTTAAGAAGGTCTTTCCCCCTCAGTGAACAACTTGCGTTTATACCCCTAGATGCTAATACTCATTAGGAAAGAAGAGGAAAAGATGTCCCTTAATGCTGTCCTTTTACTAAACATTGTCAAAACTGATGAAAGCAGTTGGAGGACCTCAGTTAAAGATAAATGAACTTTTTCCTTTGTTTGTTTGGATCACAGATGCCAATGCTTGAAATATACATTCTGGTGCTTTGAGTTTTACTGTGAGAAGTTATCAAATAATTACTAAATGAAAACTATTATAAGCACCTATGCTTTTGTTAATTTGCTATGAATAATAATATATATTTCCATCCTAAAGAAGCATTTTATTTAAGTTTAGTGTTTTGTGTTGTGAACGATTTTTCTTTATTTTACATATGCACCTATTTTCAGCTTCTGCTTATGTTTTTAAGAAAAAAGAACACAAGATGAATAATAGGCATCTGCAAAATTATGATGTCAAATTTTCATGGATTCAAACGCAGTGGATTTAATCTGTTCTAAAGAATGAATATAAAAAGATATAGAAAGAAAAAGAATAGTGCTATAATGAATGTTTAATGTTAGATCATGTTTTCTTCCTAATACAAAAGAAAGTCAAGATGAAAACAATAAAAATTTTAAAAAATTAAAAAAGGAAACATTTTATTTAAAATTGAAAGTTGGATGATATGGCCTCATGGCAGGTATTTCAAAACCTTTTTCGTTGCTTTAGAATAACAGTACATTGCAAGCATAACAGTCATGTGGTTTTTGTACAGTCACTATTATAGTCTGGATCTGGAATGTCCCCCAGCGGTGGCTTATTGAAGACTTGGTCACCAGCCTATGGAGGTGGTGGAATCTTTAGGAGGTCTGGCCTAGTGAGTGGAAAGAAGTAAGGTCACTGCAATCACACCCTTGAAGGGGACATTAGTACCCCAGCCAACTCCTCTTTCCTGGCTTTTCAGCCAGGAATTATTTTCAGAGGATAATAGTGTCCTCTGCAACAAGTTCCCACCAAGATGTACTGCCTTGCAAAGGCCCCAAAACAACGGGCCAACTAACTGACCATGGATTGAAACCTTCAAACTGTGAGCCAAAATAAATATTTCCTCTTTATAAGCTGATTATCTCAGGTATTTTGTTATAGCAATGGAAAGCTGACTAACATAGCCACACATTTTCTTTTTAAATACTTAAATGTTTGTTTTTGTAATTTCAATTATTTTAACTTATATATAAAGGCATAAAAATTGTTCATGTTTATGGGGTATTATTCAGCTACACATTTTTGACCATAGGTATTAACTTGATTTGAAAATAAGATAGTAAGTAGTAGTTGTGAATGAAGAATAAATAAAGTACAGGCAGTTTTGCAGAAAGGGAAGTGAAAGACCTTGTTTCTACTTGTTTTCCCTAGATCTACTATTTTCCTCTAAAACTGAAATTCAGATGATAATTATAGTATTGTTTTTGAGACTACCACAACAAAAGTACTGTTAAGATAACCACTACACAGAGAATATCTTACTCTCCCATAGATATTGTCTTCTTAGAGCCTCCTACAGAATGAAAGCAGCAGCAGCTGCTGCTGCTATTCTCACAGCATGAGAGTGCCTAAGGATAAGCAGCAGCTCCACTATGCACTCAAGGTAGCGCAGCCTCTGTCTCCATCATTCTCAATCACTTTCAACTTCAGAATGCATCATGCCTCCAATCTCACCTTCTCCAAACCTTCTCCTGTCTGCTGACCTTTCCAACATCCAATTAGAGCTTGTCATGCCATCTGTTTACCTTCAATGCTGAGAAACATTAACTGTCCCTTAGACAGGAAAGCCTAAACTCCTGACTAGGGCATGCAAACCCTTCACAATTTGACTTCACCTTCTCCAGCTCAGCAGTCTTCACTCACCCACTATTCCAGTGAGCTGGACTCCGTGCATCACATTGCGTTATGGGTCCTCTGTGCCTGCTCCTCTGAGCCAATGTATTACAGTGCTTTGCAATAATGGCAGCTGACACATAGATGCTCAAAGAGTATCTATAGGTATGGATGTTGCAATAGCTACATATCTATCTAAATATGCTCATCTATCTATCCATCCACCCATATAGTAAAGCAACATCTATATATCTACATAAGTAGATGCCAGTTTTCCTTTTAACTTCTCTATACTGTTACAAGATCTTCTTGCTACCAAGGCAGAAAATAAAGGTATATGTTTTATTTAAGGCTTATTGCAATAAAGTAAAAGTTAATATTTGCATATCAAAGACACAAAAGTCTATAAAATTGCAATGATTTCTGATAAAATAGAATTAATGATTTCTACTTCTTAAAGGATAAAGATATTATTCTTCACATATTGAACGAAAATAAAATTGCAATATAAATCTTAAAAATATCAGAATTCACTTACACATTTCATATATATCATCAGGATATAGTTATAAAATGTCGATGTCCTAACCCAGAAATAATTTTCAAACTGAACAGATCTGTTCTCTTTATTCCCATCCCTTCAATGGTGAAGTTGTGATGAAAGTGAGACAGCAGATGGTCAATTTCAATGAAAAATTTAATTTCTCTGCCAAGTCCTAAAAGTTTTGTTATAGTACATTATCTGTTTTAAGCCCAATTTTCTACTGACTTTTATTATATGTATAAGATATATTATAATGAAAAACTACAGCCACATGATATAATAAATAGCCTTTGATATACATTTAGAATGACTTGGTAGGACCAAGACTACTTGCAGCTGCCACTTACTGGATGATACTGAGATATTCTTCAATTGAGGGGGAGGGCAGCATAAGTCCTAAAAAGAGATGGGTATGAACTGCCAATCCCAACCCTCCTCAGAAGTGAGGAGAGAAAAAGTTCACATCACAATGCTGATTCAAGATCATATGGAAGGTAAACAGAAAAAGAAAAACAAAAACAGATTCCTAACTTGGCCGTCACTTATGGGCATGTTGGAGTGCTTGATAATAATCACAAAGTTGTGGAGAAAGCAAAGCTTTGGAGCCAGAGAGATCTGCATTAAATCTCTGATCTGCTTCTCAAGAGCCCTGTGTTAACAACCTCTCTTGCTTAAACTAGTTGAACATCCTCCTAACTAGTCCTGTTGATACCATCTTTTTCCATTCTAATACATCCTCTACAATACTATCATGATTAATTTTTACAAACCAAATCTGGCTGGGCTGGGGCTGTAGCTCAGTGGTAGAGCACTTGCCTAGCATGCATGAGGCACTGGGTTCATTCCTCAGCACCACATAAACATAAGCAAATAAAGCTATAAAAAATACAATGACATTTTTTTTAAAAACCCAAATCTGGCTGTATAGCCCTCTACTTAAAGACCATACTCAGAATAAAAACCTTAGCAAGGTCCTTATTCTCCAAAGGCTCTCATCAATCTGAGGATTTCCTTGCTTAGCCTTGCCTGGCCCCTTTCCTCACTCACTCCACACACCACCAGCCTTGGTCCCAACAATGATCCCATCCACAGCCTTTCACTACTCAGAATTTCCACTGTTCCCTTGCCTGGTATGTTTTACTCTTCTCTTCACTGTCTTGGCCCATCTGTGCTCTTAAAACACCCACAACTGGGTAATTGATAAACAACAGAAATTTATTTCTTGAATTTCTGGGAAGCTCAAGATCAAGGTGCCAGCAGGATCATTATCTAGTGAGGACTGCTCTCTGTTTAAGTTGGCACGTTGTTGCTGCATCCTCCAGAGGGGACAAACATTGAGCCATGACAACGCAGAAGGCCAAAAGAGGCTTTTTTATAAAGGGACTTAACTCATGCATATGGGTAAAGTCCTTGTATCCTAGTCATCTCCTAAAAGTCCCACCTCTTAATACTATCTCCTTGTACATTTGGTTCCAACATGTTAATTTTGGAGGGACACATATATTCAAAGCATAATATTTACCCAGCAAACTCTTACTCATCCTTTAAGGCCCCACACAGAGTGCTCTTCACCAATAATTCTTCCCTGACTCCCCCAGACAGTTAGTTCTCACTCCTTTGTAATCTAAGGATATTTTATTTATTTCCTGCACTGCACTGCAACTAGGTCTAGCTGCCCAGCCCCCACCTCTTATCCCATGACATTCTCACCTCCTCTCCCTGATACCCAAACAACTAAAACTGCGAGCACCTCTAAGGGTCTTTGGACCACCCACCAGTGTCTTTTATCTACCAAGTGTTCCGCAAATGTTTACCAAATAAAAATATGTATAAATGAGTAAGTGAATGAATGAATGGAAATCTGAATATCTAGGATCTAGGAAGTTTGATGAATGAGATTCATGACAATCACAGGAAAAGTAAGGAGATGAGAGGATGGATGTGTTTTCATCCAGTGATAAAATATGTACTATATATATTTGTTACTTAAGGGCCCCAAATGGCTATGAATAATAAATACAGACAATATTTACGGGTAAAAAGGTAAGTGCATTATATACCCTAGAGGATCGAACTACTCTTTCTAAGCCATTACTATCTTGATAGGCCAATAAGTTTTTGGCACACACAATAAGGCAGAAAATGTGAGCTATATATCTGTCAAACAGTAACAAAGTACAGTTTAACCTAGTAAGTGGTATCAACTCCTTCTGTGCCTCTATAATCCATTTATCTAAATTCTACTTAGTGAGAGGATTACAGTTCTCATATATCTCAATAGCTCTTGCCAAAGTTTAGGTAAATGCTTCACACAACAAAACAAGGTTGTACAAATTAGCCACCCAATTTCAAAAAAGAAAATAAAAATTTGATTTGACACAGTTCCTGGAAAGAAAATAATATAAAAGAAAGAGGCCGGGCTGGGGCTGTAGCTCAGTGGTAGAGTGCTTGCCTAGCATGTGTGAGGCACTGGGTTCGATCCTCAGCACCACATATAAATAAATGAATAAAATAAAGGTCTATCAACATCTAAAAAAAAAAAAACCTTAAAAAAAAAAAAAAAAGAAAGAAGCCAGGATCATGGTAAATAAGCAAATTAAAAATGTCTAAAGGCAAGTATTTTCCAAAGAGCCTAAAAGGAGAGGAACTAATTTGGAATTCCAAAGGAAGTAGCCAAAGGACAGAAGAACCAGTAGAAACAGACTGAAATCACACTTGCAACAGGAGGCTTCATAGTAACTGACAGGAAGAGTTTAAGGAAATAGAAGCCAGATCTTCAAATATCAACATGAAAAAAAGAATGGTAAAATGCTAATCTTTTAATTAGAACTTTATAGTTTATACATAGTAGTCGGGTTCACTCAGACAAATGCATACACTCATGGAATTCAATTTCAGTTCATGATCTGCCTCATTATCCCTCTCCCTTTTCCCCTCCCTGTTCCCATCTGCCACCCCCTTACCCTTATTCCTTCCTCTACTCTACTAGACTTCCTTTTGCTCATCTATTTATTTATATTTGATTGGTTCTTTTTACCTATGTATAAAGATGAAGTTCCCTGTAGTTTATTTATATAGGCACATAATGTGATTTTTTAGGAATTCATTCTGCCTCTCCTTCACCATCCTTCCACTCTGCCTTTCAATCTCCTTCTTTGACATTACTGATCTTCCCTTTATGTTATGTTATTCAATCCTTCCCTCCCCTTTTCCTTTATTTTATTCTAGCTTTCTCATATCAGAGAAAACATTCAACTTTGAGTTTATGAGTTTGGCTTATTTCACTTAGAATGATATTCTCCATTTCCATCCATTTACCTACAAATGCCATAGTTACATTCTTTTTTATGGCTGAGTAGAACTCCACTGTGTGTGTGTGTGTGTGTGTGTGTGTGTGTGTGTAGTTTCTTAATCCATTCATCTATTGGCAGGTATCTGGATTGATTCCATAATTTAACTATTGTGAATTTTGTTGCAATAAGCATTGAGGTGGCTATATCACTATTACTTCAGTATTTTGATTTTAGATCTTTAGGGAAAATACCAAGGAGTGGTCATATGGTGGTGTCATACCTAGTTTTTTGAGGAATCCTCATACTACTTTCCAGAGTGGTTGTACTAGTCTGCAGTCCCACCAACAATGTACAAGTGTACCTTTCTCTCCACAACCTTGCCAGCATTAATTATTGTTTGTATTCTTGATCATAGCCATTTTGAGTGGAGTGAGATGAAATCTTAGTATGGTTTTGATTTGCATAAAATGCTGATTTTTAAAAATCAGAATTGGTTGAGGGGGCTAAATGGATTACAAAGTAGTTAAAATGCAAATTACTAAGAATGTCACTGACTCAAGAGGTCTCAACAAATAAGAATAGGATTGGGAATTTAAATAATATTCAAAAAATTCTAATTAGAATTTCTTTATGGAACTTTGGCCTTTGGAATAAACATAAATACTCCAAGGGTTTTGGGAAGGTTCTTGCTGAACTGGACCTAACTATAGGTATATACTAGTTAGAAATGGTGGAAACATGGAGTAGTATTCATTGATTCTTAAAGAAATTATAAATGAGAAGCCTAATTGAACCAGAGCCACCAGGATTTGAAACCTTCCTCCTACACTTGTGAAAAAGAGGATTTTTTTGTGGGTGTGGAAAGGTAAGACCTTGATCTAAATTCACAATATTGTACAAAATTATACTTCTATAATAGTAACACAAGCTTATGATCTATGACAATCATAACTTAACTTGGGCTCTAAGTTTTCTGACAAAATCACTCACTTACAAAAGAAGCTTGTTTGTTTATGGTTGTTTACAGTTTATACTTCGCTGATGCCATGATTATATTTGAGCATATTATAGATTACTGATGGAATACAAGCTGGCCACTAAGTGCTTAATTTGTTAATTCTATTAGCCAAAAGATGAGACCAACTTCTAGCATTATATAAGTATTTCAAAACTATCTGAAATACAATAGTCTCATCTCCATGTTTTAATAATAAGGGGAAATTCTTAAAACCACAAATAATATCAAAGAAAACATGAATTTCCAAACAATACTAATAAGTAACAATTTTATGAAAAAAATGTATTTAGTGATTTGGGGATTTTATGCCCTTTTTCTTCTTAAAATGCCCCTCCTAGAAGTGAATATCTATTTCTATATGACCCTTACTTTATGATACTCAACTTATAGCCTGCTTTCCCTATAAGAAAAGCAAAACTAAGAATTTACATTCTTTAAATTTCATTATTTTATGCCTCTATTTATTCAAATAAGAAACAAATGATATGAACTATGACTAAAAGGCTTATTAATCAACAAATGAAGTTACAATATGCATCATATCATTTGTAAATTAATATAGTGACAACAGTGGTTAAGAACCTCAACTCTCACTTAGGGAGGCTGAGACAGGAGAATCGCGAGTTCAAAGCCAGCCTCAGCAACAGCAAGGTGCTAAGCAACTCAGCGAGACCCTGTCTCTACATAAAACACAAAATAGGGCTGGGGATGTGGCTCAGTGATCAAGTATCCCTGAGTTCAATCCCCAGTACCAAAAAAAAAAAAAAATGAACCTGAACTCTGACCATACTACCTGGGATGTAGACAAATCCTGTATCTTCCATGTACCAGTTCTTGAACAAAACTTATCCTCTCTGTCCTTGGTTATCCTAATAGTAAAATAATTGGGGCTAGTAATAGTACCAACCTCACAGAGTTATTGTAAGTTATTCAAATTAATATAGCTTCCATGCTTATGTAGCTAAAATGCTTAGACAGGATCCAGAAATATAGTAAACTCTGTGCACATGTTTGCTATTGTTATTTACATCTGTAAACGAAGCCCAGAAAGGCGGGCAATTTTCTCTGAATTTTTCTTTTAAAATGTTTTCTTTTCCTGTCTTTAAAATTTCACATCTATATGGCCTTTGCTCTTCAGGAAATTCTATAACTGTTGCCTGGATGATAAATACTTCTGGAGGTGAAAGGACATGGATAAAAGTTATTTTACTCTCTATCCTAATTCAAGAAACACAACTGGAGCTGGGGCTGTAGCTCAGTGATAGAGCGCTTGCCTTGCATGTGTGAGGCACTGGGTTTGATTCTCAGCACTACATAGAAATAAATAAAAATAAAGGTCCATCAACAATTAAAAGATATTTTTTAAAAAAGAAACACAATTGAGTTAACTTTTAGGGCAATCTGGAATTCAGAACATTATCAAATAACAAAAGAGAACTATAAATTACTCTTAGACTATGATTGTTAAAAATCCTCAGTAGTGTTTTCTCCATTTATCTTAAATTTACCTTGTACCCAAAAGTTAGGGGAAGGGACCATAAAACGGTCCCCAAACCCTCAAGCAATAGAAGTTGATATAACTGAACACCAACCTACCTTTATCGCTTCCATAATAATAGAACACTGTTTTGCTGAGAGCACACCACCGTTTCTGCCATTCAAATCCCAAAAAGCTATGGTCTACAATAAAAGGGGAGAAAGAACAGTTTAGATAACACACATGCCATAAAAATATAAGGCCATATCCTTCTGTAAGAGGAAAAATTAGTTAATATAACTTCTATGGTTCCTTTTAGCTCTAACATTCTATGACTAATTAATATGTATCTTCTATCCTAAGAGATAAAACAAACATACAACAACAAAAATCCCAATAAATCTAAAAGGAATAAAGTAAAGCAGAGATGATACTGCCACTCTTTCATGATCAACTGCCTGGCAACCAAACTTCCCTGACAGAGTGAGTTTCAGAAAGGTGTCTGATGTGTAGCCTTGAGATAATTGATTCATCTGGGTTTTGGTTTCTCATCTGTTATAAAAAGGATGGTGGGGGGAGCTGACCTAGATTATTTCTATTAAATCTTCCAGCTTTAAAATTCAGCTAAGAAAGCTCAAAAAAGCAAATGGAATATAAACAGAAGGCCCAAAGCGGCTACCTGAGAGATAAGCAGAATAGTAATGAAGAGACTTTCTGCACTTCATTTCCCATATCATAACACCACCTCCATATTTCATTTCCATTAAACTTTGGTGTTGAAAGAATGAGACCATCTGGTCAACTCCCAATTATCATGGCCAATGGAGAGGAACATTGAAATGAATGAAAACAGTGGCAGACAAGATGCCAGGCTTGATTTGAACCAGTCCTGGTGCGTGCCAGGTCGGGTGCAGGACAGCCTACTTCTCGGCAGGGTGGGATAATAGTGAGATATCCCATCCTTGAGAACAGTCATGGCCCACAGCTTTCCTAGAAGATGCAGGAAACAGCTCCTGAATAATTCATAAATAGCCCAGGCTGACAACTAAAAACCTGACCTAATGTTTTGTTATTTAAAATTATTTAAAGCTAAAAGTTATATTATTTTATGGTTTGGATAATGTCATCCAGGTTTTCTTACAGTCCTAAACTCTTCTACCTAAAGAGCATACTGGCTACACATGTATACTGCAGTATGCTCTCTCTGTATTTTATCTAAGGAGGAAACCATTTTTAGATTTTTCATTAGAATCTTACAGCTTACCTTTTCTGCGTTTCTCAAGGTAGCCAGCCTTCAGAACAGAAGGAAGGTCCTGTGCTGCAACTGGAGGAAACTGGTTTCCTGTGGGAAGTGGAGGGGGAAAAAATGAGGTGGATAATCCATTTTAGAAAAATTAAGTGCCAGGTCTCATTAGATTCAGTGTACTTTTAATTACTGAAATTGTTTAAATCCCCTTTAGTCTTGTTTCAGGTCCATTCCATAGACTAGTCTTTCTTTTCCTATAAATCTCAAGAGCAAAAAAAAAAAAATTCTTTCCTCCTACATCTTAATATATTATGCTCCCAAAATATAGAAATGTTCTGCAACTGAATGTTCTGCAACTTAAAAGAGTGATACTTTTCAATTTATATTTTTATAAGGGCAAGATTAGAAACTATTAATGAATAAATGCAATAAATCCCTGAAACAAAGGCCAAGAAGTTTTAAAAAATCATATAGTTCTTTACATTTCTATTGGATTAACTCTTCAAGAATTTCAATGCATTTTGACTGTTACTCACATATCCTTATTATCTTGTCCTAAAATCAAATGCTAAAATTTGTTTTTTCTAAGTCCATATCAAATATTCTTTCTCTCTGATTGTATTTACAGAGAAATCTTGTAGACATCCAAGTAAGTGAGTATGCTTTAGGTTTTTCTAGGGAAAAAATCTAAAAACTAGATTGATCTGACATAACTATCAAAAACAAATATTGGCCAGGCGCTGTGGCACAAGCCTATAATCCCAGCACTTAGGGAGGCTGAGACAGGAGAATCACAAGTTCAAAGCCAGCCTCAGCAATGGCGAGGCACTAAGCAACTCAGTGAGACACTGTCTCTACATTAAAAAAAAAAAAAAATAGGGCTGGGGATGTGGCTCAGTGTTTGAGTGCCCCTGAGTTCAATCTCCAGTACCAAAAAAAAAAAAAACAACCAAATATTAGATATCTATAAAAAAAATTTGAAGATTAAACCTAAAGTTAAGTCAAATAGAAGTTTATGTATTCATGGTGATGGGTAAAAGGTGACTCAATAATTCCACAAGGTTTCACCATCTTTGTCAAATTCATTAGAAACATAATAGTTATCCCCAGCATTTTACTAGAACTCTAACAAGTGAAAACCACCAATCTAATGAAAGTTTCTATAGAATACATCCAATGGAACTAGTTTTAATACATCATATGATAGAAATGTGTTTGGTAGGAAGTTTATTATATACAAATTCATCACAGACTTTTATCAGTTTTTTAAAAATATCCTGGAGATGACAGTATTGTAGGTATAAAATTATAGACACATTTCCTGAAGAAATAAAAACCTTAGAGTTAAATCACTAATTTCAGTTCCCTGGTAGATTAATTTTACTCAGTAAGCACAAAACAGTATAGTGATAGTGATGATAATGGTCTGATTTAGTTCACTGAGGAGTTAAATGCTCTTTACATACAGAATAAATAATTTCTAAATCTTAAGAAAACTCAAATTAGTTTGAAGAAATGGGTACCTTTAGTGTAGCTTTCAAGTTTAAAAAATTACTGGTAAAAAAAGGAGAGAGGACAAAAGAAAAAAGAGAGGAGGATGTTAGATTTTGCTAGGGTGAATATATACATAACTTGAATGTTTCGCTTTAAAGAAAATGTTGATTAAATTTCTGCCTAATAAATCACAATAATATTTGATGCCATAAGCAATACTTACTGTGATTCTAAATTCATATTTCTAATACAAAATTTTTTCTTTCATTCTTGGGGAGGAAGGAAGCTAGACACTTTTTAACTGAATTTTATTTTTCTAAACCATTTTCTATTTGTCCAATATTCAGAATTTGCTTAATAACTATATGAAACTTTAAAAAAGTATATCAGTAGTAATACCCTTAAATGCTTTATAGTTTTAAGTCCTCAGAAGAACCATTTGATTTGTATAGCACCATAAACATATAAATAGTACTTTTGGAAATTGGAAATAAAATAAAAGATTTTATTTTTTTACTACAAGATTTTAAAAAAAAGAATTCTCACATCATTTAGACTCATCCCACTATACCTAAATTAAAAATAGTATTTTACCATCTAAGAAGATTCAGATTGATCCAAAGAATTAAAATTTTACAAATACCCATGAATAATAATACATCATGAGAAGGAAGTTAAGGCTAGCACAGATCTACCTAGCAGGCAATATGAAGAACTGCCAAACATTTGCCAGGTACATTACATTAGCTCACTATGAGAAACTGAAAACACCCAATTATATAACACGAATTCCCAATTATACTATCAGATCTGTTACACTATCAAAATTCATACCCTTGTCCTAAAAAATAAGGTTTGAACCAGGCCATAGTCCTTTAGCAATACTGTAGACATTCAATACATACTAGCTTTTATTCATTATTATAATTAACTACTAAGCTGTCCCTGTAACTGTATTAGTTGAATAGATGCTGATATAAGACTATGCTGTCTAGAAATGTTCATCAGAAAGACAATAAAAAGCATTATTTAGGAACCATTCGAGTTAAACATTGCAGTAATTTTCAAAGCAATTAAAATATTTCTTTTGGTAAGGTAAAAGTGATTAACAAATAAATTATATTTTAACTAAGGGAGGGAAAAAAATTAACCCATACTCTAGACCAGTCTACTTATACTACAGAAAATTACTACATGGGCTTTGTTAAGGGGCCAAAAGTTTCCAGTAGCCTGAGGAAATGAGGCAAGGCCAGTTTTCTTTTTATAAAAGGAGCTTGCATTCTTATATGATAGTTCCACTTTTCTAAAGCAGCTTGAAAAATTAGACATTAGAACTAACACCCATGCTTAGTTGCTTGGGCAACTGAGCAAGAAGGGGTCTCCTTCCAAACTGCAACTTTTACTAGACATGAAATCTCAGGAGGATGAGACAGCTGTGGCAAACCTTGAGGTGCACATCAGAAGCATTAGGCTCTGTCTAGACTCCTCTAAACTAGTTCTGGTGGGATATGGAATTTAAAAACTTCAAATCCAGAGTGTAGTTGGCAATGATAAAGTTGGAACAGACATGCTGGAGGAGGAGATCACTGCTTTTGAGGACTGTGTGTCCATGTATGTGGCTACTTTCAAAAAGATCTAAAATCCATCCTATATCACTGTAACTTAAAAAGAAAAAAAGCTTAAAAGATGAGAAAGGAATCTGTAAAAATTTTAAATACTTAGGTCTTGAATTAACTTTTTATTCAGTTTCCTTTCTACCTACTTGGTTCTTCATGTGGGATTGAATATGTATGTTTCATAAGACATGTGATTTAGAAATATTTTCAAAATAGACATCTATTTTTTATTATCCTTTTTAATTTTAATTTTTGATAAGCAACTTTGATGGCCAGTTTATATGCGAAACTTCTAAAGAATCTAAAACCTTATTTTTACTATTTTATCATTAATAAATTATAATATTATAGGCTTCATTGTAATAATAGTTCACACTTTCATAGTTGTTCAGGCTAGACTTTGTACAAAATCTCTGCTAGGTTTCTGAGCCTCACTTTTCTCCTCATTAGTCGGCATTTATATAGTCTTCAACATGAACCCCAAAGCTTTCAGGTCGTATATTTTTTCCACCATTTTTATGCAACTAAAAATTCCTTTTATTTTATATTTAAAGAGAAGGAAAAGATATAAGATATAACAAGGATTGTGTTTTGCTCATGAGACTTTTCACTCTGACTCAGGATCTTCTTGGTCTACTCAGTCAAATATTTTGAGTCACTACATGATGTAACTATTTTCCTTTAATTACAAAAAGTTAAGGACAAGCTCTTCAACAATATTCTTCTATCTCTAATTCACATGAACAAAATGTCCATACGTTTATGTAAACCTTTTTTAATTCTTCATTTTCACCTTGTACTTGCGATACTGGGTCCCTAATTGACCACCCTCTGGGGGGAGACATAGTGCTTCCTTTCCTCTCTTCTAAAGTCATATAATAAACTTGAAAAAAAAAAAAAATCCCTGGTCAGGCAATATTCCCTGAATTTGGTAAACAGACTCATTTTTCAAAATGTATCTATCCACTTAATGATTGCTTTATTTAAATTGCATGGTATCTTTAATTTTCCTAGAACACAATCTCATTTCAAGCTGGAATACTCTTTCCTACTCCTCCTGGAGTAACCTCTCCTAGTTGTCCTATTGCCTAATTTTTCTTAAGAAGTAGTCATGAACCTAGCACCACACACACAAAAAAATTTACTTAAAAAAAAAATAAGTGGCCATCACAATTGAAGTACATTTTCAGGTGCCATTTCATAATGCCAACATACTCCCAATGCATCTTAATTTTGTATAAGGTAATAAAAATGTTTTGTTTCCATGTCTTTCCGGATGATGCCAGTATCTTTATAACATTTTGGTTGAAGGGTATATTGGATACTGAGCTTTAGGAAAACAATCTATAAATATGCCTCAGTCCCCAGAGCTATGACTGGCTGAGAATTTATCATTAGTTCACTACTTCACAACTGCACATATAAACTTGGGTGTTGTTTACCTGATTCTAGAAAATAGAAGATGCAAAAATGCAAAGTCAATGACCCTCATTATTATTCTTCTAAAAAAATTTTAAGTAAAAATAATTCACTATTATATCTGCAACACAAAAAAGCAATGCAAAATAAGACTACGCATCAAAAAGGAAAAGAAACCTAAGCTTAACTTGAAAAAAATACACACACACACACACACACACACACATATAAGTTTAGTGAAGAAGTTTAGCTTTACATTGACAATGACTTCAAAACCCATGCATGGTATAGGTTAAAGATGTCTGTAATCAAATCCTGGTTCTAATCAAATCTGTGACCTTAAATAATTCACTTGGCCTATCTAGGACTCCATTTCTTCATCTAAAACATGAAAAACATATGTTAGTTCATCTTGAAGGCTCTCCCAATTCTAGAACTCCATAAACTATATGCATACTAATGTTTTTCTTATGCTTTAACAACTGGCCAAGTTCCAAAATTGATTTAACTTTCAAAGATAACATCTGTGGAAACTCTTCATTTTTAGAGCAAGTGGTCATTTCCTTTAGCTCTAGAATAGCAAAATTTCACATCATTTCAAAAGTTTTATTTCCAGCTAGAATGCTAGTCTATTAATGTCTATGAAAGAAAATAAGTCTGTAAATTAAATATTTTTCATATTCCAATAATTATTTTTTCCATATGAGAAACTGGAATTTCAAGTCCTTTTATCGTTTTTTTTTTTAGTGGCAAAAAGAAATTATATATTCAATAGTTACACATTAGATAGACATAGCAAACAATAACTTTTAAGAAAATAATAACTGAAAAATGACTCATTTTGTTATGTAAACACAGTCTTTTCACAGGGCTTGTTTTCTCACCACTATTTCTTCAGAAGGGATTAACCGAGTAAGACTAATACTGGTGACTCTAAGGTTATCATGAGCTTTCCTTTAAAAACAAAGAAAAGGCTCACACCATGCCTAGACACAAAGATGGTCATCTTCCAATTAGCAGAACCACAGAATTCTCAGGAGGGCTAAGCTGTGGGGACAGGCCTTAAAGACTGATAAAGCAGTCTATGTAATGACACAGGGCAAAAGCAGAGGTTGCAATCACAGGTTTACCATCTGTTAGTCTCCTCCTTTTTCTGTAAAGTGGCAAGCCACTTTGAAAGCTACCAAGCAAAACTGAAAAACCATTAGGGTAATTCAACTTTGCCTTTATTCACTCTACCTCATGAAATGGAAATTCCAATACCCTCATGAGAATTCCAATATGTCTTCAGTGTCTTCAGTGAGTCTATCTGGAACCAACGAAGACAACAATGGCTATCAATATTATAATCTATATGCATGAAGGAAGTGCTCATGAATATAATACAAAGATTGTTTATTCAGAATCCAATTAAAAGCTTCTATTTTATAACAAGTATTTATTGATTTACTTATTTACTTGTGACTGTATGAGTTTTCATGGAAATCTACCAAAATACATAAAATTCAAATGGCAAGAATTCCAAATAATTAGGAAAAATCTAAAATAAAGTATGTTCACCAATATCCACTAAAATAGTAGTCAAAAAGTCACAGTCCAAATGTATGTATGAATTATATTATCCATAGGGTTCAATTATCTTTTCCCATCACTTAGAACTACTCCTTTAGAGTATATGTAAGTATATGGCCAGAATCTGAACTATCTTATTATTATCTGAAGATAGCTGTTTTTAGACAAGTCTTTAATATAGGATTGCTGCTCCTTTCTCATCAACTAAGATGAGAAAAAAAAATCTCTTTAAAAGATTTCTGGTTCTTTGATCAAGTGATAGAACATTAGTTATTACTTTTTTGTAATATATTATTTGCTCCTTATAGAATGAAAATATATATTTTAATTTTAAAATGCCAAATTTACTGATTTGTGGGAAACTCTGTAAGAATCTCTCAATTATTTCCAGGGATAATAGTATATGAATATACTGAATCAATCATTCAAAAATAAGATTCGATATGAGAAATTCCACATTAGGGACAAGATTATAAACATGTTTATTATAACAGGCACCCTCTTTTTTATATTTTTAAAAACCTCTTTTTAATGATAGTTAAATTTCACAGAAAGAATAAAAACCAAATTGTATCTTCTACATAGAGTAATTTCTCAGCTACTTTGTATTTGTCTATATTTTAATCATCTGCTCTGCCCAAAAAATTAACTGAATTCAAAAAAATAATAGCCTCTGAGAAACAATGAAAAAATGAAATGCAACCTTAAATAATGGAATACACACTTCTCATTAAGTTATAAACATAATCCTAAATATATCAAAATTTTCACTGGAACTCTATTTTAAAACTCAATATATACAATTATGAATTGGATTTTAAAGTTTTTCTTCACCACAATCAAGATGTCCAAATCTGAGATTATATCTTTGAACTGTGGTTAAAACCCTGGGTTTTCTATTCAAATTGCACCTTAACCACTAGTTCTATGACTTAGCAAGTTACTTCAATGCATTAAACTTTATTTTGTTTTTGTTCTTTTTTTTTATACTTTATTTTTTTTCCTCAAAAGTTGCATTTTAATACATGTTATCAAACATAACAGAAAAAAACAAATTTTCAGAAGCTGTACACACTGTTCACTGAAAACATTTGTTGAGGCAAATAGAAAAAAAATTGTTACAATCATAATTTTTCTAACTTTTGAACAAAGATAATAAGAAAGCATACTATGGAGAAATACTGTAGAGGTCAGCACTGAGGATAATTATTTAAGAGATGTTGGTTCTTATAATTACTATTATTTTTAAAATGACAGATATGCCACAAGTCCCTTGTTCTACACATAATAGTAAGATGAAAAGACAAACCACTTAGATAAAAACATGAAAGTTAAACATCATTTACAATACAAAATTTTCTCCATTTATAGATATGTGGCCAAAAAAATATGATCCATGAAAAAACACACTATGGTATTATGTTTATGATCAGTATAAATGAAAAGGAACACACTATTCACTTATTAAACAAATATTCACTAACATACATTATTTGCCTGGTCCTTCTCTAAATACTATCTAAAGAAGGCAACCTGGAAAAATAAAACTCAATATTGAAATTTGTTGAAGGCATTTAAGAGAAAAGTCAAATAATCTATGTACAAAATGCAAAACCTAGCAATTAATAATTGGTTCTACTCCTTTCTTCTTTAGCTGTTATCTCTATATCAAATACAACCTTTTCCACATCTCTACACTGGTCATCTTAAGAATCCTTTTTTAGGGCTGGGATTGTGGCGCAGTGGTAGCGTGCTCACCTAGCACGCGTGAGGCACTGGGTTCGATCCTCAGCACTACATAAAAACAAAGATATTCTGTCCACCTACAACTAAAAAAATAAATAAATACTTAAAAAACAAGAATCCTTTTTTAAAGAACTGTCCATGGCATGACTGCAAACATCAACATGGTTCAATGAGGTAGTAACTAAAACAGCTAACATTTATTGAGCCTTCACCACAAAATAAGCATGATACTATCATCATCTCATTTCATTCTCACACATCCCCAAGAGGTAGGTACTATTAGCTCTATGTTACCAATGGGAAATCAAGGTCATACTCAATAAGTGGAGCTGGGACCCCAAGTCTGACTTCCTACAAAGCCCATTTTCTGAAATGCTGTTGATGGAATAAATAAATGCCATATATAGAAGCTATATAAGACAACTCTATTGGATTAGTCTTATATGGCATTAATCACTATTATTTTGAATTAATGTCTTAACAGGAGAATGATATTTTAAAATATCATGCATTTAAAATTCTAGAGTATTTATTTCATTATCTACAAGATTTGACTTTTGCTTCCTAACCATGTCTTTTAAAAAGACTTCTATTTTGGTTTTAAAATGCATATACACAAACATGGAACAAATTAATGCTGGGAAAACTGATATTTATAGATGGGAAAGGAAGCTCTTTCTGTATGCAGATTCCTCTAACAAACTGCTTAGAAATAAGAGCTGATCATAATTTAGACTGAATTCTTTAGCTCCTTTCCACTCCACTGTATTATTTTCACATAGGCCAGAGGATAGTTCATTCATTTATTTATTTTGGCAACTGTTGTATGTTTGTTTTAAGCTATAAATTTTAAAAATAATTTTTAAACCTTCATTTTATTTATTTATGTATTTTGTATATGGTGCTGAGGATCGAATCCAGTGCCTCACACATGTGAGGCAAGCACTCTATCACTGAGCCACAACCCCAGCCCCTAAAAGAATATGAAAATCATTTATAATTTGTAACATTCTTTAAATTCACTTTTATTCCATTTTTAAATCTCTGCTCCCAAATTTTTGAGTCATTAATTACACAGAATTATATCTGAAGTATCTGAAATAGGAATATGAAGTTTTGGCACCTTCTGTACTGTCTGGTACAATAAGGCTTACTTTTTTTTTTTTGTCCCTGGGATTAAACTCAATGGGCACTCGACTACTGAGCCACATACCCAGCCCCATTTTGTGTTTTATGTAGATTCAGGGTCTCACTGAGTTGCTTAGCGCCTCGCCTTGCTGAGGCTGGGTTTGAACTAGCAATCCTCCTGTCTGAGCCTCCCAAAGTGCTGGGATTACAGGCTTGCACCACTGTGTCTGGCTAAGTTCACAATTTTGTTTTGCCTTGAAGAAAAGAACAGGTACACAAACAACTGTCATCCTATCCCATCTCCCAAAAGAATCTTTTACTTGAGGTGTGGTTATAATGAGTTTGTTTCTTTTTCTTTTTTTCTTTTTTTGGTTTTGTTTTGCTTTGTTGTGGTACTGAAACTGAATCCAGGGGCACTTAACCTCTGAGCTGCATCCTCAGCCCTGTTTATATTTGATTTAGAGACAGAGCCCCACTAAGTTGCTTAGGGCCTTGCTAATAAGTTCCTGAGGCTGGCTTTGAACTCCTGATCCTCCTGTCTCAGCTTCCTGAGAGGCTCGGATTACAGGCGTGTGCCACCATGTCCGGCTCCCAGCCCTATTTTTTTATTTAGAGATAGGTTTCACTGAATTTGCCTAGGTTGACCTTGAACTTGGAATCCTCCTGCCTCAGCATCCTGAGTCGCTGGGATTATAGGTGTGCACTACCATACCTGGCACAAAGTACATTTTTTTAAAAGTAAAACCTGTAGTTTGAAAGCGATCAAACTTGAAATTATTTTATGACCAACTTAATAAAAGGTAAACATAGTGGAATTAAAGGCTCTCATAGTATTCACAGTCCTACTCTGAATACTTGATTATTAAACTGGGCTTGATTATTAAAGCAAATATATTCCCAATCATTTTCATGCTTTAGTATTCGTTATCTGCTTTTATTTAAGAAGGCAACTCCTTGGTTTCTATTTAAATCAAAACAATCATAGGCATCTTCCCCCATCTGCCACTTAAAGCAACTATCCTTCTGAAGCATTATAAGCACCTTCTTAAAAATCAGGCCTGTGTGCTTTCTCTTCTTCCCTGCCCCCCACGCAAACACACACACACACACACACACACACACACACACACACGTGTCTTCTTTCCACTTTAACGAGAGGTCTTTCTATAATTCTCTTTGTTCAATATAGGTATGAAATTTGCAAACTCTTACCCGCTAGTATCATTAATTCAGTAATACATTGCCTCATTCCCCAAAGAAAGTATTTCAAAGGTTCAGAAACATTTGCTGAGGCAACTTAAAAGCAAATAGGAGGTATCAGTGTGGGGAAAGACAGAGACAAAGAAACAGAAACAGAAAGAAGTGATACATACCTACATAAAAGTGCTAATGTTAGGGCAATCTTGGTAAAGGGAATATGGGAATTATTTGTACTATTGCTGCAACCTTTCTGTAATTGATTTCATTTTAACTTTTTGAAAATTAAGGCAAAGCTAGGGAGATAGGTGGGACACAAAACTAGTTGAAACTATAACATCACTTAAACTTGCTAGGAATAGGCCAAAAATTCAGTTATAAGCTTTATAACCCCAAATAGGAAGCAAGAAATTATGTGTGCCATTGCCCACAAGAAGAATACAGAGCACTGCTCAGGGAAGAACATGCAACTATTCTTGGCTCCTGGGACTGAAATGGGAAATAAATTTCTTCCATGTGTTTTCAATGTCCTCAATAACATTTTTACAGTATATGAAACAAAAGTTTCACAGGGGTGTTTTGAATAACACCATTCACACTGAGCCAACAGCCTAATGCCAAAGCAAAATTCAGTTAATGCAATTCTACAGAACATAAAACCAGGCATCCCAAGTACATAGCTCCCGAACAACTGTTAAACTCAAGGTTAAGGTTACAGAATACCTATAAGAATAGACACCCTAAACATTTTCTCAGACAATGCTTCCAAAATACTATTTGTCTCAATCAAACTTTTGGTAAGCATTAAATCCCAAACAGAAACTTTTCCCTAGAAGCACACACAGTTTGTTTATGCTGCTGCTTAAATCAAGAGCTTTTTCCTTTAACAAGCAGCCAAGCCAGGGGTACAGTTAACACACTCTTACTTGAAATTTATAGTTAAATGTGTAAAATTTAATAGCTTTGCAAGAACATATGCCTGGGTGAAGATCATCTTAGTACAAAAACAAATCAGCAATCTATATTCTTGTGATACAACAGTAACAAATGCTGAAATATACATTTTGTCTTGTCCTTATGAAGCTTGCACTTTAATAAAGTTTACAGTGCAAAAATAGCCAATTACAGTTTTTTTATGCTCTGATAAAAAGTACAGAAAATATAAGGGAAAGACAACTAGTTTGTATTTCTCTCTATTTGTTAAAAAGTAATTTAAAGCAAGGATACAGTTAAGGCCAAAGATAGAATTTCACTGGTTTTTGCATGTTATTGAAATCATTTATAGACAGAAATTCTGTTAGGGAGTATGAGAAAAAGAAAAAAAAAAACCAAATCAGCAATTAACCTACAAAAGCTCTCAGAGCCAGGATAATTCTAGTCTGTAAAAACTTGAAGCATAAGTCTGTCTACTTCATATAAACAAATCCACAAGACATGCTACTGAGAATGATAAAATGCCCAAGTCTACTTTTCAGTACCAATGGGTAACTGAAAGGAATAGAAAGCACTTTATCTACATAACCAAGTGAATTACTAGACGATATGCACTAAAACATCAATATTAGAACAGTTAAATGTGTAACTTTTTTTTATGAAAATTTAAACATACCATAAGCTTAACTTTCTTTCTGGTCCTGAGCTTCAGGGGCAATAACTGTTAACAGCCACATGTGAAACTGGCTAGGGAGACAAACGTAGACATTCATGTAGCACCTATAATATCAGGCTAAAATGTGTGAACAAGTATGTCTTTTTCACCACACGTTCAGCAAAAGGATCCTAAGGAAGTGGTTCTAAAATCTGGATGTCATCAAAATCAACAGTAAGTACTTCTTTAAAACATGAAGTACTACTTCTACTTTTAAGGTAAATTATCCACACAACTCAGAAACTTTTTTGATTCTTTTTATTTTATTTATTTGTTTATTTATTTATTTAAGCACCAGGACATTTAACCACTCAAAATCAAACCTGTATTTTTTATTTTGAAATAAGGTCTTGCTAAGTTGCTTAGGGCCTTGCTAAGTTGTTGAGACTGGCTTTGACCTTGTAATCCTCCTGCCTCAGCCTCTCAAGCTGCTGGAATTACAGGCATGTGCCACCACACCAAGCTACTGCTCAGAATTTTTAAGAAACTAATTTAATACTTGTTTATAGGACTTCTAAAATATGCCCCAAGATAATATTCAATACAAAACCACAAAAACATTGGTAAGTACAGCTTAGCAATCAGCACAACATTCAACACAGAAGGAAAATCCCAGGCATATAAATGATCATGCAGATGATGATTTTTACTTATAGACTAGACTACCCAACTTTTGAGTCATTAAAATGCTTTTGTAAACATTTCAGACATCTTTCACAGTAGCCTCAATAGAGCATCATAATAAAAGAAATAGTACTAAGCCATCAGTTGCACACATCTATTTGTTCATTCATCATTTACTGAGCACCCAGAATGTGCCAGGTACTGTGAAGGGGCCAAAGGTGCAGGTACAGCCCTTGACCTTGAGAAGCTCTGGATTACGGGCTGTTCTCCACTGAAAAAGATTCAAGGAACTAATGAGAAAGAGAAGAATGAGAAGCGAGACAGTAAATACCGTCAGAACAAAAGAGCAGAGACATCATCTTCACATTGATTTCCCTCTTTAATTTCTAGTTTCTCAGTTAGTATACTCCAATTCAGTTTTAAACTCTATAACTGCCACTGCAAAGCAAGCAACACAATAAAAAGGAAAAAAGAAACTGAGACGGAACATACACTTATAAAAGTGCCCACTTTTAGCCATGTGAGTTTAGCATTTTTTTAAAACTAAGCATCTGTGATGTGAAAAATCAACTGCCAAACATAGAAACTAATATTTGTTATGAGTGAGAGACATCAGAAGGCAAAGCAGCAATGTGTTCACCATTTGAACCATCTCAGCCCAGGTTCTTAGAGCTGAGATGGCCCAATCACCCAAGACCTCCTTTTTTCCACTTAAGAGCCATCACTACCAGAACACTTTCACCACTAAAGTTTAACTTTTTGATTCAAATTAGAAATATCAATATTAAATCTTCTGAAAAGAAGGTCATGGACTATTAAATGGAATATTTAATATTTGTTAATGACAAGCTACAAGTGATGGAACTTCTTCAAACAGTATAGTTCAGTTACACTTGAATCACACAAAAGGCAGTTCGGTAGGGTCTCTCATTTATACAGTAAACATATGGCAGTCACCTTGGAGGAGGCCAGAAAAATAAAATAAAATGACCTGGGCTCTTAACCTACAGTTTGCTAATGAATATCTGAAACATATGGTGACCTCTTACAAATATGGAAAAGACTTAAAATCCAAAGGATACACATCCCACTCAGATACCAAATGAATACATGATATAACACAATTTATTTCAAATCAGTCAGTGGTAAGATCTTATAAGATATTCCATTATGTGTTTTTTCAAGAATTAGGCAGTAAAAATCATGTCTGAATAGATCAAGATGTACATTCTCACTGAAAACAAAAGTTGCATAAATTATGTTTTACCTATCTCCCTAATATTAAGATAATAACAGTTATTTCTTAAACCAATTAAGTCAATTAAGTCTTCTCCATCTGGATAGCCTTAAGCTTCACACAATACTCATAATTCTAATGTACTTTTGAAAATATAAAAACACATGATGTTAGAAAAAAGAACTACCCCTGACAAATTCCTCAGAGGATGCTGAATTAGGGAAATTTAATACTTGGTCCAATTATCTCTTACTAACCATGGAAATGAGGTATGATAATTCTATACATGGCTAAGAACTGGTAAAATCATTAACTTGTCAAGTGATGACTTTTTCAGGGGGTGTTTACAGGAGAAATATTTGCCTGTATGTCACACTAGATAATGAACTCCTGACAAATCAGTAAGAAAAAGATAAATATTTCAACAGAAAAAGGTGAAGAATATGAGCCAAGCAACTCACAGGATACATCAAGGCCAACATGAAGGAAAAAATGAATGTTTCCTGATTTGTTGTCCCCCACACCCCCCCTGGCCCAGGTCCCTCTGCCTTTATTAAGTCATTCATTCTAAGTTTAGAGCCCCACCTGCCTTGTCCACAGCTGTATCCCCAGTGCCTAGATTAGCACCCAGACACACTAAGGACTCTCAAAAATTTTGCTGAAGGCACAAAATGAATGAACAAATAAACTTCACTAAAAACTAAAGAAAACAAAACAAGATTCTACTTTTCAACCTGTAAGGCTGGCAAACATTAAAAAGATGAATAACATCAAACAGTCGGGGGGGGGGGTGAAGAAATGGTACTTGTACTACTTTGGGGAGTGTAACCTCACACAGCTTGCTGATGAGCATTTGACAATATCCTAAGAATTCAACTAGGAATCTATCCTACAAATTAAAGCACAGCTACACAATGCCGTATGTGCCGCCATATTCACCAAAACACAACTTGTGATAGCAAAAAAAGGAAGAAAAAAAAAGACTGTCCAGTAAGAGAAACATCACAAAACCATTAATTCAATAAAACCAGAGAAATAGAATGTGGGAATATATGTACTAAGGTGTAGAAAATATGTCCACAATACTTGGGTGAAAATGCAAGCAGTGAAATATGTACAGTGATATATCACTTTTTTCATTTAAAAAAGTCTTTTTCCAAATTTTTTTCTAGCATGTATATATTCATACAACTCAAGAAAAAAGTATGGAAGGATGCACTCAGAATTATTCACAGTTCTGTTTTGAAGTATTTTTTTAGTTGTCAATGGACTTCCATTTTCTTTCTTTATTTACATGTGGTGCTGAGAATCAAACCCAGTGCATCACACATGGTAGGCAAGTGCTCTACCACTGAGCCATGATCCCAGCCCATATTCACAGTTCTTACTTCTAGGGAATAGTATTTTGGAGGGAGTGGAAGGGGTAACAACGTTTCCTTTTTCATAAGTATGTATTATACTTAAAATGTTATATAATACAACTTGGCAGGGTGTTGGAATTGAGCCCAGGGGCACTTTATCATTGAGCTACATCCCAGCCCTTTTTATTTTTTATTTTGAGGCAGAGTCTTGCTAAGTTGACAAGACTGGCCTCAAACTTGTGATCCTCCTGCCTCTGTCTCCTAGACACTGGGATTATAGGCATGTGCCACTGCACCTGTTATACATGATAAAACTTTTAAATTAAAAACAAAAACAGGCTTTTAAGTAGTTTAAATTAAATCAATTTATATTACTAAAACCATTAGCCAGAAAAAGCATACCTACAAAGGTAGAAGATTTAATTTAACAATACAATTGTAGTTTCATAGTATAAAAATAGAACTTGAATACAATCTACTCAGCTCATATGAAGATGCCACTTGAGCAAGTTCACGTGCCTGGCTCTCTTCTCCAACTCGGCTGAGTGTCATGTGTCCACAGTTTTAACTGTGCCTGGAATATGCTACTTCTGTACTTCTCCACTCATCCACCCCTCACCACCATAACTACTAGAAAGCTTCCCACTCACCCTGTAAGATAGCAAGTCATATGTGTTTGAAAGGCCTTCCTATTGTGACAATAAAAATAGCTGCAAGAAAACTGATTTCTTTAAAATATTAAAGGGAATATTTCCTCATTTGTTGACTATCTACTGCTCAATATTCATTATCTAGGATTACCAAATGAATCATGAAGTATATTTTTAAAAATTAAAAACTACACAATTGGAAGCTACAAAATTAATAGTTATCTTCATACACATAGTGTGAAAACAAGCTGCACATCCAGTAATCCAACAGATACTAAGGATTACGTTTTTGAAGTAAATATATCTGATCTTTCTATTGGAAATACACTAGAATACAGCATTCTTAAAATGGTATTGCGACGCATTTTAGTAACACTAAAACCACGCCTTTTAGGGTTTTGCAGTATTAACTTAAAAGTTCCTACCTAGAAATAATAGTCCATGAGGATGCTTGTCCCTAGTCACTCTTCCATTATTGCTTATCCTATCTGAAGCCTATTTTCCATCTTTCTCATTTATTCTACTTTGTCTTCAAATGAATTAAGGAGTGTCAACAAATGAGGAAATATTCTTTAAAGCTAAATAGCTTATGATTTTTGTTTTCGTGATTATATCAAATTATATTGAAATTGTGTAGTTGTGAATGGTTTTTTTGATAGTGTTAATCCACTTGAATCCATTTTAGATATTTCAAAATAAAAGAACATAAAACCCTACAAGTATGCTAAACCTGGATTCAAAAAATCAGAGGAGCTGGCATTAAAAAGAGATAAAATTGCCGGGCATGATGGTGCACACCTGTAATCCCAGCTGTTTGGGAGGCTGAGACAGGAGAATCGCGAGTTGAGGCGAGGCGCTAAGCAACTCAGTGAGACCTTGTCTCTAAATAAAATAAAATAAGGCTGGGGATGTGGCTCAGTGGTCGAGTACCCCTGAGTTCAATCCCCAGTACCAAAAAAAAAAGATACAATTCACTGGTCCTTAAAAATAAACAAAACATTACAAAATAATAAATAAAATAAAATATTAAAGGGATTTTTTTTCTGATAGAATTCTAATGCTACCAATTTTCTTAGTGTTATTTAAATTTTTTCCAAAATGAAACGAATTTAAGTTTGTGATACTAGTTGAGCATCTTTAATCTGAAAATCTGAAATCCAAACACTCCAAAATCTGAAACTTCATGAGCAACTATTATACCACAGGAACAAAACTCCACACATGACATCAAAACACAGGTGCGGTAAAAATGTTACATAAAATTACCTTTGGCCTATGTGTATGAGGTATATATGAAACATAAATGAATTTCACATTTAGAACCAGGTCCCAGCCCCAAGATATCTCATTAGGTATATGTGAATATTCCAAAATTTTTAAAAATCCCAAATACGAAACACTTCTGATCCCCAGCATTTTGGTAAGGGATACTCAATCTGTATTACACAAATAACAAAATAATGCATTTTCTTGTTCTATTTCAACTTAAATGCCTTCAAACTGATGTAAAAATATGCATTAAAAATTGTGCCAGGCTATAATTGGTATTCTAAATTCCACTTGGGAAATGAATTTTATAGCTATGCCATAAACTTCTAAAATCCTGAAGTTTTAATAGATATGCTGACACAACCTTAACCATAACAGTTCTAGCAACTTCTACTATAATAAATCTGTCAGTTTCTATAATGCCTATGACAAATCCATTAATATGAATGATGTACACTTCACATAGCCCACTACACAGCAACTGCACAAGTTATGTCATCTCCATTCTGAGTAGCAAATCAGTAATCAATATTTGTAAAAACAGCAACTAATCCTTTGTAAAATCACTGGTTCTGTGATTGAAGAGTTTGCTCAATCCACACAGTTAATCCCTCTTCATCTGCTTGAGCCCTCTATTTATCCCAGCCTCTTATAGTGCTAGCTACGGCAGATTAATACATCTTCACATGCTAAACATGACCTGACAATTGACACAGGATATTGCTGACAGGATAAGCTCTACAAACACTGGCCTTTTAAAAAGCTAACTTAAAATTAACATTCAGAAACCCAAAGTTTACAAATAGGCTCACTACCATCCCTTCCCAACGCTAATTCCCTGACTTATTGCACTCACGCTCTTTGGGAAATACATCTGTATTTTTAGTTTGAACAGGTCTTCTAGATGATTCCAGAATGTTTATCCATAAAGCATGTACTATTACTAATCTTTAAAATAAAGGTAAATAGAAGTTCGCTGGCCAAAAAAACACATATGTACAGAACTATTTGAAGAATTCTTAGGTAGGAAGTAAGAGTGACTTGATCTAATTTACTTGAAAGTACTACAGGTTAAGAAAACCTCAAGAAAGTACGTTCATTCCTAAAACAAAGCTGTGAATAGAAAAAATAAACATTTTGACACTGAAAAGTAATGAATAATATTATAAATACTCTGTGCTAATAATAAGATAAAATTATAAAATTAAAAAGTTTGCTCATCTTTAGCAATTAGATGACAGATTGTCGTTAGCAAAATTTTACTTAATGGCCCAACATGAATTTCTTTAAGAGTTATTTCAATTTAGATATTCTATGCATCAATTGAGACTACTTGAAGGAAAAAAACCCACAAATTTGGGTCAAATTAAAGATAAAGAATAGGACTAGTGAGAAAATTTGCTTCCTAACCTAAGATATTGAATGAACTCTTTTATATATACAACTTCTAGTTAGTCATGTCTAATATAAGTAGAATACCAACCAAGCTATTAAGTTATACTTTTCACTAAGCAAAAGAGGAAACCCAAGGAAGACTTGAGAAGGACCCTATGAGAAGATAAAGTGAGAACTGTGCGACCAGAAGCCAAAAGCATATATCATTTTAGGAGTGAAACAAGTCATAGTTAGAAGTACCATTTGGAAAGGCCAAGAAAGAGAGGTACTAGAAATTGTTTACTGAATATGAACATCAGGAAGCCATAATGATCTTGCCGAGATGTTAAGGACAAGGTAGTGTCCAGCAGAAGTTAATTAAAAGCCAGCCTACAGTTAATTAAAGAATGAAATGGGGAAAGTGGAACCCAGAAAAGATAACTGGTCTTTTACGAAAAAATCAGTAGTGACAGGAAGAAGAGAAAGAACAATAAAGAAAAGAAAGCATTTTCAGTTTCTTTCTAATTCAATATTCATAGTAATATTCCCTATTCCATATCAAATTATACTGAAGTCAACACAAGTTTTCAAAATAACTTAAATTCAATACTGCAATTTTAAACTGTGATATTTTAACCTTATTTCATAATAATAAATTCATATGTAAAGTTAAAAATGAGTAACAGGTTAAATGACAACTTTGGAAATATTTGAAAATTTAGTGTGATATTTCCAATGCAATGAAAAAGTGTTTTAGATGGCATGTTGCAATCCTAAGAGTGCAATTCTTAAAATCGAATAAGTTTTTCAGATATCAAGAAAAATAATTTGCTAGTCAGTTAAATTTGCTATAAAAAATTATACACATCACTGAGTCTTGTAGAACTGGCTCTAATTAGCCTCACTGAAGGAAGCTGGTACAGAGGATGAATAAAAAGACAGCAACACTAGTTCAGTACTATAGGTGATCTGTCCATGTCAACAACAGTAGAACATTATATAAGTTGTGGAGTTTGCTAGCAGTTAAGAAAAATAAATTCCAAAACTCTTTTGAACCATAAAAATAATCACTTGAGAAGCCATAGTTATCAATGCTCTTTCATACCATCTTGAAATAGTAATAGTTCTCTAGTACAGTGGGTGTGGTGGTACACACCTGTAGCAGCACGGGAGACTGAGGCAGGAGGATAGAGAGTTCAAAGCCAGCCAGCCTCAGTGACTTAGTGAGGCCCTAAGCAATTTAGTGAGACCTTGTTTCAAAATAAAATATGAAAAGGGCTGGGGATGTGGCTCAGAGGTTGAGTGGTCCTGGGTTCAATTCCCAGTACTGAAAAAAATTTCCTCTGGTATATTTAAATTATAATATTGCAAAGTTCATTTTATGCATAACATTTTAAAAATGCATCTATTGTACAAACTATATACTCATACGAAATCTTTTAGGTCTACTGCTAGTTGTCCTTGAACCTCCTCATGAAATTCCTTAAGATTCTAGGGATATATATGATTAATGTTCTCTCCCACAAATTATACATACATATAGAAATGTATACATGCATGTGTGTATACACAAATATACACACAATGCTGCAAAATACATCTCCAAGAAGCTAATGCTTGAGGTATCTTTTAAGTGGCTTATGCTTTTAGATGCAACTAAAATAGTTTTCTAAGAAACAATACTTTTTCTAAAAGGTACCTGAAAGTTTCAAAACACTCTATAACTTCTATAACTTCTTTCAAAAATCTTTCATACTCTAATTTAGATACCCAAGAAACCAAAATCATAAACTTGCAACCCAATTTGTCAATGTTAGATTCATAGCCAGGGAGCAATATAACACTCACAGAAGTTCCACCAGGTAACACTGGCCTTGTCAACAATATATTTTAATCAACTTTCTAGTCAGTCATTAGTTTCTTTAGGATCTAATGATCAAACAGAGTGTCAATGGCCAATTGAAGTTTTACATGTTCTGAAGAAAATGTCATCTTTTAGTTCAGGTTTTTATAAATATTTTAGTAGCACTAAATATTTACTTGCTAGAATATCAATAAAAACTTTTTATGTTTTAGTTGCATTAATAAAAATCATAACTATCAAGACATATTGTATGATAAAATAAAAATACAAAGGAAATAACTGGGGGCTGGGGCTGTAGTGGTGGAGTGCTTGCCTCGCATGCATGGGGCATTGGGTTCAATCCTCAGCACCGCATATAAATAATAAATGAATAAAATAAAGATCCATCAACAACTGAAAAAAGCATTTAAAAAAAAGGAAATAACTGGTCATATTAGAAGTGATCTAATAACATAAATTTATTTAAGGCTGACATAAAACATATAAAGTCTGAATTTTTATTCTAAAGAATTTCAAAACCACTAAGGTAAAAACATTTTTACAAAATTCATCCCATTATGACGGCTCACAGCACCATATCATGAAACACATGACATCAATTTTTCCCATCACTGATGATGTTAATCTTATGATCTGTTTAAAGCAGCATGTGCCACATTTCTCCACTGTCACCTTACTATTTTCTACTGTGTAGATAATCAGCATTTTTTGGAGAGAGCCTTTGAAATGATGTAAATATCCTGTTTTCCCTCAAACTTTCACCCACTAGTTGTAGCATTCACTAGGTTTAGAATTCCCAGATTCTTTCCTGAATTATTTTCATCACCATTGCAAATGGTGGCATTCCCAGCCTTGTTGCTGTTGCTCTGGAACTGAAACCACTGTCTCATGCATGTAATAAGCACATGCTCTACCACTGAACTATACCCCCAGCCTTTGTTTTTTAATAAATGAAAATAGCAAATACTCTCTATATTTGTCTAGCTGATTCTTGCCTTGGTATACTCTTCAAACAGGAAGATTACATGAAGAGTGAATGTGTGTATATATGTGTTAAACTTTTTAACCATCTAGTAACCTGGTATGGTATCTTATAATGTATGTTGAGAACAATGGTGCAATAAAAAATAGCAATAGCATGGTCATCCTTAATAGAGGAAGGAGGAGGAAGAGGCAGGGAAGAGGGGGGAAAGAGGGAAGGAGAAGGAGAGAAGGAGAAGTGGAGGAGAAGGGGAAGGAAGAGGAAGAGGAAGAAGAAATAATAACAGACCAGAAATCAGGTAACTCTTATTGACCTCTAAATCTCATTGTGAGTTCCTAAATAATTCACTATTTCTAGACTTCCCTTACAAAATGACAGGCATAGACTACGTTTTCTAAGTTTCTTTCTAATCTTAGTATTCTACTATCTAAAAATACTAAAATGTATTGATTTATACAAAGATGGTTTTAAAAATCTTTACCACATACATTTTATATATGTTTGAGGGAAAAAACACTAAAATTAGGGTCAAGTATAATAACTGTTAGGTAAAGCTTACTAACAATATTTAAAAGGAAATAAAATTATAAATCCTCTCAGAAACCTTCTGGTTGTGATTTATAACACAGCAGTCACTTTATTCTGTTGTTTATATAGATGGCATCAATTTAATGCAACAAAGGCAGAAAAAGGGTGCTGTTTCTGTAAGATTAAGTGTTATAACTTGTTATTTAGCCTTGACATTTAATGGGAAGAGAAGGGAAGTTAACAAGCAGAATTCAAGAATAAAAAAGACCTACTGGACATCTAATGATAAGTAGTTGATGTAATTGATATTCACAAAGTTATAGTGAACTTTTAATACCAGCAAACAGGTAGAAAACCTAGGAGTCAGTTGTGCGTATGTACATCTTGTATAGAATATAGGGAAATATGTATGCCTGTCTGTGAAATGAATAGCAAAGCCTGTAAATATTTTAGAGAATACATATTTACTACAATGAAATAAATATACATATTTATATAACTATCCTTTATGTTTGCTACTTAACCTTTACTTTCTTCACCAATAAAGTGGGAATTTATAAGCTGTCTGTCAATAAATGTACAGACCAAAGTACCACAGAAAATAGTGGTAAGAACTGTGTATAAAGCAAAAAAATCAATATTTTATAGAAAATAGAATTATCAAATAAAAAGCTGAAGCATTTTAATGCAGTTCATTCTTTCAATATGTGGCTAACAGATGACCGAGAAAACCTTCAGAGAAAAGGTCATATCTGGTCTGGGGAGATGCAGATTTGGGCATAAGCTACTTGAGGGCAGAAACACTCTAATTTTATTCATCTTCTCATTCCCTGGGACATAATTCATCAAAAAATTCATGCTGAATAAATAAAGGTTATTAGATTAAAATATATGTTTTAGGGATCATTCTTTATATCAAAAGCTTAGTTTTGCTTTTTATGTTAAATTATAATAACCATGGAGGGCCCTGAAGTCAAATTATGCCCTTGGAAGAAAATAAAACTCTCACTTAAGTCAATAAGCACTAGTTAAATATCAGAAAAACCAAAGCCTATTGAATTTTTTGTATGTAGCACTTTACAAAGCACTTGGCAAACATTCAAACAGCCGGCCAGAGGAAATTCCAAGTGAAACTCAATCCATGTGTGTGTTTGTTTTGTGGGAGCCAGAGTATTTTTATGGCATGTAACTTTAATTGGTGGCAGATATAAAATATCACTTTATAGTTATGTTACATGTTCATTCAGTTGTGAATAGAGTCCAGAATAATTAATTAATAAACTCCTAATGCTACTGGAAATTTTTACATTATGATAACACTGGGTCCAGTGAAATTGCTTCGCCTGGTCTCCTCACCCTCACATAGTTTTATTAGACAAATCCTCTGATAGTCTTGATAATTCGGCCTGTCATCAATAAAACACATCCCACGTGGAATGAAGATGACATTCTCCAGAAAAACATTCTGCATGGGTTGGAGCTCAGACACACTTTAAACTCTTCAAAACAAATGGGCTGACTCAGTGCAATTCTGTAGGTCCACACTAACAGTCACAAGCATCACCTCAGGCACACTTTCTGTGGCTGCTACTTACAGACTGGGCTGAGGACACCAGGAGAATGGAATGAGATGCCATTTTACACTTCTCCTTTCCTATCTCCCCACTGAGGATTATAAAGGTGAAAACCCTTCTTTCTCCACTTTGGGCTATCTGAATTGAGATTTATTGTCCTCCTGAGAATCCAAGATAATTTTTAATAAGTTAGTATGCTCCTTAGGTATTTCTCTGCATGCTACAGGCTTTCTCAGTTACATTTGTTCTGCAGCTTTTAGCCAAAGGAGCACCAACAAACACCAGTTTAATAAAGTGATTCTGCAATTGGAATCTAAACTTAATAACTTCAATTCTTAAGAACTTTATTTCAGAATGAAATATATTTTTCACATAGTCTCTATCCCATATGAACAAGGCATGAAGTAATTACTCAAAGAACAATATTTATTATGATCCTAGTCTACATCATGACTTATGTTATACTCTGAAATTTTATTGAGATAATTATAGATTCACATGCAGTTTTAAGAACTAAGTCACTTGTACACTTTACCCAATTTCCACCAGTGGTAACATTTTATAAAACTATAGTTTAAATCGCACAACCAGGATACTGACATTGATATCATCCACCTGTGTCATTCAGATTTCCCAGATTTACTTGTAGTCTCTCCTAGAGAGACCAGAAAAAGAAATGAAATTATTGATAGAACCTTTCATACTTAAATATAACAGAAATTATGAACTTTTCAGAGCTTGTGTGAAATTTTTTCTCTCTAAAGAAATTCCATGATGACAGGAAAAAAGATAAAATTTGCTAAATATTAAATAGCACACATTAACAGTTCTTTGAATATTTGATACTATTTTCTCGGATGCAAGATTCTCAATGATTTGGGTTTAATCTTTCATTATTCCTGCTACGTCTTTTAAGCACTGATAAAAGACCTTTAATCCACATCCCCAGTGTATTCTTCTGCTGATCCATAGGGTAGCAGCGTCTTTCAAAATAAGGTCATTATTGTGGCAATATACCTAAAATGCCTGCAGAAATCAGCTGTTCCTTTCTGCATATACACAAACTTAAAAATACAAAATGCTGAGGGTGACAGGATACCACAAAAATCCAGAGTGTCCTGTCAAGACAAACAGCATGATACTTGTATGGAGGAGTAATAAGAAACATGTCAATAAGAGGAATGAGTGGTATTTTCAGGTAAACACAGGAAAACACACTAAGCTCTTCTAAGATATATTCCCATTGTTTTACAACTCAACATCAATGAGTAAATTGATCTATATTTAGACTAATAAAATCCTTGGAATATATAACTTTCTGAGCTATAAATTTTGACACAGCAATCCACTAATTACATTTTACCTAAATTCCACTACTGCAAAAGCACAAAACTTTTTGATGATCCTGAATTAATTTCTAACCCTTGAGGCCTAAGTCAGACACTGCTATGCTGCTAGAACTGTAATGATGAGTCTAAAAGCAGTTTGTTACAGGAAAATCATTATTGGCAAATAAGAAATTCCTTACTTTTAAGAGTTAGGGAAAATTAAAACATTTCAGAGTTAGAGGGAAAAAACTTCATATTGCTTGAAAGAACATGGCTGAATTTAGCCCAGCCTCTCTTGGAAAATCAAGTATTAACTTCTACTGAGTCTCAGTTTCCCAGGCTGCAGAAGGGAGTAAGTGAGCACCAACCTCATAAAATTGCTTTGAAAATTAAGTGAAATTATTTATGTAAAGCACTTAGAACAATATTTGACAGTTTTTCAGTCATTTCTAGTCATTTCTATGATTCTCTTAACAAACAGTGCTGCACACATAATTTTAAATTCATAAAAAGGATACAAAATTGCAAAGTACTTCAAATGATGCACATATTTCTATCACTGCATTCTTTCATTATTCCGCATTGTAATCATCTGTTTACATCTGTGAAGAGTAGCACATTGCTCAGAGTCACAAGCTCAGCAATCAGACAAGTCTGGCTTTCCCAGTTGATGTTTTGCTACTCAGAAGTAGATAATCTCAGGCAAGTTACTTATCTGGAACAGCAGGTAACAACTAATATCAAATGAATATATTTCTTACCTTTGTAAGGGTAATGATTGATGATTAAGCAATGGTAATGTAAGTCCGGTATCATATATATAATAAATTATATGCATATAGCATATAGATGCTATATACATATATAACATAATTTATACACAATAAATTTGAAGCAAAAAATTCATTTCTTCTCCTTCAAACAAAAAAAATAAATGAATAGCAGTTATTTTGCAATGGTAACATCAAAAGTAGCTGAAAAAATCATATTTTCAGATTCTGCCTTAATTGCCAAGCCACTCTAAACTGAACTCTAGAATTTCAAAAGACTTAAGAAGTTAAACCTGCCAATCAAAGTTAACTAGAAGGCAACAAATTTAAATCAGTAACAGTACCTGATTTTTTAAAAAAATTTGCATAATACACAGTGGTAAGTGTTCTTTATTGGATTGTGAATAGAAATATGAATTCAAATATGTTATCAACAACTCCAAATAAAGTTCTAATGGGGGCATCCTACTTTTTAAAACTTAGGAATTACTTATACTTGCTATCATTAAAAAGCTTTTTATAAGCTGTAAGAATAATTGTAATATTTCCTTTATGACCTTTCACACAGTGAAAAAAAAACTAGTTTTTCTTATAAACCTCCCCCCCGCCCCATAGTATTACCACAAATTCTGAATTAATGGAATGAATTCTACAATTTTTGTAAGTAATTCTTTATGTCATAACTCAGAAAAATCTGAAACCTACCTACTCAATGAAATTTAATAAAGATAAGATGCAACTTTGTTCACTGACATCAAGTATCTCAATATCCAAGATAGAAATGGTACACATTTCCATCTTTCTCTAATCCCCAAACTGACACTTATATGACAAAGCACTTCCATCCATGTCACTCTATGAAATACACTCTGCTTAAATTAGAATTAGCTTCTTGCAAAATTTTCACAATGGATATTCCATATCGTTGTGCAAGTAAGACTTACACTGGCAAATCTACTCAAGTACAAGATTAAGATCTAAGTTCTAAGGATGATTCAGGAATGTTGCAATGGGAAATCAAGGGATGAGGGTTGGGTTTACCAGAGAAGGCCTTCTTGTGAGTGTTGGAAGGCAGCAAGCATTTACTGATGGCTTGTGAAAAAGGCCAGCCAATAAAAGCAAAGAGTTATGTGACAGAGAAGTAAGAGAGTATGATGAGGAGAGCTTTAAAAAAACAAGCAAAGGAATTTGGACTTGATTCAGTAGGCATTCTGCCACTACTGTAGGATCTCGAGGAAGCAAATGATTCTATCAATGTAGTATTTCATAAAATCAATCTGGCAGGATGGAATTAGGAGCACAAAAGGAATTTGAAAGGCCTTTTAGTTTAGCAGGCAGCTACAGTATTTCTTTGTGATGAGTGCTCAGACTACGTAGTGGCACTAAAAGCAGATCTCTTTCACTCATTCATTTCACAGGTATTTACTGAAGGCCTGTCACATACTAGGCACTGTGCTAAGCATGGGGATTACAATGGTGAACAAGGCTCAAGGTTCCTTCTCTAGTGGAACTTACAATATGGTGAGAAAGGTGAACAGAAAAATAAGTAACAAACACAAATATTACAAAGTGTGGTAAGGGCTCTAAAGGAAACAAACAGGGATGGGGAATAGGAGAGGGCAGAAAAGGAGGCCCAAGGAGACCTCTGAAGAGATGACAGATATTGAGGCTGAGACCTATACTATATGAAGGAACAAAGGGCAAGAGTTAAGAATGTGAGCTGGGCGCGGTGGTGCACACCTGTAATCCCAGCACTTAGAGAGGCTGAGACAGGAGAATCGCGAGTTCAAAGCCAGCCTCAGCAGAAGCGAGGTGCTAAGCAACTCAGTGAGACCCTGTCTCTACATAAAACACAAAATAGGGCTGGGGATGTGGCTCAGTGGTCGAGTGCCCCTGAGTTCAATCCCCGGTGCCAAAGAAAAGTTAAGAATATGTTTTGGCACAAAGTAAAAGCAGGAAAAGTTTGGTTTGTTCAAGGAACTTGAACAAGACCAGTGTAACAAAAACACAGGGAAAGGAAGCCTGGCCTCAGATGCAACTACAGAGGCATACACAGGTTGATCCTGCAAGGCTACATCAGCCTTTTAAGAAACTGAAATTTGATGTTAAAGCAATGGGAAACTATTGCAAATTCTTGATCAATGAGGTGAGATAATACGTTAAAAAAATAAAAGGGAAAACTATTGGACTGGTCACGACAGAAAATAGGTTCAATTCCCATTACTGAAAAAGAAATACATCTGATATCTGCTTTAAAAATCCATAGACAGGGCTGGGATTGTGGCTCAGTGGTAGAGTGCTCAACTGGCACGTGTGAGGCACTGGGTTCAATCCTTGGCATCACATAGAAATAAATAAAGAAATAAATGTATTGTGTCCATATACCACTAAAAAATTGTTTTAATTAAAAAAAAAGAAACATATACAACCTAGAAGTGCCCTAAGTGAGAATAAGCAATTAGGAAAGGAAAATACAGGTTGAATATCCATTATCCAAAATACTTGGAACCATAAATGATTTAGACTTTAGATTCTTTAATATCTGTACATTCATAATGAGATATCTTGAGACCTAAGCAAAAACACAAAATTATGTTTCACATACACCTTACACACAAAGCTTGAAGATAATTTTGTAAAATAGTTTTAATAATTTGGGGCATGAAATGAAGTTTTATCGTGTGAAATTTTCCACTTGTGGCATCACATCTGTGTTGAAAAAGTTTCACAACATTTTGGATTTTGAATTTTCAAATTAAGGATGCTCAATCTGTACTTTTATTCCTTGCTCAACAAATATAACACATTTAATGAAAAGTATGTATAAGATGTACTTATGAGCAAATCAGTGAGATAAACTTCAAAGACAGTTCAACAAGCCTGTTTTCAGAGCTGACTGTCTTTTGACAAGTTCCTTAACCTCTGTGTGATAATCTTGCATAATGGGATGAACTAGATTTTCATAGAATCCTGTATGCTAAATGAATCAATATGTGTTAAAGTATCTTGAAGAGAATTTAATACATAGCAAATGCTTAGCAAATGTTAGCTGTTGCTATTATTGTTGTGGTAGAGTTGTTTTATTTGCTTAATTCTATTCATACTTCTGTTACCCCTCTCTCAAAATCATTCATTTGATTTTGAATGACATAAATAATTTCTATTCTTGCATAAGACTCTCTAGATCATGGATAGAGAAGAATTTTTTTTTTACTTTACTGGCCAGACTGACTCTACTACAACTATGCAATTCTACCTCTGTAGCTTGAAAACTGTCATAGACAATATATAAATGAATGAGTATGGTTATAGCCCAAAAGACTACTCACGGGCATGGAAGTTGGAATTCCACATTATATTCATGTGTCATAAAAGATTATTCTTTTGATTTTTTTCAATCATTAAAAAAACATACAAACCAGTCTGTTTACAAGCTATACAAAAACAGACAGCGGTCTGGTAATTTGCTAATTAAACACAAATACAAACTCTCAGTCATAATTTCTCCATCTAATAAAACCAAAATGAATACACTCAGTTTTCCTAACATCTAAAGGCTTATGTAGTAAAATCTTTTACACATGAGAAATAATATCTATTCATGGCTTAATTTTTTCACCAACATGCTCCAGTCCAACAAACCACATAAAATTTCAGCTAAAACAGTGAAAAAGCCTACTGTGCAGTTAGCTGGACCTGAGACTGTAATGTATTAAGGGTTTGTTTACACAATTGAAAGCTAACAGAGATCACTGTAACAAAATTTTCTATCATGTTAACTTTATTTACCAATGCTTATTTTACAAGATAACTAGAGCTGTTGCCTATTTGTCATTAGTACAACAAAAGAAAAAATTTATCCAGTCTCACTAAATACCTACTGTTTTGGTCTGGAGATGAGGTGTCCCTTATAAAGCTTGTGTTAGACAATGCAGGAATGTTCAGAGATGAGATGGTTAGAGTATGAGAGTTGCAGCCTGATCAGTGGGTTAACCCATTTGATGACTTAATAATTTAAATGGATTACCGGGTGGATACTGTAGGTAGCTGGGGTGTGGCTAGAGAAAGTAGGTCACTGGGGACATGCCCTGAGTTCACTGCCATGAACTGAACAGCTTTCTTCAACCACACCCTTCTGCCATGATGTTCTGCCTTACTTAAGGCCCACAGCAATGGAGTTGGCTAACCATGGACTAAAACCTCATGAGCCCAAAGTAAACTTTGCCTTCTTTAAGTTGTTTTTGTCAGGTGTTTTAGTCACAGCAACAAAAAAGTTATTAACACAAACCAAAAAGAAAAAAGAAAAAAGATCTTGTAGTAAAAGAAGACTAAAATGGAAGCTTATCTGTCAGCAATATACAATCAGTACAAATGTGATCCTCTTATACTGTGTACAACAGTATGTCTTACCTAACATTAGCTTTTTAACAGAGTAGTCTATATCTAAAACTCAATGAAAAAATAACGTTTTGTAGGATTTTTCCCTAGTAAAAAAGATGAAATCTTTCAGAATAAATAAAGGTAATCGGCCCACTTTGCCATGCAGCTTCAATTCATATCAGTAAAATTGTCATATATCTATCTGCCAAAAGAAGATGGAAATGCAAAATGTCAACCTAGGTGCTTCTGCTCTTTCAGAGATATTTGCATATTTAACTGCTTTTACAATAGACAATCATTTTGCAACAAATTTTTAGTTCCAAGGGAGACTTACTATTCAAGAACATTTAAAAAAAAACTAGATATTATTCTAGGCTTTGTGAAGCTGCCATTTTACTTCACTTAAATACTGAATCAGTGACAACTCCTGAATAAAACATAGGGCATTCAATCAAAAGCGAAGAATCAACTTCTGACACCACCTGCTCTGCTAATCTATATTTGGCCTCCTAAGGATCTCCATGATTTCTGCCTTGGTCAGCAGCTATACTACTTCTCTAGACCAAGTTACTGCCATCTCTTACCCAAACTTCTGAAACAGCCTCGAGGCAGCATCCATTCTGATCACTCTCCTCCATGCTGTTCTTCCCACTCCAGCCTCTGTTCAACCTCAGCCCAACTGCATCAGACTAGGCCCAATCCCCCTGTTGGCATCACAAAGCTTTCCCTCATGGTAGGTGCTCATTAGAATTTATAGATAATATTGGTTTAATTTGTTTCCATGATTAATATCTGTATTCTCCACTAGACTTTATGCTTCATGGAGACAGGTTTGATAGAGTCAGTCTCTGGCACAATCCTGGCATGTAGTGTAAGTATGTGATTTTAATGACTCCTAAATATTCTATAAGACACTGTAATATCATTTGTGTACATGTTGAGAAATGTTTTTCTTGAAACTGAAGAATCATCTGGTAGTTATTTAACTGGTAGTATAAGGTAGTGATAAACTGATAGTATAAGGTAGTGAAAAAACCTGACTTACGGGAACAAAATCAGATGTAAACCACCATATGGTACTTTAAATTATAATAAATAAATGTTACCTTAGGCATCTTCTAAGGATATTGGTTAGGAGATTTTTAAGTTAACTAAAATCTAAGTTGTATGAAATAATGTAGTCTAGAAACTTGTTGCTATAGTCTGAACATACCTGTCCCCTAAAATTCAAATATTGAAAACCTAATCCCTAAGCTGGTAGTAGTAAGAGGTGAGGCCTTTGGAAGGTGAGTAGGTCTCCAAGGCCCTCATGAATAGGATCTTTTAAGCAAGGTCCCAGAGTACCGTCTTGTCCTTCTGCCATGTGAGGACACATAGACGGCTCTATCTATGAGGAAAAGACCCTCACCAGAAAAAAACAAATCTACTAGCACCTTAATCTTAGACTCCCCAGCTTCCAGAACTGTAAGCAGAAAATTTCTATTGTTTATAAATTACCCAGTCTAAGGTATTTTGTTGTAGCAGACCAAACAGACCAAGATAGGTGCACAAAAAGAACACCAGAATGTACTGAATTCTTTCTGCTTTTCCTGAAACACATGTTTAATTCAGATTACTCTCCTGAGTTCCAAACCCATAACTAACTGCCAACATTGCTACCTGCATGTCCCTAAAGCAGTTGCAATTTAATATTTTTAAATCTCCCCAAATCATTTCACTTTCTCATATTACCCTCATGTAATAAACCATTCCCCAGTCATTTGCTTAAGGCAAAAATCTAGGAAGTTATCATTAACTCTCTCCTTTCCAGGGAAGTCACCAAGCTCTAGTCTACCTCATGTTTCTAAAAAAATATCTTATCCTTGGTTCAATTAACACTTATTAAATTCCCACCATTCTAGAACTGGGGACACAGTGTTGAACAAGACCAACAAGATTTCTAACCTCACAGGAATTACATTATAGGGAAGAGAAGCAAATTTTAAATATCATATAAGATAATTTCCAATCATAGAGAATGTAAAATGGGCTAGAGAGATAGAGAATGATGATGCACTACTTTAAAAAGGTGGTGTGGAAAGACCTCTCTGAAGAGGTGATCAGTGAGCTGAAATGAAAGAGATGAAAAGAATGGGCCAAGTCAAGATGCAGACAGGGAGGAGGGAGTGAGGAAGAGTAAGAGGCATGGCAGGGAACCCAAGGTGGAGGGAGCCCGGCACCTTCACAAGGGAGTACATGTGCACATGTGGAGGAAAAGGTTCTTAATTTTAACACGACCTCGCTAGCACACCATCATGGCCTCTGTAGGATACAAGTTATCTCAATCTAAATCTAAATGAATACCTTCTCCATAAAGTGACAGTTCTAAAACACTCTGTTTCTCTGAACTTAATTTTTCAACTCTGTTCTACCTATAGAATTGTCCTTTTTTTTTTTAAGGTTAAGAAAATCTTACCTCTCTCCTCCCTCTATAGATCATTCTGTTTTAGACAGTGATTATCTAATATGTGAACAACTCAACACTTTGCATCGCTCCCCCATAATTAATTAATTTTTAATCATGTGAAGACATATATATCCACATTCAACAGGAAATGAAGTAAGAATAGGAATCCAAGGCCTAGAAGTAATCAATTACACTCAATTTTAGCTTTCATATACATAGTGTTCAGTTACCTTATATTAGAGCACAAGAATGAAGCTAAGTTCTTTCCTGGGCTTCATCTCAGACTTTTGCTTTAATTCATAACCACAAATGACTTTCATGCTCTTCTTTTGAAACCCCAAGTCACAAATCTATGCTATTGGTCAAGAGAAGGTATTAAGAAATATATGGGTACATAAGAACAGAATCACCATAGCCTCTAGAAACAAAAAATAAAATGGGCCAAATATTTATAAAATACTATTAAAATGTTTTATTAGATATCATAAAAGCTGGCTGTGATAGTCTTATATTGTTGCAAAAATACAGTATCAACACAGTCAGTAAATATTTAGAAGCAAGCTCTTGTTTCTTTTGACAGGCATGCCACTGGCTGATATCCTGAATAAGCAAAGAACCCTTTTCCCAGTGGTAAAAGAAAACAGAAAAAGAAACAATGTTACAGGAAAAATCATAAATCACATAGAATTCTTTTTTTTGAGTCAGTATAAAAATCTAGGTAATTAGTATATTTTCTTACAACTTACAAAATGTAAATATGTCACAAATTAAGTGATTAACCCAAAATTGCCAGAACTTAAATGGGCCCTATTTCTAACTGCAAATAAAGGGATATATAAATACTAAATAATATATTAGTCTTACTTTTTAAAAATGATTTAGAAGAAAAATTGGGTAAGAAAATTGACTTCTTATAACCATGAACATAAGATGCAATCTAATTCTAGTCATATGTGTAAGTTAGAAAAGTGATGCTCCATTCAGAAATTTCTTGCAGCTTCTTTGAAATCCTAAACTCTCACTCCCCTCAAAATATATGCTTAATAACACACACATACACACATACACAGATTTTGGAAGTAATTTTAGAGTTATATGGTATACTCTACAGATCTTGACACTTTTTTCTACATAGCCTCTTTAGAGTAATTATGAACAGAACGTAAAATGACTCAGCACTAGGAAGCCCATCTAGGATCGATCTAGAAACAGCAACGTACTCTGTGAATTAAATGCCACAAAAAGACAGCCAACATTGCAAATGCGATATGAGTCATTATTAGTTAAATATTATTATCAAAACCAAAGTTCATAACATAGCTGCTCAACTCTATTAAAATATACAGGCTTTTAATTTATGAAACTTTAATTTGGAAAGTTAAAAAGATCATCTTTTTTCCCATCTTTTTTTAATATGCTGACATAAAAATCCAGAAGTAAGCTTAATTTACATATCTAAGGATTTCACGGCAAAGGTTATAGATTTTTAAAAACCTTTAACCCAAACATGTTGATTACATAGTTGAATTAATATCTGATATCTACAAACCTTTTATTCTAGTGAGGTTTATAAGTGCCATGAAAAGTAAGTTGAGGCCCAAAATATGTCATTAAATAAGACCATGTCACAGTAAAGTGGCCCTCAAGGAAACAATTTTGCTTGAAATAGTACCTGCTTTAAATGGATGCATCTTGTATTAATAACAAGCATCATTCACTCAGAGAGTTCATTGTATTACACTATAGAGTTGTCATGCAGAATATTCAAACATTCTGATGTATTTATAATATGTATTTTACCTCATGTCACCTAATTTTTAAAGTAGCCACTATTCACATCCAAGATTTTCCATTTTCTCAGCAAAATAATAACTCCTGGTCATCATAGGCAGCCAAATATCAGGCCTTAACCATCTGTCAACTGGCTTGAATTCAGCAAGCATGCTCCTGTAGTTTTAGTTCTAATTGTGTTTAATGCTGCACTAATTATTTCAATGGGGAATAATTTTGTACAGTCAAAGTTGACTCATTTTATAAACTGGAAGCTCCTCAGCTATAAATTGGCAGGTCTCATCCTTCATTCCTCCTAAGCGTTGTGCCAAAGGGGAATAAGTATATGGTTGCTCTGTGACCAAATGTCATGTGCTGGGCAGAAACATTGATCCTGGCTATTAATCACTCTGCAAGCCCTCCCAGTAATCAAAGGGCACAGCTGCAATGATATATGACCAGTGTCAGAGCAGAAAGCCCTTTACAAGACTGCATGCCTACCAGCTGATGGCCAGTATGTACTACTGCATGCACACTGGCCAGCCCAAAGTGCCCAGGCTAATTAATCATCACCTCTAACTGTTCATTCTATCATTAAACACCTTTATTGGCTGAATTATCGGAGGATTCTTACCCCCCTAATTGCTTAGGTCTGGAAGCAAGGAACCTTCTCACCTGGATACAAAAAAGCAGCCTATTACCTATATCAGACCAGCCTGCCCTTTCATCCTCTTCTCCACAAAAGTTTGCTGACCTAGCAGTGAACTAGAGACTAGGAGAAAATTGGATGTTGTTATGACTGATTTTGGTGAGGTTCACATCAAATGAATGATAGAAGAGCTACATACCATGAAATTATCTAAATTTAATAAGGTGAGATTTTAGAAATCTTACATGTGAATTTCACAATATGAGTCATGAAACATATTGAGACAAAAACTATGTGGTGTCATTACTTAAGAGCAAACCTGTTTTCAGAAGAAATACTAAGAAAAGGTTTTACAAGTTCTAATTCAATGATGTGATTTAGCATACTGTTCTACTTGTTACTACTTTCTACCTCAATAAAAACATTCACACATTGGTCACTTTTAATAAACTATTTTATATTTCAAATATGCTTTTGAAACTAATATCATAGCCTTCTAAATGTTTTTAAGTACCCAGGATAAAATAGTTAAAGCTTTAGAGACTGTTAAAATGATCTTTGGATAGCATTCACTCTGCCTTAATTTTTGATGTAAAATAACTTTCTCCCTTTCAGACAGTGCTAATCTAAGCAGAAGAGTAGAAACTACATATTAGTAGGGTCTTAAAATTTTTACCAAATGGCCATACTACATAAAAAAAACCTTCAACATAGCAATACTCTATGGTTTTAAAGTACCGGTGTACTTCAAAGCAGAGAACTGCCAAAATTTTAAGAGTCAAGATATACTTCATGCATGTATAATTTTATCAAAATGGAATCTACTGTCATGTATAACTAAAAAGAACCTATAAAAAAAGATGGGGAAATGTCTTCCTTAAAGAAATATATGTGAACTAGTACCATGGTATAACTCTGAAACATCACATTGAGAATTTTACAAGTATTATCTTCATTTTTTCAAATTAATTCAGCATATGTATAGTTGCCGTGAAAATTCAACTAAATATTTCTTAGCCCCAAGAGGTGAGGAGGTATATGTTGCTTTCACCAATACTATCACGTAGCACATTTACAAACACAACTAAAATATTTGTTGATAATGGCTTTATTCCCGTAATACCGAGAGTCAGTAAAATGTACTGAGTTCAATACAAATTTTTTTAAAACTGGTATTAGTATAGTCAGTTTACAACCATGGACCAAACCAATCTAGTTTACTTAAAACAGACTCAACTAATAGTTGGGTTGGGTGCTATATTGGGGGTTATTTGTTTTTAAATTCTTAGTATTAAGATAAAAATACATATGTAGTAGAATTAAAGGCAAAACCATCATTAACACACCTACTAAGAGGATTAAAATGAAAAGATGTACAATACCAAACGCTGGTGTGAATGCACAGCTACTGCTGGGTTGCAAAATGGTATAGCCACTGAAAAACAGTCTAGGAGTTTCTCACAAAGTTAAACATACAAATACTATATGATATGACAATCCTACTCCTGAGAGAAATGAAAATAAGTCCTCAAAAAGATCTCTACACAAACATCTACAGTAGTTTCATTCAAATTAGTTAAAACTGAAAAGAGGCCGGACGGGCGTCAAACCACCCGTAATCCCAGCCTCTCAGGAGGCTGAGACAGGAAGATCATGAGTTCAAAGCCAGTCTCAACAACTTAGCGAGGCCCTGAGCAACTCGGTGAGACTCTGTCTCTAAATAAAATAGAAAAAGGTCTGGAGGTGTGGCTCAGTAGTTAAGTGACCCTGAGTTCAATCGCAGGTACCAAAAAAAGAAAAGAAAAGAATACAAGTATCCACCATTTGACCCAGCTATTCTACTTCTTGGTTTACACTCAAAGGACTTAAAATCAGCATATTACAGTGATGCAGCCACATCAACGTTCATAGCAGTTGAATTCACAATAGCTTAACTACGGAAACAACCTACATGCCCTTCAACAGATGAATGGATTAAAAAATGTGGATGTATATATATAAACTAATATCCTAGCCTTCTAAGGCTAGGATATAAAAATAACTTTCTCCCTTTAAAATAAAAATAAAAAATTTATATGTATACATACATATATATGATGTAATATTACTTAGCCTTAAAGAAGAATGAAATTATGGCATTTGCCAGTAAATGGATGGAGCTGGAGAATATCATGCTAAGCAAAATAAGCCAATCCCAAAAAACCAAAAGCCAAATATTTTCTCTGATATGCAGATGCTAATTCACAATGGGGACAGTGGCTAGGGAAGAATAGTTACTTTAGATTAGGCAGAGAGGAGTGAAGGGAGGAGAGGGGGTATGGGGGTAGGAAGAAGAGTAGAATGAATCAGATATTATTACCCTATGTGCATATATAATTATCCAACCTGTGCGATTCTACATGTACAACCAGAAGAATGAGAAATTATACTCCATTATGTATGATATATCCAAGTACATTCGACTGTCATGTGTAACTAATTAAAACAAATAAAAAAACTTTTTAAGAAAGAATACAAGTATCCACCATTAGTAAACAGAATAACAAGTTGTGGTACATCTATACAATGAACTACTACTCAACAACTAAAAGGAACAAACCACAGATACATGCAACAATGTGGATAAATCATAAAAGTGTCATGCTAAGTGTAAGAAAACAGAATTTCTGGTTATGTACTATATTTCATTAATACAATTTTGTGGAAAAGGCAAAACTACATGCACAGAAATTAAATCAGTGGTGATGAGAGGCTGAGAATGGAAAGCAAGAGATTGACCGCAAAGGAGCATAAAGGGATTTTTTCCCATGATGGAAACATTCTAGATCTTATGATTGTGGTGGGTACCCAGATACACACATCTATAAAAACTAATGAAATTATACACTTAAAGATGAATTTTACTGTACATAATTATACCTCAATAGACCTGATTTAAAATTTTTTAAAGGAAATAGGAAAAGATCTCAAGAGGAGGAATAGTTGGCTCAATTATGTATGAGTCACAAACATTTATTTTGGAGTCACCGATCTGTATAACCCAAAACCATTAATAATTTAGTCCTAATGAATTAAAATACTTTTTTGGTCTGAAAAATAACACGGTAGCCTACATTTCAAGAAAAAACAACTCTAACTCTGATGTAAATGGAAAACTACATAACACAAAAATACCTTAAAAGGAAGATTACTTTTCTTAACATTATATCATTTGTAGAGTTGAAAAAATTATCTGATATAAATTATCTAATCTGAAGATAAGAGTGAGTGAACTGCTCCAAGATCTACAGAAATAAGGTACTTTAGTTCAATTAAATGATTTCCCTGCAGGCAATGTCTTTTCAATCTGAGCTAATGACATCATTTAAGGAGGATGGTCCATTTAACTAAAAGGATCTTTTACAAGGCAGACAGACAGAAGGCAATCTAAGAATGTTTGCAAGGACTTTCCATATTTCAAAATTATAATGGTGAAATGCCTACATAAAATTCTTAAGGTTAGATATTAATCAATACGTTGCAGAAATAATTTCATGAAAAAGAATGTAATAAAGCTCTTAGGAAGTTTTCTCCATGACTTTTCCCTTTTAAGAAACCAATTCTTTCCTAATGGAAATTAGGCTACTGCAGACTAGTAGTAACACAGACTTTTCTAGAAAGTAGGGCCTCATTTCTGAAACGCTGAACTTCTTTCCCTACCTGCTGTTTCTAGGATAACCCTCCCCAGGTTTGACAGGCTTACTTTTATCTGACTTTGAACTTCTGCATGTGAAAGGGGCAAAAGCACAATCACCAACGTTCTTTAACTAAACCAGGCTGACCAGAAATTAAACTGCTCATTCTCCAAGATGAGAAAGATTTCAAGAATCCTCCAGAGGGCTCTTTCCTTAACCCTGTGCCCTAGAATCTGAAATTGAAAATCTTAATTAGACTATCCTTACATTAAAATTCCTCACACCTCAGTATCAAAATGAAAGAAACCATTATAGTTTGTGGGGAAGATGGACAATTATTAAATCATACAATAGAGTGTCACACCAAATTCTCTAGGTTTCCTTTTCATAATTCTGAGTTTTAAAACTATTTTCTATTAAACAAAATACAAGGTAATTGCTATTTGTGTAACTTGGCAAGGAAGTCAGACCAGTAAGGGCAAGAGATGGAAAGTTTTAACCCTAAATAAGAGGCAAATACCTATTACAGAAGCATTTCTGCCACTGAACCTTGGACAAATCACTTAACATCAGTACTTTAGTTTCCTCATTACTAAAATAATCTCTAAGGCCATTTGTAACTCTGATATATTAAAGGAAAAAAATTCATTTTTAAAACAGATGAATTAAATATAGTGCTACTATTAAATGAGTCAAGTTTAACACTTGCTAATATTGACAGACTCTTTAAAGCAACAAGAGTCAGGCTTAAAAAACAATTAATTAGCCTGGCTGTCAGGAAACCTGCTTGTCTTAGGAAATTAGAGCTCCAAGAAACCAAGACCAGAAAAAGAGAATGATTAAGTATCTATAAAGAATTTGATATGTTAGCCAAAAGTGCTTCATCTAATCCTATCTGGACATGGTCAAAACAAATGAAAAACAAAGATGAAAATTCTCTAAAGTCATCTGGTTCTGTCATTAATTGGGCTGCCATTCACAGTAGGAGGTACATTTTGTAAAGCAGATCCATTTTGGATTTTCCAGTTTCTTTGTTCATTTTGGAATTGATATAATTCATGTTCTTCTATATTTTTCACTGTGGGATGTTAACAACATCTAAAATTTCATTTATAAAAATTACGAAGCTAATATAGTTCATCTACAATAATTTGTCTCAATAATCCTAGAGGTAGGGAAAAGTGGTAAAGAAAAAGAGAAAAAGAGGTTGACCATAGTGCATAAATGTTTATGTACCAATTAAAGAGATTTTACTATGTAAACAGAAAAAGTTCTAAAGGGCCTCAAGATAAGAGCCACGGAAATTCAATATTACTCTTGCTACATAATATTTGCTTTGGTTTATACAATCGAATTCCTCCATCTTTGAAACTCAGGCCAAATTCCTTATCACTTGTGATAGATATACTTCAGTAATTATATACAACCAAGGAGAAAGAATGTGAAAGTTTCAGATGTCGGTCCTTTCCAGTAAATAATTTATTCCTTTTGATGAATATACTAATATTAAGTCATATCACATTTTCCCATCAGAAAACTCTAATCTTCTTAATAAGATTAAATTATCTAAGTATTACATATTTTAATCTTATCTTAAATCAAAATATGGATAAACTCATAAGTGAATTTTTAAATTTTTCTTCTTAATATGTACTTCATTTTTATAGCTGTAGAAGTACTGAATTTAATTGAATCAACATTTACTAGCAAGGTACAATTCTCAGCACTGTAAGTAAAAAAGAATTTTAGCCATCTTAAGTCCACTTTGAAAAGAGATATACTATAAACAACAGTATGTCACTGAAACCTGTATGTTTAGACTTACTGGATAACAACTTCATGGTCAAGATACGATCTTATAAAAAGACAGGAGAAGCAGCCACCTAGGAAAGCGCTATTTAGGAAACCCAGGAAGCTGCTTAACTCTTCAAAATTTAAAGTCTCTCCTACTACCTGGTGACACATACCTAATACATCATCAGTAGAATTAACTGTCCCTGGCTATTAAAGAATGGCTCCTTATTAAATACCAATGAAGTGCATCAGTCGTGTCCTTTCCTTCTTTATCATATGCAGAGCACAAAATATTTTGGGCAAATGACAATAACAGGTTAAGACTGGGAAACAGAAAAGTGAAAAAGAAGTCTGGAGAAGGGAAAAAATAGGGCAGCTTCATGTGTGAATCTGAAGTGTTGGGCTAGATTCCCTGTTATTCTTTCTAACTCTAAAATTCTCCAATCTATTTTCTAAGTCAATAACACCAGTGACAAATCAGAAAGTATTTATCTACATAATAATGTTTTGGTATCCTTAACACATAATGAATGTTTAACAGAGAAAAAATGCTGGTTGAGGTTGGGCACACCTGTAATCCCAGCCAATCAGGAGGCTGAAGCAGAAGGATCGCAAATTTGAGGCCATGCTCAGCAACTTAATGAGACCTTGTCTAAAAATAAAAAATAAAAAGGGCTGGGGAGTGTTACTCAGTGATAAAGTACCCCTGAGTTTAATCCCCTATACTGAAAAAAAAAAGAACATATGAATTTTTTAAATGAGCCAATATATGAAAAGGCTACTTACAAAAAAAATAAAGGTAATGAATAATAATATGAGAAAAAACTCCACAAGGATTAAAAGAAATGGAAATTACATGCAAATGAAATACCATTTTTGGCAACTGCTTGAAATATTAACTACCAGTATATGCAGAAAAATGTTTAATATCATGGAAAGAAGTTTCCCATAAAAATTAGAGTATCAAATAAAAGCATATAGACTATGAGGTTCTATATGTACAGAAAATATCTCTAGGCAGATATATAAGACAATTCTAGCAGGAATTATTTCTGTTACCAATAATTATTTTTTTATTCTTTTTTTTTTTTTAAATATAGATGGACACAATATCTTTATTTTATTGCTTTGTATGTGGTGCCGAGGATCGAACCCAGGGCCTCACGCATGCGAGGCAAGCGCTCTACCGCTGAGCTACAATCCCAGCCCTATTTTTTTATTCTTTATGCTTCTCAGTTATTGTGATTTTAAAATGTTTACCAATTCCTTGACAGTACTCCCTTCAAAAGACAGAACCTATTCTCTTTCCCTTTGAATGTGAGCCAACTTCATTGATTTGCTTCTAAGTAACAGAATGTGACATCTGAGCCTATGTCATAAAAAGGATGTAGCTCCTGCTTGGCTTTTTCTGGGATCAAAAGATCAGTCACTGTACCATGGGGGCATTCAAGCAGCCAAGGGAAAGGCCCTGTGAAGAGGGACTGCAAAGGCAGCACCAACAGGAGCCGTACAAATGAGCCACCTTGAAAGTGGATTCTCTGCCTCCACACTTTCAGATGACTACAGCTCCAGCTGATACATTGCCTGCAATCTCCTAACTGATCACAAGACAAAACCACATTGCTAAGCAGTGTTGTCCAGAATTCCTGACCCATAGTGAGAACAATTAAATGTTTCTTACTTAATAATAATTAATACTAATAATGCTTAATAATAAAATAGGTTTAGAGGTCATTTTCAACAACGCATAAATAATACATAATACAAAACCAATACAGGTTGTGGTTCAAAGTTCTACAAAATTCACAATATCCAAAAAGTGGAAACAACCTATGACCATCAAATGATAACTGGACAAATTTTAGTACATAAACACAATGGAATATAATTGTCCTTAAAAGACAGTAAAATTCTGATACATAGCACAACATGGATGCACCTTGAAGACATTATGCTAAGTAATAAGGAAGACACAAAACGATGAATACTGTGTGGTTCCACTTATATGAATCTAGATATATAAATTTTCCATCTACATTAGGCAAATTCAGAGACAGGAAGAAGAATATAGAGGTTACTGGGGGGTGAGGATAAGAGGAATATTGAATTATTATTTCATGGGTTTAGAGTTTCTGTTTGCTATGATGAAAGATTATGAACATAGGGTGATGGCACCCCACTACTTCCAGTTGGTTGATAAAAAATATATATAAATATATATATATATATATATATATATATATATACTGTTCATTGCAAGTGCATATAAAGGTGTTTAATATGAAGAATGTAATCTGCTTATAATTTTGTGCAAAGTTAGAAAAATTATGATTGTAACAATTTTTTTTTCTATTTGCCTCAACAAATGTTTTCAGTGAACAGTGTGTACAGCTTCTGAAAATTTGTTTTTTTCTGTTATGTTTGATAACATGTATTAAAATACAACTTTTGAGAAAAATTAAAAAATAAAAAATAATAATAATAAAAAAAAAAAAAAGAAAATCGGGTGATGGTTCCTTTACATGGTGAGTGTACTTAAAGCCATTGAACTGAACACTTAAAAGTGGCCAAAGTGGTAAATTTTGTGATATATATATAATATATATATGTATATATATTTTACCACAATTTTTTTAAAAGTACTGGAAATGGGGGAAGACAGGCTCTGTAATTGGACTGCTTGAGTCTGCATTTGGATCTAATACTACTAGCCATGTGACCTAGCTTCTCTATGCCTTGACTTCTTCATATGTAAAAGGGACACCACAACAATGCCTACTGCATAAGGTTGTTATAGGGTTTAAATGAGATAATTCGGGTTGGGGTTATAGCTCAGTTGTAGCATGTGTGATGCACTGGGTTTGACTGTCAGCACCACATATAAATAAATTAAATAAAAGTCCATTGACAACTAAAAAAATTTTTTAATAAAACAAAATAAATGAGACAATTCATATAAAGCACCTAGCCTTATGCTCAACATGGAAAGTACTCCAAAAGTATCAATCATTATATTCAAATGAGCATGTTTTGCTTCTGATATCTAAAAAAGTCTGTTACTTTTTTATTACAAATAATGATAGAGCAACATCATGTCATATGTAGCAATATGTACAACCATAAAAAAATGAAGAGTGCCTGCAATATTTTCAACCAGGAGATTTAGTTCTACCAAAAAGTTGTGCAAAAGCTGAGCTCCAACTGCAGTATTTCAGATAGGAAAGGACCAAATTTCGAAAAAAGAAAGTAAGCTGAAATATTTATGGCTTAAAAGCAAAACTGAAAAATTGAGTAAGCTTACTTTGAAAAAAATAAACTTTAAAGTCATATGAAATAATGGTAGTTTTGAAGTCTGAACAAATCTCATATTTGAAACAAGTAGATTATTATAGGCTTCTGAATAAAGATTCAAATGGAGCTAGGCACGGTGGCGCAAGCCAACACTTAGGGAGGCTGAGACAGGAGAATCGCGAGTTCAAAGCCAGCCTCAGCAACGGCGAGGCACTAAGCAACTCAGTGAGACCCTGTCTCTACATAAAACACAAAAAATAGGGCTGGGGATGTGGCTCAGTAGTCGAGTGCCCCTGAGTTCACTCTCCAGTACCAAAAAAAAAAAAAAAAAAAGATTCAAATGGCACACTTGAGGAATTCAATTGCTGCTATAAAATATGGGACAAACTCTAAGAGGCAGAAAAAAAGGGAGGTAGGTTGGTTAGAGACTATGAAAGTAATTCAAGTACAAAATAACTAAGTCTAGCCTATGCCAAGGCTATAGGAAAAATGTAGGAAAGACAGATCTAAAATATTGTAGAAAAAGAAAAGACATCGTTGACAAACCAAATACCCCTAACATCATTTAGATTTTTTATGTTTGATTAAAACCTATCCAAAGCACTTGATCCATACTTATTGAACTAGAGAGGCAATATAACACATGAGAAAAGATCACTCTATGCTGAAAACCCTTAGAATTTTAGGATCTCTTCCATTTCTGAATTGGTAAATCCAATGGTCCCTAAACTTGGCTGCACATTAGAATCACCTTGGAAGCTTTTAAAAGTTCCTATGCCAAGGTCACACCCATTCCAACTAAATCAATATCTTCTGGTGGAAGCCAGTGATCAATAGCTTTTAAAGACTCCCACATGATAGCAATGTGCAAAAAAGTTTGAGAACCAATTAATGAGACTATAGATAGAGATATCATTAGAAAGCCATTAAAGTCATTGGACATAAGATGATGGTATCTTAGAAGAGAGTGATCCTAATAGAAGAAATAAAAAGTATTAATATTCTAGATCAGACAAAGCCAACTTGTGAAAAAAAATCAGAAAAATGGCAGACTCTGCTGGAAGTAGGGTGGAGCACAGGCTGGGAACTGAAAAAAAAAGCATAAGGAAAATTTCTGGGGCAATGGAAATATTCAATATTTTGATAAGGTATAGATTATGTGAGTATATTCATTTTTCAAAACTCACTAAATTAACTGCTTAGAATGTGTACATTTCACTGCATGTAAGATTTACCAGGAAAAAAAAAACCTAAAATAAGTATTGAGAGCTTACTTTTATTTTTGCTATAAGTATTGAGAGCTTACTTTTATTTTTGCTATAAGTTTGCTGTTTATTTTGAATTATAGGCCTAAGCAAATGACAAATGAGAAACTATACTGAGAATAATGGAAGCAAGGTTTTCCATCACTGGACAACAAAGTTGCAAATACAGAAAGGAAGAGAAACTGTTTGTAACTTGTGGTATTAGATTGAAATTGAGGTTACCAAAATGAATTTGTGGTTACTGATACGTAAGTAGATAGGTGGAAATGTGGACAGGAAGACAAGTGAATAGATAGGATGGACAGATAAATGGATTTTTTAGTTACCTAAGTACCCCAAAACTTAGTACCTTAAAACAATAACCATTTTATTACTTTGCATCATTGTATTAATTATGTCTCTTTATTTTCTGTATCTTCCGATGTTTTGACATCTGAGGGCTTGTTGATACTAGAAAGAATGTTCTTCCCAGGGCTAGCCAATTCCTAGAGAAAGTAAAGGTCTCTCCTGAATGTGTGTCTTTCAAATGCAAGTCAACCACTCCAGAGCTCATACCCACAGCTACCTCCTTTATCTAGTGATCAAACTGTGGGCCATAAGCCACCTGTACTAAATCACCCTAGGACAAGGTAGAAGACAACTAAAGTAGGCCTTGCCAAAATTAGTCAAACTCATCAAGTCTGTGGCTACCTACCCTGCCTTGCCTTGCCCACAGAAACCACAATAAAAGCTCTTAACCCACATTTCCCCTCCCTCTCTCTGCCTCTTAATCAGGCCTGGTGCTGTCCCACATGGCCCTGTGTGGCGTGTTATACCTCCTTCTCTTGGGAACTGTGAATAACAAACTTTCTTTTCGATGGCATTCACTTCCTGATCTGCTCACCTCACCATTCCTGAGTAATGAGGCCTACAGTAAAAATAATAATAATAATAATAATAATCCAGTGGATTGCACAGGTCCATTGGTCACTTTACCATGTGATGGTGGCTGAGCTGCAATCATCTGCAGACTCAATTAGGTTAGAATATCCACAATGGTTTACTCACATGGCTTCCAGTTGATGCTAACTATGGACTAGAGGCTCACCTAGGACTGCCAACCAGAGAATGTGTAATGACCTCTTCACATGGCTTATGCTTCTTATTAACATTGTGGCCAGGATCCATGAGAAAACATTTCTCTCAGAGCATTCTGAGAGACTCAGAGTGAAGCTACCAAGCTTCTTATGACCTAGTCTCAGATGTCACTCAGTATAACTTCCAAAAAAAAACCATAGAAATAAATGTATATATGAAATCATAGTTATATATATTTATATATATTATTGATACTCACATTTCCTCCTCTGTCATTCCAAAACTCTAGAAGCAATGATATAACAGTAACATGAACACATCAAGCACACAGATCTTACTTTTTAATTATCATTCTCTAAGACTTCTTAAAGAAAAGGCTAAACACGGGACTAGAACAGGAAACTACAAAATGAGCCTAGAACATCTTGTTATGATGTACCTAAACAACAATGGGAACATATCACAGGAACATATCAATTTAAAAGGATTCCCAATAGTCAGTTCTGGGATGATTTCAGCATCAAAATAATGGCAGTAAGTGGTGGTAAAGACTTTAACATATTGGATAAAATGAATATACAAGTCTACATTTATATAAAAAGATAAATGAAGAAGGGACACTAAATAAAAACTAGGGAAATCTGAATTAATTTTTCTTATAATGTAATACCAACTACTAAACATATCATTAGAAAAACACCAATGGATGCTGAGACTAATATATGAAAATTTTTAAAAAGCGGCCTATTCACATCAAAATATCCTCTTAATAACTCATTAATTACAAAGGAAAAAGCACTAACTTCAGAGGAGAAGGACCACAGCTGTGGCTAAAGACAACATCTTAGCCCAGTAATCAATGTTAACATCAACAATAATACCCAAGTAAATATCATACACCTCCTGATATGATCCACCAAAAATGTACAACCCGCTTACTTTGAATGAGGCACAATGTCTCCAACTTGCTTTCACATAGTTCAGAACACAAGAAAACACACACACACACACACACACACACACACACACACACACAGAAAGAGAAACACTCAGTGACTGATTAAAGGATACATGGGAATTCCTTGTACTAGTCTCGCAACTTTTCTGTAAATGTGAAGTGTATCAAAGTAAAAAAGTTAAAAATAGAGGAGAAAAAAATAAGTTTATAGTGGAAAAGTTGGACAAATACTATCTCAGGTGAACAAAGTTAACATCAAAAGTGATACGTCATACAGTATGAACTTTGATATGAATGATAAAAATGACATTTCTGTCATCATTCTCCCCCAAACCCATAACCCTAGTCTAATCATAAGACAAATATCAGACAAATTCCAACTAAGGACATGTATAAAATAAATTTTAGTCTTCAAAACTGTCAGGGTCATCAAAAACAAAGCATGTCTGAGAACATGTTCCAGCTAAGAGCCTTAAGAGACATAATGGTGATGTAATATAAACTATAACATTGTATGGAATCCTGGATGGGATCCTGTAGGACACTAAATAAAAACTAGGGAAATATAAATTAAGTATGGACTTATTAGCAGTTAACAATAATGTACCAAAAATAATTTAAAGGACTTTAATAATGCCTTCCTTGTCAAATCTATTTTCTTTTTCCAGTTCTCATTTTCAGTGATCTCTCTGACTCAGTTTCTAAACTGAAAATATGTCTTTTCCTCTATGAAGTTAAGGGACCCTAACTCACCCTTTAACCATGCTTACCCCTTCTTTAGCTTTTTCTTTTTCTTCTGACTTAACAAAGGTCCCTGTTCTTTCATTCCCATGCCTTCAATGAGTTCACAGTGTAATCTCAAATTTTACACAAATGGCTTCATATTTTCTCTCTCCACCTGTCCTCTCATCCTCTTTCATCTCATACCATAGTTCCAAAACTGTAATGGACATCTTATATGGATACATTGCTAATATGTAGCCACCTTTCCCATGATCTAATAATTCTTCATAATAACCCCATTACTTTTAATAACTTCATTAGCCTTTCAAAGTTGTGTATCCAGCTCTTATGGTGGAAATCACTGAACACAGCAAGTTGAATATTTGTTGAATGAACAAATGCCAAAATCATTTCGCTCAGCACAAAAGTGATTAAGCCAAATATACAGATTTCAGGTTAGATTCAAGAAGGAGCTTTTAAAAATGTATATGAATTTATCTGTCTTTTAAACCTAAAAGTAATGTTGAGAAGAAAAACCGGATAATTGAGTTTGGTTAGTCAAAGTTAATACAATGTTATAGTTTATATTACATCACCATTAGCTTTTATTCTGCAAATTTTAATGTATATGACCACAGTCAAGGATCTTGTCTTACTTTATGTCTCCCTAACAAGATAATGATTAATTCTTATTAATGTCTTTATGTATTTGGGAGCATTTTCCTCAGAACACCTAAATTTCCTTAGGTTTTTCTTAATTTATCTCAAATTTTATTTAAAAATTATACTATAATAAAGTAAGATGGCTATTACAAAAGCATTATTTCATATAACAATTATATCATACTCTACCCTTACTAAAACATTGTGATCTATAAAATAAAATTCATGCATTGGAAGGTAAACGATGTTAGACATCAGAAAAAGAGAATTAGTTACTGAAATGACAAAAGAACATCCTTATAAAAGTGACCTCACTATAAGGCAGTCCCATTGAACAGGCCCCATGAAAGCACATTATCATAAGATTTCACTTTAGTATTTTTGAGGGAGAAATTAAAAAGCCACTCTGGAAAAATAAACCAACTCATAATTGAATGCTTATGATCAAACTCACTTTAGTTATCTAATTGATACTGACCAGTTTTTCCCACTGCACTGAATATCATGAAGCTTCTACCACCTGTTCCCTAGGCATTTTGCACTTTTGGAGTACAAACTGATTTCTCCATTAATCAGAGCAAAATTTTTCACGGGAAATATAAATATCATTTACTTCAAAAGCATATATATTATACATACTAATTTTGGAATACAGGTTACTACTACTTCCCTTCTTAAAGAAAATAATAGGTGACTATAACTTTTAAATGAAGTTTATTTTACTAATATCTATGTCAACTAATAAGTTTTCATACCTATTGTGACAAAAGAATTCCATAAAAGAAAAAGAAAAGAAAACAAAGTAGAATTACTATCAGTTGGGATTCTCTCATATAACTGAAGGGGAAGAAAAGAGAGACTGTTTTTGTTTTGTTTTGTTTTGTTGCAGTAATGGAGATTGAACCCAGGAGCCCTCTACTATATCCTCAGCCTTGTTTGTTTGTTTCTTTCTTTCTTTTTAGACAGGGTCTCACTAAATTGCGTAGTCTGGCCTTGAACTTGCCATCTTCCTGCCTCAACCTCTTGAGCAGCTGGTATTACAGACATGTACCACCACACCTTTCAAGACTCATTTTTCTTTAAACAGATGAACAAAGAGATATTTAAATGATTCAAACTTTACACTTCTTAGTATTAACAGATTCTTTGGAGAAAATATAGATGTGGTTATGAGGACATCATGTTTCACTAATATAATAAGAAGGCTAAAGTTTGGGACCAGGTGTTAGGGAGGCAAATTACACTGTACTAGGAATACAAACACTTGTCAGATTCTGGTTTGAATCCTGGCTTTCCCACTTGAGAGCTGTGTGATCACCCTAAATCTGTTTATCAGTAAAATGATATATACTTCCTATATCAAGATTATGATGATTTGAAATAATATGCAAAAAATACCCAGCACAGTAGAGTGAAGACCAATAAATGGTAGCTGCTAGTAATGGTGATGATAACATTAATTAGATGCATGACCCTGAGAAGCTGCCTAACCATTCTATGTCCTAGGCTTTCACCAGGAAAGTATGATTCTAAATTACTAGAAGAGATATCTGAAGTCCATGTTCAGTAGAGCAGTTCCCTTCCAGAACTAAAAAGACATTCTATCATCCTCATAGTTAGAAATCAAGAAACATGAATTTAACTTCCTCAAACTATCTAGACTTTAGGTCTACCACCTATTAAATTAGAAAAACAATAATTCTTTATTGTATTTTTAGATTCACAAAGAAAATTAGCATAGACTATCTCATTTGGACCTCAGACAACTCATACAATAGGTATTATTATCTTTAAATTAATCTAATAATAAAGTGAACTTTAAAGAAGCCAAGTAGCTCAGCAAAGTAAGTATAGAATAAACCTATATCAACACAGTAAAGGTCATACATGGACAAACCTATAGCTAATGTGAAAGTTTCTTCTAAGATCAGGAATAAGACAAAGATACTCATTCTTGCCATTTCTATTCAACATAGTACTAGATGTTCTAGCCAGAGCAATTAGGCAAGAAAAAGAAATAAAAGGCATCCAAATTGGAAAGGAAGAAATTAAACTGTTTCCAGATGACATGATCTTATTAGAACTAACAAATGAATTCAGTAAAGTTGAATGATACCAAAAAAAAAATCATTAGCATTCTCTACACTAACAATGAAATATCCAAAAATTCAGGAAAATAATAGCTACAAAAAAAAAAACCCTTTGGAATAAATTTAACCAAAGAGATAAAAGAGCTATATACTACAAGCTATAAAATATCAATGAAGAAGACATAAATAAATGAAAAGATCCTGTGTTTTGAAGAATATTTGAAAATGTGCACACTATCTAAAGTGTTCTACAAGTTCAATGCAACTCCTATCGAAATTCAAATGACATTTTTCATAGAAATAGAAAAAAAATCTTAAAATTTATATGGAACCACAAAAGACACTGAATGATCAAAGTAATCTTGTGTAAAAAGAACAAAATCAGAAGCACCACACTACCTGATTTGAAAAACACACACTGAAGATACAGTAATCAAAACCACATGATACTGACATAAAAACCAACATACAGACCAATGGAATAGAACAGAGATCCAAGAAATTAATCTATACATTTATGGCCAATTGATTTATGACAACAATGCCAAAAACACATAATGGAAAAAGGACAGTCTCTTCAGTAAATGATGCTGGTAAAACTGAATATCCACATGCGGAAGAATGAAATTAGACCCTTGCCTCACACCATAAGCAAAAAAAAAAAAAATCAAGTAAATATAGATTAAAGACTTAAACATAGGTTCTAAAACTGTAAAACTATAACAATAAAACCTAGGGATATTGGTCAGGGCAAAGATATTTTGGCAAGGATCCCAAAAGCATAGGCAACAAAAGCAAAAACAAACAAATGGGGTTTCATCAAACTAAAAAGATTCTGTGCAGCAAAGAAAACCATTAACAGTAAAAAGGCAACCTACAGAATGGGAGAACACATTTTCAAATCCACAGCTTAATAAGGGGTTAATATCCAAAATACATAAGGAACTCAAACATCTCAATAGTAAGAACACAGATAACACGATTACATCGTGGGCATAGGACCTCAATTGACACTTCCCAAAAGAAGACATATAAATGACCAACAGGTTTATGAAAAAATGTTTACTATCACTAATCATTAGAGAAAGGCAAAGCAAAACCACAAAGAGATATTCTCTCATAGCTCTCAGAATAGCTATTATCAAAAAGATGAAAGATAACAAATTTTGGCAAAGATAGAGAGAAAAAGGAACCCTTATACCACTGTTGGCAGGGATGTAAATTGGTATAGCCATTATGGAAAACAGCATGGAGGTTCCTCAAAAAATTAAAAATAGAAATACTATATGACTTAGCAATCCCACTACTGGGTATAAATATCCAAAGATTATAAAATCAGTATGCCGAAGAGATATCTGTAGTCCATGTTCAGTAGAGCAGTATTCACAAAAGGCAAGATATGGAATCCACTTAACTGTCCATCAATTGATAAATGGATAAAGAAAATGTCACACACACATACAGCCTTAAAAAAAAAAAAAGGAATCTTGTCATTTGTGACAACACAAATCAACCATTATTCACTATGTTAAGTGAAATAAGTAAGGCACAGAAAGACAAAAACTGTATGATTTCACTTATATATTTATGGAACATTAAAAAGTCAAACTCAGCCGGGTGTGATGGTGCACGCCTGTAATCCCTGCACTTTGGGAGGCTGAGACAGGAGAATCGCGAATTCAAGGCCAGCCTCAGCAAGAGCGAGGCGCTAAGCAACTCAGTGAGACCCTGTCTCTACATAAAACACAAAAATAGGGCTGGGGATGTGGCTCAGTAGTTGAGTGACTCTGAGTTCAATCCTCAGTACCAAAAAAAAAAAAAAAGTCAAACTCATACAAACAGTAAAATGGTACTTACCAGAAGCTGAGGTGGGTGAACTGGGGAGATGTCAAAGGACACAAAATTTTAGTTAGGATTAAGTTCAATGTACATCATGGTGACTAGTTAATAAAATATATCATACACTTGAAAATTGCTAAGAGAATATATTTTAATTATTCTCACCACAAAAAAATAGTATGTGAGGTAATACATATATTAAATAGTTTTGATTTCAACATTCCACAATGTACAAATATATCAAATCATGTTGTAGACCATAAATACATACAATTTTTACTTATCAGTTAAAATTTGTTCAATTCAAAAATAAAAATAGAGGCTGGGATTGCAGCTCAGTGGTAGAGTGCTTGCCTTGCATGCATGAAGCCCTGGGTTCAATCCTCAGCACCACATAAAAAGAAATAAAATAAAGACATTGTGTCCATCTACAACTAAAAAATTATATTTAATAAATAAATAAATAAAAATAAAAGGTTAGGGATGGGGCTCAGGGGTAGAGGGTTTGCTTAGCATGATCGAAGCCCTGGGTTGGATCCCCAGAACTGCATTAAGTAATTAATTGGGTAATTAATTAATTTTAAAGAAGCCAAGGAGTTTGGCTATGTCACAAAGCTAGTTATCAGAGAGTTCATCCCGTTTGTTAGTATCAAAGCACACACTCCTAAACAAGGAATGAAAGCCTGCTAGACAGGTATTAGTGTCCTACAAGAGAAAGATCATACACTTTAGAGAAAAAAAATAGACCTAAATTTCTACCTCAGCTCCACCATTGCTTGCTGTGTGGCTTTGGGAAAATCACCTACTCTCTTTGAGTTATAAGTTCTTTAATAATAAGTCAAGAATTCACCAGTTATGCCACTAGAATTTATTCTGATATATTTATCTACTGATTTGACTTCAGAGTCCTAAGGAAACTACATAAGCACTAAAATTTCTGGTGGAACAGACAACAAAATCTGTCCCCCAATCCTACCATCTTGCTTCTTCCCTATTCGCATATCCTCCTTACCTGGAAAAAAAGCATAAGAAAATTCTATCTGTCCCTGTTCTTCTTCTCCCCTAACAAAGGGACCTGCATGCAAAAACCTGAGTCCAAAAGGTTATCACTTTCACTACTTAAATTTACAATGAAAGATGGAAGGATGAATCTAGTTAATAATAAAATAGATCCCCTTAAGTCCCACTAAGAAAACTGCCTTTTGCTATCTACCCCTAAATAAGAAGCTGTAAAGCTGTTTGTATATAAAGAGAGGGTGCTTAACAACAATGCCATGTAATGATATAGACAAATACAAGTAATTTTAATGTAGTAAATTAGAGTTTTTAAATGCCATTTTGCAACTATTTGCAAGAGAGTTTAGTAATTTAAAGAGCATTTTCCTTATTACATCAAACTCTCATAATTTACCTTATAAATAAAACGTTAGCAAAAGCTATAATCCTAATTTATATATCATCAAACTCAGATGCTAACTTTGGCAATTTTCTAGCAGGCATGTTAATTTTTAAACAATTTAAAACCATTCTTAAAAGTATTTTCCATTTCCTCCTAGAGCTCAAATTTGTTTTTAAAGGAACTATTTCAAATATGTTAACTGAAATTGCAAAGGGACAGCTGCTTGATACGATAGGGCATATTATTGCCTTGCAATATCAGATCACTCAACCTCACTCTTTTTTCCTTTTTTGGACTCTAGGTTGCCACTAAAGTGGCTATTTATTAGTAAGTAAATACAGTGATGGCCATATTATGCATACTGATATGCCCTAAGGTCCTGTTATTGGGAAATGAGCGTATTTGCCCGTACACACTTTATGTCTATGTTAATGTCTGCACTTGCTTTAACTTTCCCTAAGTCCCAAAACACATTTCAAGATTTGCTAACTAGAAAACTCACACGAAAGCACTTTTTTGGTTGTTTATTTTAAATTGTGAAAACTCCCTCACCTGTCATCAATCTTAGGAGACAAAAATTGAAAAAACATCTTTTAAACAGGAAAAAATCACTATGTTCAAAATATGACATCAAAGAAGAATATTTTTAAATTAACCTTAATTCATCTTACATATGCATTTTCATTTTGCCAGGAGGGATGTCAACAATTTATACAAAATAATGGATTTAAATCATGTATATCAAAATATATTGGCTCAAATAGTTTTTTTTCACTATTCCTTTATGGTTCTAGGGTTTTTTTTCTCTAAAAACCAATCATCATAAATTAAATACAAGAGTAAAATTAACATCTTCTCTAGTCAGATCACTTTTTAAACCATCTGCCTTAAAAATCTCGAAATTCAAATCCTAACCATGTAACTTCAATGAGAAAAGCCATAAAAACAATGTTCAAAAAAAAAAAAAAACCCACAACTTTTTTTCCAGTCCTGGTTTCCCAGGATCATAAAACTCAGACTGTCCTTGCCAAATTTATCTTGTCTCACTTGCTTCTTAACTGATGGGTTATAAATACCTTTGTCTTCTATTAAAGACACATATTTTCTTCTGAAGACTCATTCCTGTGAGAACTATATTCCAAATTCTATGTCCACAATGTGTTCACAATTCAAAATTTTATTTCTGAAAAACAGTTCTTAAGTGTGAAAAAGCTATATAAAAACTCTACTACCATCAGTGTTTCTTTCAAAAACATTACTTAAATTTTATCTAGCATTAATTCTAGTTGGAAGGTGCGTATACCCAGAGTATCGATAAGGGTCAGACTTTATTTTCTATTATTGAACCTGCTATACAAAAAGTAACAGTACTCAATTCATGCTGTGCAAACCTCCTTGCTAATATGCATACTGAAATTCTAACACATTGGGGTTTCGATGCCTATTTACATTATACATGTTTGATCTCTACTTTTTCAAAAAATGGTATATGTAGCTGAAATATTTAAAAGCCAACAACTACAAAAATGGTTATAAGCTTGCCTTGTATTAGAACCTCTTTTGTCCGTCAATCAACAATAAAGTATTATTCTACTATCACAAAAGGAAAACCTTTGGAGGCAGTAGAGGACTATGGGTTGTGCAAATGTGCAGTTGCTAAGAAGCAAATATGCCTCTCTTCTAATCAAATAGCCCAGCTCAGCAATGCCGCTGGCTTGGGGCAAGAAGCAAATTCCACCAGCCACAAACTTAGAAACAGTCTTGAATTATTTGTTGCTGACCGCTGGCTGAACCCTTCCTGATGAGCACCATCACCATTAGCCACTACTCAGTGTATTCCATCAACCAATGGCAATAGCAGCATGCTACAGCTCAGGCTACAAGAAATTGATCAAACAGGGTAATGAGACTATTTCTTCACGGAGGTTATTTTAAATGAATATAAATATTTTCTTTCTACATAATTTGCCACAGAAAGGTCACTGAACTCTCTGTGATTCCAAAGAAAAATGCTCTACTGTCCCCTTTACATATTTGAGTTAAGATAAAGCCAACAAACAATTCAGGGCATTTTTTGATATTGGGGCAAATTCTAATGAGCTGGTACTTGAGACAACAGATTAGCTGTAATACTTAAGCTTCACCTTAGGTTATAGCTAAAAACTGATCAAATGATGCTACTCTATAAATATGAAAGTAATCATGATTTGCCAATTAAAAACATTTGTAAGAGTGCATTCTTGTTTAAAGAAAGCACAATTAATCTCTTATGTAGGTGACTGCGAGAACATAAATCATATGTGTGCCTTCTTAGTTCAAGTTATTAAAATTTGATATAATTGTTGTGAATTATTCAGTGAAGAATTCATTTTTCTATAGCCCACCTCCTCCTTCTAGCAGTAGAACAAAATGCATGCTAACTATTCTAGTTAGCACATGAATCATTTCATTGACATCTGATTTAGCTCTTCTTACACTGACATTTATTGCTCATTTCCTTCACATACTTAAAACCTAAAAATTATAAACAATTGGATTTTAACATCACATCACAATCAAATGACAGTAATTTAGCTGTATATTTTATCTAACATTCTGAAAATGTTCTGCAAAGTACAGTTTATAGTTAGTGGGCTTCTAATAGAGTAGCATTAAAACACTACTTCTAATAAAGTAGTACTAAAATAATCCCAGCCAAGTCTCTGTTTAAGAACTTCAAATACCCTTATGCCAGCAACAAAAAGGATTTAAAATAAATATGTCTAATATATCAGTATCCTGTCATTATTATAAACCAACAGATTACATAGCATCTAATTAAAATTTTAAACTCAGGAGAAACACTTTCATATGGATGGATGCCTCTAAAAACTTTCTAAAAGATATGTCTATCTTGTTCCAGTAAATATAAATGCGATCAAATATGATAAAATAAATATTTGTCAAAATGATCTGCTTTCTATGCAGATTCTTTAAGAACTTAAGAAATTATTTTTGTTTATGATCTTTACTTTAGAAACAAATGAACCAAATAATTTTTACTTTCATCAAAAATGTCTAGCTTACAATGTAAGATGAAAAAACTGCTTAAGTTTGTAGAAATATATGCTTGGGAAATTCTTTTTAATTACTGAAACTCAGATGAACTTTTCACAATTCTACTTTTAAATTGTTTATGAATGTTATTAGATATGACAGTAAAACTACCTCATAATAAAACACAAGATTCACACAGGCAGCCATCTTTAAACAAGGATGAAGTACTGTGGGATGTTAGAAGGTTATCTGTGCCGCTGATAGAGATTTCTAAAGATCCACAATTGGGACATGATAGCACTCATAATAGGATTTTAAATACACATTTGAATGATTTTTAAAAAGATATACAGGCTTTAAATGAAACAGAAAACCTCCATGATTAACTTTAAATTAATCTCTCTTGAAAAGGAGAACTCAACAGAAAACAATACAGGGAAAAGAATCTCCAGGCTGACACACAACTTGTTTAGGTGCATTCTATTTTTTTCACAATGAAATCCTGCCATGCTCTCAGAAATGGAAAAGGAAGATTCTCTAAATAATAATCAATAATTACTTGAAAGAAAATTAGGATCGAATAGCAAGAACATCCTATAACCTGTCTAACAATATGACAAATTCAGTAGCAACCACAAAGAACCAATATAACTTCTGGTGCCAAGGAGCCAGATGGTACTGCTGGAAAAAATTAAGTCTACAGATTGGCAGCTCGACCCTGTGATTATTGCCCAAGGGAGGACAAAGTGGAAGAAGAGTGGGAGGTTCAGTATGATGGGGATAAATCAATTACCACAACTCAGTACATCCTTCCTATGATACCCTAATAACAGATTCTAAATACCATGCCAGAAAATTTTTCAATGTTTAAATAGTCCCAACATTAGTTGGCAATGATAAAATAATATGTAGTAAAAAGTAAAATATAATCTCAGTTTTTCATCATAGGCCTGGCAAAATACATTGATAATTGATTCAACTTCATATGATCTATATGCAATAAATACTAAAGCATTTTTGTATAACTGTTGTGGAAGGGGAAAAAATGAAGCTATCCTTTTTTCTGTTTCTCCTTTTGCTTTGTATTCAATGACAGCATCTGTTAAAACTGTATATTTTCCAAAAGGAAAATTATGACCAGATAATTCTTGCATATGATGGTTTCATAACTAAATAACTGACTTGCATACTATATAAAAAAATACTTTGCTCATGTTTTTCTTCAGAAAAATACATTTTCCATTTTGTGCCATCTAAGGAACGTTAAAGAAACAGCAACATCTCAAGACATGTTCAAAGTCAAACTGTATGGTAAAGATAGCATATATTATTAATTTGTACAATTGAGAGAAATTTAGTATCTGCTTTAGTCAGGCTTTAAAAATGTAAGACTTAGCAGTCACTGGCAAAGCTTATACTGAGGAAATTCATTTTTCTTTTATTACCACCTTCCTTTGGCCTATTATCACTTATGAATAAATATAGCTATTCTGCTTTATTCTAGCTTTAGTAGGTCATATACTAGAATAAGAAAATTAAGAATATAAAAATGTTAAAGAGAAAATTCAGATTGATTTTTTTAATCCTAAGAATATATAATTTTACAATGTAAATGTGTACAGATGCACTTAATATATTAGCAATTACATTGACGGATGGCCTTTGGATTTTGTCTCAAACACCAATCCGTGACAGACCAATTAGATTTCATTAATAAATACACCTGATATGGCAAAAAAGTTTTCTACTGAATTAGTTTTTAAGTATAAGAGCAAGGACTGAATTTATAAGGTTCCTAGAAAAGTATTTGTCAAATCACAGGTACACACTAATTTCATTAATGTTAACTGAAACCTTTCTAATACATTTTCTACCATGTTACAAAGGGATAGGAAATGCACTGCTATAACATGAGTTGCTGATGCTTTTATCTGAATTCCTATTGTGGGCACTGACAGCCAGAGTGATAGAAAAATTAATCTAAGAAGATGTACTTTACCCAAACCACACCTAAGTCACTTTTCCTTATCTAACAAAAATTGTGTATGTGTTCAACTAGCTTCACTGAAAGCTTGTAAAATGTAAAATGAACATCAGTGTTTGAACTTCTTAGGACACATTCCCCTATCATAATTTTGCACTAAATAGCTGTTCAACCTTCCTAGTTCTGAACAAATAACAAACTAACAATGCTTTTATTGTCTCAGAGGAATACAATTAATTCACAGAAGTATCACACAGGTCCATAGGTCCATATTTTTATGACTCCATAAAGATTCATAACATACATTAAAATATATTTTAAATAAAAATCCAATAAAAAGAAAGAGTAGAAGATTTAAAATAATGTCAATAGAGAAGAAATAGCTTGTGACAATAAGACACCCTATTAATCAAGTTTAAGAGTAGCAAAACGAAGCAAGAAAAAATATATTGCAGAACAATTTTAAACTAAAGGAGCTATTACGATCTAAAACCTAAATATTGTCCCTGTAAAAAAAAATGCTTATCTCTCATGCATTTTTACCATTCAAAGGAAAACTTTGCAGATATCAGTATCAAACAACCAAAGAATGGAGCCATTCTGAATTTCAAGATTATTCATATTTTTATCCCATTATCACTTTTCTAACAAAATATCCAGTTAATGGCTCTCAGGTTCACTTTGGTCCAATTCACTTGCTATTGTTTCATTACTTTCCTATCATCTGACAGAAACAGGAAGCTAAATACAATTCATTCAAATAAAAAGATCACTGAAATTTAACATAGGCCATGACATGTATGAATTACATAAAAGGATTACAGTAAAAAACTAAATATTCAATTGTAAAAAGAATCATAGTGTTATCAACTCATCTTTTAGCTACTTACATTGTCATATGTAAGTAGCTATGTAATATGTAAATAGTATGCAATATTGTTCAACACAACTTAAATTACCTATGTTAACACATCTTGCGACATCATAATAGGCAAGAGCTAATACTGGGTATGTCTTATGTGCAAGGACCTTCCTTATCTTTACTACAATCTTATGAGATATTATAATTGTTCCTATTTTTATAAATTAAGAAACTAAGGCTTAGAGAGAAAATAATTTTTCCAAAGTCACAATGTCAAACCAAGATTAAAGCAAGGTATTTATGATATGATAATCTATGCACTTAACCACAACTGTACAATTTACCCTTGAGCTGATGAAATACAAATTTTATCTTCTTCAAAGTCCTTTCAAAATATACATGCAGATAATAAAATTATATCTGGTTTGCCTTGAATACTGCTTAATATTATTTAAGCTGCCAGGACAAGGCACAGTAACATAATATGATGCCTGAATTACAAAGAAGAAAATAACTAGAAATAAAAACAAAGAGAAAGAAAAAAGCTGATAGTACCAGCATTCAAATGAATGCCAAAGAAACTACCAAGATAAAGTGTATCCCTGTGGCTATATAATCATACTAAGTGAAAGTAATTAATGGCTTCTAAAATTCTGTAACTTAGGATTGTATGTTTAGAAACGAAAGTGACAATTCTCCTGGTTTACCTGTGAGGAAAGTTAGGGCAGATGTCTCTATTCAGAACATCCTAATCCATCTCCTTCTACATTCTCTGGCAAGTCTTATCTTTTTCATGACATTCAACATGTTTAGGCAAATAAATCAGTGATTCTCCATATCTCTATCCCATATCTCAGACTCCCTCTCAAACAGCTTTGACTAATTTTCTCCATATTCCTTCAAGTTCAACAGCCTTGATCTTTCTTATCCACTTTCTCATTTTCTTTACAGATGCTATCACTTCCTTGAGAAAAGAATCTAAGAATCAGGGTTCAGGCTAGACACAATCATAAAGTCTACTGTTGATTCTCCTCCATCTTCCCTCTAGGTACTTACTCTCCCCTTGACTCTACTCATAGATTAGCCAATTGTTATATATGACATGCTATTGTTATAGCCAAGAGCTAATACTGGGCATGTACTATATGCCAGGACTTACCCTTGATCAATGAATTTCCCCGAGGCCTTCTCAAGCCTGCGGTCACCAGATGTACACTAAGCCCTGTCTTTTCTCTTTCTTCTCTACTTCCAGCTCCTTTTCCATGACAAATCCATAACCCTTCTCTCTGCCTTCTTAATCTGATAAATATTTTCTTGAATGCCCTTCATTCTTTATATATGGTTGTAACTTAACCCATTATCTCTTCTGTTAAGTAGGACAACTGATGAGCCAAAGTAGTAAATTTAAGAGACTTGGTCCTCAACAACCCATTTGTCTTTTAGTTATAATAGAACTAGAATTATTTTCTGCTGAAAATTTAGCCTGCCTCTAGGCAAAATATTTTAGCCCATTTTCACATAAAGGCTTGTTGGTCTTACATGTAGGCACACATCTTTGACAAGCCTTTCCTCTTAGGAGAATATCAACTGTACTTCCAATTCTGCTGGCTAAAAATGTGTATGACCTGCCTATAGGTAGCAACACAAAAGTATACTCCAAGCAGTAATCGGGGAATATATCCTAAATTTCTCTGCTGTCAAGTATTATTACAAAAAATAAAATAATTGAATGTAGCTGAAGTACACACAGCTTGGCTATTTTTCCAATTCAGTGGCCAAAAGAGTGTTTGAAGAAGATTAAGACTGGGAGGTAATGGAGTAGTATGGAATACAAATTGGAAAGAGATGGTATATCTAAAGAGAAAGATGAATACAATGCAAACCCACTATTGCCAATTCACCTAATTTTTCCAAAAAAAAAAAAAGAGAAAAATTCTGATTTTTTCTGGGTTTGCACAAATTTCTTTTAGAAATACTAATACTAAAACAAATACTAATTTGACCAAATAAAACATATCATCTATAGGCCAACTTTGAAACTTGGCCTGCCAGTTTGAGATCTCTGCTCTAGATACTTTATATGCTGTCTTAATTTTAAACCAAACCATTAGAGAATTGTGTATCTAGGCCAGAGGTTGGCAAATCTTTACAGCAAAGAGTCAGGAAATACTCTAGAGGCTTTGTGGGACATAGGATCTCTCACAACATTAACAACAGGGATACAATATTAACAACAGGGATACATTCTGAGAAATACATTGTTAGGCAATTTCAGTGTTGTGCAAATTTGATAGGTGTAGCTACAGAATTAGGCAATATCTTATACATGGTCCATCATTTACAAAACCTCTCTATGTGGTATATGACTATATTTAGTGCTGCTGTTGTAAAAAGAAAGCAGTCGTAGACTATATGTAAACAAATGGGTGTGGTTGTGTTCCAATCTAAAAATTACTATAAAAATAGCAGCATGGGCTAGGATTATAGCTCAGTGGTAGAGCGCTTGCCTCACATGCATGAGGCCCTGGGTTCGATCCTCAGCACCACATACAAAGCAATAAAATAAAGACATTGTGTCCATCTACGACTAAAAAAAAATATATTAAAAAAAATAGCAGCAGACCAGATTTGTTCCATAAGCCATAGATGGCCAACTCACGATCTACTGTTATTTTGCCCCACATAAAATGATGTGTCCTAAACTGTTTTGATGTATGCTACATAACTACATTAACAAATCTTTTAAGAAAAAACTCCAAAGCAATACTGAATATACTTTTTTTTTTAATTTTTTTTTTTTAGTTGTAGATGGACATAACATTATTTTATTTATTTTTATGTGGTGCCGAGGATCAAACCCAGTGCCTCACGCATGCGAGGCAGGCGCTCTACCACTGAGCCACAATCCCAGCCCCCTGAATATACTTTTTAAGAGCTTTATTTACTACAAAATCTTCAAGATAGCCTTATATGACATCCTTTTTTTGGTCTCCTTGAAAGAAATTTCGCTGGATCCCAGTATTAGTAAGAGCTGTACCTCTCTTGAGCACGCGATTTACTTTTATATCAAGAATGTTATAAATCCTTCACCTGATCATTTTTCCTTCTTTGCATTAGCTGATCAAAATCTCAGGGCCAAATACATATGTTCCCCAGCAAAAGCTAGAGTAATCATCGCATGCACTTGAGATACAAATATTAATCCTAGCTTCACTCTAGTTTTTCTACCTATCCTCATTCGCTCTGCCCTTGTGTTCCTAACTTCCTTTCTTAACTTTGGTATAATATATGTATCATTGTGAACTGCTTTGATTGATTTTTATAAAACCATACAAATTAGAAAAAATAATAATAAACAGGTCTATTCAGGACAAGTTCAATTCAAATAACCTAAAAGTCTAACTTATTTATCTCAAATCTATACAATTGTACTTTTTTATATCAATGCCAAAAAGTAAAAGTGATGGGTGTGTTTTAATCGATTTAATCTTTTCTGCTCATGCACTTGCTAAGAAGAGAAAGAAAAGGGTAGCCAAATAGCAAACAATTTAAATAAGAAAACAAAAACAAACTTCACTAACTTGAAAAACAGACCTTAAGAAAGGTTCAAGATTTAATAAAAATAGATAGCCACCTCAGGGAAAATGGTGGATGGGAAGGCAAGAAAGGTGAAGCCTAAAGAGCCACAGTGGCTGGGGCCACCAGAGGACCTGAAGAAGTAGCAGAAGAAACTGGAAAACTAAGACTGTTGCAGTACTGGAGAGGAAAGTTCCAGAAGCAGTTCTGAGAAGTGATTGGCTGAAGAAACAGCAGAAGACCTCTCAAGAAAGCCTACAAGTTTGGATTTGCCACAAGTAGTCAGATAACAAAAAAAGCATCAGTCACATCCATCAAAGTTGAATTAAGTAAGCTTAAGGAAACTGCTCCAACTCTTGCTCCAAAACCCTTTCAGTAGCAGCAGCTTTGAGTGAAGGCGAAGATAGTGAACCTGAGGAAATGTCTCCAGAAGCAAAGTTGAGGATGAAGAATACCGGAAGTAATACACCAAGATCAAACAGACCAACCTTCTTCAGTAAAGGAAAAGGGTTTCCTGATAAACAGAAGCAATGGAAATGTGATATCAAATCTCATCTTGGAAACATCCATGACCAAGATAATTAAATGATGTGTTTTAAAATTGGGGTGTGAGGTGGTATAAAGTTAAAAGGAACAATTTCTCTTCTTAAAAAAAATGGTATAAAACTATCTTTGGAGCTGTTTTCATTTGTTTTGTTTTGTTTTATACATTTTCTTTTCTTTTTTAGATTAAGTGGTACACTACCTGGCATGAAGCCAGATAGTGCTGGGGATGTGGCTCAATGGTAGAGGCCCTATTTCATGTGCTGGAGGCTCTGGGTTCAATCCTCAGCACTGCAAAAAATGAATAAGTGAATATATAAGTAAAATTAACTAGTCCAGAGAGTTAGCTCTAACTTTCTTTTTCCCTCCAGCTCTTCTCTCTACAAAGCAATTCAAAATTTAACATGCTAAATAATAGTTTCAACCCACTGCTTTAAGGACATTACTCTTGTTTAATGAAATACCCACTACTGACCATATACCTAAGACTACTGTCTACCTCAGGCATTCCTTTTTCCCTTCTCTTTTTACAGGTTTTTGCACATCTAAGTTTAGTCATACTTTCATTTATCCTACTGTGTAGTGGGCATCTGTGTTGTGCCTGCTCTGAACTGTTTCCTCTCAGAATTTTGGAGGATGGCACCACCAAGAAGCTGCATGTGGTTCGGTAGCAGAAGCTTTTGCTAACCACTCCTCACACCCTCCACACATTCTTTTTTGGACACTGACCCAGTCCTGACCCAATTGGAGCATCTCTCCCTCACACTCACACAGAGGCAGTGGGGGAGCTACACATAGAAAGTAAGACATGAATGAGAAAACTCGAGGCAACTGGAGCATCTACCTGGATCTAGGTGGGCATGAAGCCAGAGGCCAACAATCCTCTCACACCCAACCAATAAATTCCCCTTTCTTTTGCCTAAACTACTTTGAGCTCAGTTCCTTTTCTTTCCCCTCTATGAATTAAGAGTCTTGACCAATGTATCCCTTTACCAGGTTGCACAAATCTAAAATGCTATTACATCTATGTTCCATACGTCAAGAACCTTCTTATTCTTCCCAATGTGGCTCAAACGCCATCCCTACTTATCTTCTTCATTCCAATCATAATTATTCTCTTTTTTCTCATTCTATATTTCTTATAGAAGTCACTGCACCAGTCTTTCTTAAATTAGAGTTGATATTTATACCTTACTTTCCTCTATTAAACCATATGGTCATTAAAGGCAGTGATCTAGCTTTTTAATCATTTTATCGCCCCAGTCTAACAGAACTAACAGTTCAATCTGTTGAATTAAACTTTTATACCATTTAGCATTTTGCCAAAAACACATAACATTATTTCCCTTTCTTATTATTTGTATTTTTAAAAAATCAATTCCTCACCTCCTATAAGACACATTTTCTTTTAGCAAATAAATCCTATTCTAAGCATATTAGAAGTTTAGAGCATACATATATTCCAGGATATGAATACCAAAACAATCCCTATTCAATGAAAGAAATATATGTGTATTTCTTTTCTTCATGGTATATTTCACTATTTTTATACTAAAATATTATTATTTTATATTATTTTTGTTTACCTTCTTCAGTGCTTAAAAAATAAAAAAGTGATCAGCAGGCTCAAAATAAACCAGCTCTACAAGTGGTATTAAAAAGTGAGGAGGACCTTTTGGAGACATTTACACAAAATGACCCAAAATCACACCTCTGAGATGAAATTACTTTTTCTGATAGAGTCTTAAGTATCAGACTGACCACTCCCCACACCCTCCACACATTCTACATAGTTCTAACACTCCCCACACCTACATAGTTCTTCTCAAGTCAAGAAAAAGAACCAGATGACATTCAAATTATATTACCTTTTTCTCTAGATACTCCAAGTGAAAAGCTTGACTTCCATGTGAGAAGGTAATTACATTATCTGATATGACAGTGAGACTATAATCCCTAAAGTTTCTCCATAGTGAATGTAAACCTAATATTCCAATTAAAATTAAAACATGGCTATCAATATAGAGAAAGAGACAAAGAAAGATGAGGGGGAGTGGGGGGGGGACCTGAATGAAAGAAAAGGGCCCAGAAAATGTAAGTTATAGTTCTGGGACTCCTGTAATAATTCTCTTGATCCTAGATCAATATTTCTATCTGTGATAAAGGACCACCACCACCACACCCTGCCCTAAGACATTACAACTAATATTTTCATAAAACTCAACAACTAAACATAAAAAGCAATAAACATGGATTGCTAGGAAGAAATGACTATGTACTTGGATAAAGCAGAAATGTCAAACAGCTATCAATGTTCCTTAGTGCTTACTCTCAATGTCTGTACTTAAGATTGTCACAGGTAGACCAGTAACATATAGATCACAGATCAGACCCAGTCTTCAGAACACACATTGAACAGTACCGATCAGATAATTTGCATGACATTTTTTGTCTCAGTCTTAGTTCCCTTATCTGGCAGGATCACTCAGTTTGATGACTGACACCGGGATGCAGGTGGTGTTCTTAAAAGGGAGAAAAGGCAAATGCAAATTAACTGTCTTTTTGAACACTAAAAACAGTAACAATTTTTCCAAGCCCACAATTCCAGCGCCCCTAGGATCCCACCATCCTAACTATGTACTGAGGAAGCCTCACCCAGAAGAGCCAGAATGTTACCAATAGTCTAGACTATGTGTTTTCAGAAACAATTTGTTTAACTTGAAAGAGCCATATGATTATGTTTAAATTTGCAATGCAGCAAACATTATTGCATTTATATGTCAAAGACATATTGCAAGAAATAAAAGTAGTGATATCATATGCCACAAAAGAAACCAAGAATTCTTTTTTAAATGATATTAAATACTACAGAATTTGAGAGTTCACTAAAATGAAAAGACTCAACAAGAAAATTATCTTTTGTCATCTGCACAACTTTAAAATATATACTATAAAAGAAACAATAACATTGAAGGTAGACTACAATTTATCCCTATTTTAATTAGCATAATAATCTTATAATTTCTTAAAGTAAAAGAACTCAGTACTTTGAGAAATAACTTATCCGCAAATTAAGACCTGAAAAAAAGACAATACCTTAAGAATTTTCAATTAGACAAAGCTTTCTTAGGTATGACACCAAAAGCATAAATGACAAAACAAATAAATTAAACTTCATCAAAATTTTAAAATGTTGCCAGGCACGATGGCACACACCTGTAAATCCCAGTAAGGTGGGAGGCTGAAGCAGGAGGATCACAAGTTCAAAGCCAGCCTCAGCAACTTAGTGAGGCCCTATGCAACTTAGCAAGACCTTATCCCAAAATAAAACATAAAAAAGGCTAGGGATGTGGCTCGGTGGTAAAGCACCTCTGGGTTAAATCTCAGCACCAAAAAATATATATATATAAATGTTGTGCTTTAAGGATACCATTAGGAAACTGAAATGACAGCCAATATTTACGATATTTACCAATGTTTACCAATATTTACCAATATTTACAAACCATATATCTGATAAGGGATTAGTATCTAGAATATATAAGTAACAATAAAAAGACAACCCAATGGAAAACTGGGCATGTTTTCCAAAGACATACAAATGGCCAACATGCACATGAAAAGATTATCAGGGTCAGCTGTCATCAGAGCAATGGAAATCAAAACCACAATCAGATACCACTTCACCTCCACTAGAATGCCTAAAATAAAAAAGATAATATTGAACGTTATAGAGTATGTGGAGAGGGGCTGGGGTTATGGCGCAGCGGTAGCGTGCTCGCCTAGCACGCGTGAGGCACTGGGTTCGATCCTCAGCACCACATAAAAATAAAATAAAGATATTCTGTCTACCTACAAAAAAAAAAGAGTATGTGGAGAAATCGCTGGTGGGAACAAAGTAGCATAGTCATTTGGAAAAAGTTTGGCAATTTCTCAAAAAGTTGAACCTACATACATCATATGACCCAGAAATTTCATACTAGGGTTTATACCCAAGAGAAATAAAAACATATATTCACACAAAATCTTGTACACAAATGTTCACAAAAGCATTATTCATAATAGTTAAAAAGAGGAGACAACTCATGTCCATCAACTGGTAAATAAATAAAAGGTGGCAAATAATACACATAATAAATGATTACTAGGTTATAAAAGGGAAGGAAGAACTGACAAACTACAACACAGACGAACCTCGAAAACATTATGCTAAGTGAAGAGCTACACACCAAGGCCATAAATACTTTAAGTGGGTAAATTCTATGGTTAAGTAAAATATATTTCAAAAAACTTGAAAATACTGGACCCTAGCCCAAACTGCTGCTGGACTTGTAAAATCAAAGTCATCTCATTTAACTCAGTAAGTACATATATCAAAATTCATAATTTTTGGTTTAATTTAAAAACCAGTTTAGGCTTACCCCAATCCTGTAATGCAAAGTGTTAACCTGGAATAAAGAAAGAGCTTCTCAAGAAAATAATTCACCTGAGTTGATTCCTGCACCTTGCAGAGACATTTTCTTCATTAAAATACCTACAAATTTTTCATATATCACTGGGGATTGAGTCCAGAGGTGCTCTACCATTAAGCTACATTCCCAGCCCCTTTTATTTCTTATTTTGAGACAAGGTCTCACTAAGATGCCCATGCTGGCCTCGAACTTGAGATCCTCCTGCCTGAGCCTCCAAATTTGCTGGGATTATAACTATGTGCTGCTGCACCTGGCATTATCTATATTATTTTAAAATCTATAGCATACTTAATTTTTCTTCAAGTATTAATGCAAAATCCTGATATCAACTGAAACTTTTGAAAAAAATAAAATGAGTAAGTAGATATTAAAGGCTTCACTACTTATTTAATCTTTGTAAAAATACAAAACAATTTTTGCCTTAATATATTTGCTACCACTGATTTTCCCGTCCTGCATTTTAGCTGAGTATACTACTCTTTCTGCTTGGATTTGTTATTGTCTTTAACATTATCCCAGTTGGCTCTTGAGTCAGAATAATGAGAAACTGATCACTATCCTTGCTTCCTAATAATTTTGGTCCACCTTTCCCCCATTTTAAAATATGTAGCCTTATAAATCAATTTTCTAATATAGTTTAAACTCATTCAAATGCTCTCAGAAATATGTTAAGTTTTTAGTCACTAGCTATCAAGCTCAAGTATAAAATAAGGTACCTTCTTCCCTGGGCTAATGATACCTATCTACAAAATTTTCCCAGGTATAAAATTTATTCATTCTCACATGCTCACTAGTTAGTCAATAAAAAGAAGCTACGATACAGAGAGGTAGAATGGTTCTGGGCAAAGGCATAACAGATTTGCTACAGAAAATTTAACTGCTAACAGTTCTCAACAGAAAATACCCAATTTAAAAAATGATCATGTATTTTAAATCCCTAAAACTTCCAACTGTAAATCCTACAAAATCCAGCTTAGCCAGTGAAGCATATAAGCTACATAGTTCAGAAGATGGATGAGACCTCATGCACACAGCTGTTTTAAATACAGAAATAAAACATATAAGGCAATCTACAAAATAGACTGGAAAACAATTTGCACTTAGTATGTCCCTACTCTGAGTCAGGAAATATTCTAATATCTTTATATGCTTTATATTTATATAAATTTATATTAATCATGTATTATAATTATATAAACTTTATGTTAATTTTAATGTATGTAATATTTATATTAAATCCTAGTAATTGCCATAGGATATGGGTACAATTATTATCCTCATTTGATAAATGAGAAAACAGAGAGGTTAGTCAACTTGCTGGAGGCCACAGAGTAATTGAGGCTAGTATGTGAACACAAACAAAATGATTTCATCTTTAGGATGACTGAGGTATGTCACATCTCATATCTGCCACAAAAGGGATGAAACAAGAAAAAGAAGGGTTAAGTAAAGACTCTATAGAGCTCCACTCCCATATTTCTAGCTAGTTACTAGGCAGTTTGGATGTCCACTGTTAGCTCAATTCAACGGTTCAAACCCAAACTCACCATCATTTTCATCTCCAAGCCTGTTCTCCTCCCAAATTTCACATTTCAATTTTCTTAGTCATTAAATTTAGAATTTTATAATCCTCTTTGGGCTTTTTTCTAAATTCTACACATAGCCACTACCAAACCCTGTCCATTCTTCCTCAGAGGCATCCCGTCCTTTGCAGTTTCATTATCCCTATCCTGGTCGAGTCTCTGATCACTGTACATATGGCTTAATGGAACAGCCTCTAATCTCACTGACTAAATCCCCTACAATCCAATCTATACAGCACAACTAGCTATGTCTATCTAAAATACCACTTTTCATCCTACCATCTTGGTCAAATGTCTAAAATGAACAATTACAGAATTGATTCCTTTTGAGACAATTTAAAGTGCTCAATACTTGAATTCTACCTTGCCTAAAATAATAAAATCTTTTTATAGAGGTAGAAGCCCATTTGTGCCTTAACCAGAGTAGCTCAGTTAGTGGTTGAATCAGTACCAAGAGCCAGAGCCAAAGCTTTCTCCACGCCACTCTGGTCAATCTTTACCTTCCAATCTTCTCCAACCTTTCTTAGTCATGTCAGTCTTTCCTAGTTCCCCAAACTATGCTCATTTCCAGCTCCATGTCTTCTTGTTCCCTATTCCCTCAGCTTCTCAGAAAAGCATTCTTCCCTCCACTCGCTCCTAATTAAAATTACATCCAACCTTACTAAGTTCTAGTTTGAATTCAAGCTTCTTCCACTGACACCATTATGCACTAACTTCTTTGTGTGACCTCTTGGAGTATTTCTTATCAATGCCACACATTTCTGTATTTGAACAGAGTAGGTAAGCTTCCCTACTGTGAGGTATGCATTCACTGTACCCACAGTAAAACTGCAATTCTTTTAGGGGAAAGCATAGCTCTCTGCTATTGCTTATAGAATCTAGGTTCTTCCAGAAAGTTAAGTATCTATATCAAAGGCCAGACTGACTAGTGGATGCTGATGAATAAGGGAGGTGGGAATGGGAAACATAAGAGAAACAGAGAAACACTGGACGCGACATGGGGGAGGCGGGGGGTGGGAAAGGGGAATGGGTATAGTAAAGATGGTTGATAAAAAATATATATAAATATATATATATATATATACTGTTCATTGAAAGTGCATATAAAGATGTTTAATATGAAGAATGTAATCTGCTTATAAGTTTGTGCAAAGTTAGAAAAATTATGATTGTAACAATTTTTTTTCTATTTGCCTCAACAAATGTTTTCAGTGAATAGTGTGTACAGCTTCTGAAAATTTGTTTTTTTCTGTTATGTTTGATA
>CM053407.1:76099937-76188387 GCA_028644305.1 Xerus rutilus
GCTGGTGGAACTGCAAATTGGTACAACCAATCTGGAAAGCAGTATAGAGATTCCTTAGAAAACTTGGATTAGAACCACCATTTGACCCAGCTATCCCACTCCTGGGTCTATACCCAGAAGACTTAAAAACAGCATACTACAGTGATGCAGCCACTTCAATGTTTATAGCAGCTCAATTCACAATAGCTAAACTGTGGAACCAACCTAGATGCCCTTCAACAGATGAATGGATAAAGAAACTGTGGTATATATACACAATGGAATATTACTCAGCAATAAGAGAGAATAAAATTATGGCATTTGCAGGAAAATGGATGGAGTTGGAGAATATCATGCTAAGTGAAGTAAGCCAATCTCAGAAAACCAAATGCCGAATGTACTCGTTGATAACTGGATGCTGATCCATAATGTAGGGAAGGACATGGAAACAATGGAGGAACTGTTCACAGGAGTGTAAGAGGGGAGGGGACATGGGGACAGTAAAGATGGTGGAATATGATGGTCATCATATCCCTAACTTTATGTATAACTGCATGTATGTTATGATTCTATATCACTTACAACCAAAGAAATAAAATGTTATCCTCCATCACTTACAACCAAAGAAGTAAAATGTCATCATATCCCTAACTTTATGTATAACTGCATGTATGTTATGATTCTATATCACTTACAACCAAAGAAATAAAATGTTATCCTCCATCTGTGTACAACAAATCAAATTGCACTCTGATATCATGTAAACCTAAATAGAACAAATAAATAAATTAAAATATGAAAAGAATTTTTTTTAAATAAAAAAAAAATTCCATGACAGAAGCCGTCAGACAGTGCTAGACTTATTATTCAATAAATATTCATTTTAAACCTTGTAATCATTTTTCTTTCTTTGAAGGTGCTACTCCCACCACGAGCACAGTCACCTTCATGTTAGGTTTCCTGGAGAAAAGATGCTCCCCTTGGCGTCTTATGCCAGGATAGCAACCCTCTCTGTACATCCAAGTTGGTCATTCCACTGTCTTAAGGAAGTCTGCTCTTTGAGTTTTAAACTCTAAATTCAGTCTTTGGATCAATTTGTAAACAGGATGCACAACCAAAGACAGGAAGCCCTAATTGTAACGTCTCCAAACTCAAAGAATGGGACCAAATCCACATATACATGTTAAGAAAGATAAGTCTAAATCTCATGAGAGATAGTGCTCTGGAAATAACCAACATCTTTACCCCTGGCCTGTGCTGATGCCTAAAGATCTGTGAGTGGGGCTTGGACTCCCTTGGGTTAAAAGCATTGCCCCTATGAACATGAAAATATTCCTAGGAATAATTTATCAGAGCTTTACATAGCAGAGTTTGAGAGGAAAGAAACTCTAGAAAAAGGTTCCAAAATGGGACAATGCCCACAGACAGCAGCCTTAGAAAAGGGGCCCTGTACAGCTTAGGAAGCCACAGTATAAGGGTTCCCAGGGACAAAAACAAGTGCTGGAAGTTAGGTAGGTGGGCACAGAGAGTATTTTTTACCTACTTCAAGGTGCCTCCCAGGCATTTGTACAATGCCTGGTCACAAATGTTCATGGGTAGCCCTTATATGCAATTGCATGGTCGGACTCACCCCTTTTGCAGCTGCAAGGGTCAGTATGACAAATGCCTGTAGAACAGAGCTCGTCAAACTTTAACATATACCTGGGGATCTTGTTAAAAGTACTGAGGCAGATTCTGTAGGTCTAGGGTGGGGACAGACATTCAGCACTTCTAATAAGCTCCTAGGTGATGCTGATTCTGTAGGAATGCAGACAGTACACTGAGTAAGAAGGGGATATGAAAAGCACTTCCCTCTCAGCACAACATACACTACTCTAACCCAGGCTCTTGTCAACATCCCCTGAAACAAAAGCAACAGTATCTAGTCAGGGGGAAAGGAAAAATGTAATGGTTTTGAGATCAGCACATCATCCCTGGACTCAGGCAGACATGAATTCAAATCCCAATTCTACCACTCGGTAGCCATGTGACTTTGGGCAAATCATATAATCTCTTCTCTATCCCTAGGTTCCCTCAATTGTCAGATAATAATATCAATCTCACAGAGAGGCTGTCAAGATTAAAAATAAATAATATAGCAAAGCATTTATCTTGCTGATTCCACTAGATGGTCTTTTTGCCTTAATTCAACTACATTTAACTGCCAGGGCAATAGCCCCCAAATTTTCACTAACCACATTGATAGATTGCTTCAGGGATCTTTTACTGACTACCAAATCAAAGGAAAACCCTCAAATGAACTTGGCATTTAGTTCCTACCATAAGCCACACACTTACCTTCAAGAGTCCCTACTCGTTCCTATTCAACCTCACCTATGCTTAATGCCCATAAAACCTATTTTATCCAAACAAATCACCTCACTGCTACCATTAAATTTACAATTCTGAAATGTGGACATAAGCATTTAATGTTCTAGGAAACTTCCAAACACTTCATTGCACAAACCAGAAAATAAAAATCCAGAAAGATGGAGTGACTTATCATTGACCACACAAATTATCATCAGTGATTTTTAAAACCTGGTTTCTGGAATTCCAGTCCCAATTTTCTTTTCAGGATCTTTTCCCACTCTCTCCAGAAAATTTCAAATGTCACACAAAATTTAAAGAAAAGTCCCCTCTACAATTTACCCTAAAATCATCCAGAATTTAGGTACAAAGTTTATGCTTTGGTTTATTCGCAACATATGACTAATTCAATCAACAAATTAGAGAGTAAAATCAATGAAAGCAATTATTTGCCTCGGTATAGATCAAGTCATAGAATATCACAACACATAATGTTTATTATTTTTAGAATCAACCTTACTCTAGATTACTAGATTGCTAGTTACCTTATTTTAGGTGGTTGTCTTCTTTTTCCATCTCAATTACATAGTTTTTGAAAATAAGAACTTTACCTTACTCATCTTTGAATCCCTCACTGCCCTATCCAGATATCCTGCACCCTTCTTCATGTATTGTATAAATAACTGTAATAAATAATAAGATGCATTGTTTTTCATAAAGTTTAGCTGTATTACCTTTGTAATCTTTCTTAAGTAATCTATTTTGCTATAGTCTTACTTGCCCATTTGTTTTATTCTGATGTACTTTCCCATTTAATAGCATAAGAACATAGAAAGATGATTCTTAATGGCTATGTGCCCTTATTTACTCCTTTGTGTCTTTGTACCACAAACATATTTCATATCTGTGTGCATTATAGCCTTAATATATATCTTTAACCTTAAAGATATATAACCTTAAAGATTTAACCTTAAGGTTAAAAATATATATTAAGGCTATAATGTTCTCTACTTTTTTCCTTTCCCCAAACTATAATCCCTTCCCTTCTGCCAAAATACTTGTAACTATGCTATATACATAAGAAATAACTACAGCAATCATTGTTCTTACACTGCTAACACATGCACAAGCTAGCAATTTGGTATACTGAAATAGCTATTAAAGTTTCAAAAACACAAGTGTAATTAATATTAATACGTTAATACACAAAATATGTTCAAGTTAGAAACTAAATTTTCAGGGGGCCAGGAGTACAGTTCAATGGTGGAGTGCTAGCCTACCACATATGAGGCCCAGGGTTTGATCCCCAGTACCACAAAAAAATCATAAATAAATAAATAATCACAATAAAATACAAAGGTATAATTTTAAATATCAAAAACCACATGATACCATAGTAGAAAACCACTTACCCTAAGTGGTTAATGTACTGAAAGCTTCAATCTTTTTTTATCTCTTCCTAATTGTAAACATTGTTTTATTCTCTACTGAGACCCAGAGAAAAATAAAACATCTACTGCTTGATTTTTACAAGAACTGATCAGTGCTGCACCTAGTTTTACACACACACACACACACACACACACAGAGAGAGAGAGAGAGAGAGAGAGAAAACTTCCTCAAAAGTTTGGTACATTAAATTCATTCAATATATATGTATATATGGATGGGTTTATTCCTAACCCTATTTTAGATGCATTATGAGCACTCATTGTATACCAGCATCCTAGAAAAAATCCTTTTAAAAGAAATCTTCTGGGATATGTGATTTACATGTTTTATAAATCTAAATTTTTATACACTGGATTTTCTTAAAATAAGTTAAACCAAAAAGGAAAATACATTATATAATATAAATTTTGACAAAAATAGCTCAATCTTTTCTTAATTCCAGGCTTTAAAAAAAAACAGTTTCATTCCTAAACAAATATTGTTTCATATAAACCTACACCCTTGCCAATGCCCACAGCTTTATTTCATTTGGAAATTTTCAGTTAGGAAGATACCACGACAATAAATGATTCTTCTATATCTTCAGTTTCATTTTAGCCTTCCTACACTCACACCCTAGAGGTTCCAGATTCTTATCCACAAAGTGATTATGGTCTAGGACTGAATCAGATTTGTAACAAATGTCCACTGGGATCCTTCGACCTATCATTGACGAGCAGAGCCAATATATGTCTTCTAGCTCACTGAATCCTTTCACCTACCTCAGGGACTCTCCACAATACTACATGGTTAGAAGCTTTCTTTCACAAATGACAAAAACAAATGAAAAATGATTTCAGAATAGAAAAATAGAAATTTAAGTCGTTATATAGTGTCTAAAAGCTACCCTACATCTACCAGTTGATGCCTGAACACTGTAACATATACAATAAAGAATATTCTTCTTTAAGGTTTTAAGTCTCATTATCTCTAACAATATTAACACACTAATATGTCTCCAAATGATGAGCATAAAACTTCTAACAGTGATGCACAATATTCTAGAAAACATTATGATTTTTTTTAATTGTCCAGAAAAAACAAAGCATAAAGCTAATAAAATAAAACTTCAAATAAGTATGCTTTTTAAAAATATTACCATATCAAAATGAAGCTCTGATGGAAGTCATATAATGATTTATAAGTAAAATGTAAATTCTTGCTCCTTTTCCTAAAAGGTAATTTAGCATGTCATTTTCTCTCTCTCTCTTTTTTTTTAATTGTTCTTAGGATGTGTTTCTCTTCAAAACAATGAAAAATGTCTCCAAAAAGAAAGAAGAAAAAATTACAAAACGCAATATTTTTATGTTACAAGCCACACAAAAATCTGTCACCACTTATGTTACAATTCTAGTCTTCAATAAGGTACTTTTTATCAATGTACCACTCAAAAATCAATTATATCAACTCTTTTGTATAGAGAAGCAGCACACCTTTCAGGCAACTAGTATTAATGAGTGGACATGACTATAGAATCTCCATCTGTTTCTCTGACAAAGCTGTGGCTACTCTTAGTCTCTCATTGAAATTCCATTAATCTGATGTACCCAGGTCCAATGCGAAAATCAAAACTCCATCTAACCCTTTATCAGCTCACAATAACCTACAAGTGAACTCTGCCTGTTAGCATGCAGCAAGTTATGATTTTGCTATCAATCAGGCAGCTGGCCAATAAAAAAAAAAAAAAAGCAAGCAAGAAAGAAAAAAAGGGCAGGCTGGAAACAGCATGTCTGGCAGGGGTTTGGAGATTTTGTTTTTGTTTTCTGTTTTCATCCCTATTCATTTTCTATAGGGTGTCTGGACCTTGTGAGATTATGCATTATTCTCCTTGGCTGTGATTTAATTGCTACCAGCAATCAAGTCGAAGCATCACTGAAGTGTGCTTGAATTTCATTAGAAGATATAACTTATGCTACTTTCCTACAGTACCTAATAAACCATAAAGAAACCAAAACACATATGGCTTGAGGGAATAACTGGAAAATTAGGTGGCCATTTGGGAACTGAGTGAACTTTTGAACCAGAGGAACAGAGAAAAAGAAATATTAAAGGGAAAGACAGACTTAGAATGCACATAGAGATGTGCAGGTTTGACCTTTTCAGTACCTTGAAAATTACATTAGCATTATGAAAAATACATATCATGTTTAGAGTTTATAATCCATCAAAGTTCAGATACTTTGTTAGTGCCTACCATAAGGTAAAAGTCAAAAGGACAAAACAACAATCTGATTTGACAAAAGGCCTTTTGGTGACCTGTGCTAAACTGGTTATACTTATTGTTAAATGCATTATCTTTTTTATAATTAATACATTATTAGACTGAGGTCATATAATAAAGGAAAATTTATTCAGCAAAGGAAAGAGAACATAGACAAAATCAAAATTGCAAGGAGAAAAACTGAGATGATGAGATGTTTTAAGAGTAGAAATTAAAAGTCCAAGTGATAGTTTGAAATTTAACCTATAACAACATTCTTCAAAGAAAATGTGAAACCATTAAAATCATATTATTTATATACAAAAATAAATAATACTAAAAGTTAAATTTCCAATTTGCTTAAGAATTTCTTAAACATTAATAATATGAACCAGTATTTAACCAAAAAGTTGGTGTAATACAGAAATATGTCACCAAATAATATTCAAATATTGATAACCTTTTAACAGCAAATATTTTTCATATTAACATATTTCCTGTGTATTTGTTTATGAAAACATGTGATAAATTGTTTATTCTCAAGAAAGAAAACATGATAATCACGTAAAGACAACATAATTTAATAACAAGTCACTTTCTGTGTAAAACTCACCACAGAATCTCCATCTCTTGTAGATAATTGCTGGGGGTTTTTTTAACTTCCAATATTTAAAGAATGCACATAATGCCCCCGTGTACATCAAAATGTTTATGCTATTTTGAGAAACTCTAAGGATATTCATTCTATGAGAACATTCTGTGTGCATGTGTGTGTTTATCCCTTGAGGTATAAACATTCTGTCAGTATATGTGTATATATATATATACATACTCATTCATATCTACCAACATTTTACAGAGAAGCAAAACAAATAATTGTAGTACATCTAAAAAATAGTATAACATAGATGATAATGCACTGTTTGGCCAGAAAATATTATTTCATCATCTATAAAACATTTTCTAACAGAAATGCTTTTGAAGATGAGGGTAGAAAAGATAATGCTCTGTTTTGGATGATAAGTATGAATGAAGAGAAATGTATATCTTTGTAAAAGATAAAAAGGAAATACAAGAGAAAAATTCCCTTATTTTAAAAATAGAAATTAAATGTAAAATTCAACATAAAATGGATATGACTATTATTGCTACACATTGTACAAAGTTCTGGATATAAAAAAAGATTGTTTTGTTCTGAATCAGTGGTTAGAATGTTTATCACTTATGCATGTACTTGACTTATCCCTGTTCTGCAATAGACATAATTTTATACCTCATAAAAGCAATTTATGTTTCCAAAGGGAATAATCTGGATAACATAAAATGTGGAGTGCTCTGTTGCAGGAAGCATATTTTCATTCAGCAATTGTATTTAGAGATGGAACTGCACAGTTTGATCATCATACAGTGGCAGAACACATTATTCATTTCTATGTCTATGTGAAACTTTGAGTGCCACAAATTAATATGCATGGCTAATTTATCGATACACATTCTTAATTTATAACTATATATCACACTTATAAGGTATCTATCATGCAGATGCACTCAATTGGCTATAACAGAAAAAGCACATGCTGTACTAAAATAAGTTCTATAACTTTGGTAACATTCAATAGTTTTTAGAAATTACTAAGAGATAAACAATCAACTTTATTACTAGTTCAATTAATACAAAATGTTATTACTGAATTTTAAGTGACAATCAGAAAAATGAAAATGTGTATTAAAAGAAGCATTTGATTAAAAACTATCTCAATGTGAAAAGGCAATGTAAGAATAATTAATTTAATATTTTATGAACTCATTTTGTATGAAGTTTTCAGAAAAAAAGATCAAAAACCCTTTTCATTATTTATCAAATAAATAATACAACAAGCCATTAAGAAGCATAATAAAATTAAGCAAGAATCTGATAACATTAAACTAACCAACAAACTGTTACTAATAATTTTCACATGGTGATGCAAACACTCTCCCAAAATTCTGCAAAAGAAAATTTCCCAGAAAAAGCAGCAACTATATTTTTAGGGAAACCTCAAATAGGACCACTAGAGAGAGCTCTTCCGTTCTTTAAAAGGTTCTGGTAAAGGTGAGTTCATGGAAGCCTCAGCCTTCAGCTTTCTGATAAGACCACTACCTCCACAAAAAGCACTGCTTTGTGTCAAAGTGTCAAGAGGTAAATTCTAAGGAAAAATGTCACATACCATCAGAGGGAGCTTCGTCATCTTTGTCATATCGCTCTGAGGCTAAGGAAATAGAGTCTGGAGGCCCAGGAAAAGGGTCATCATATTCTTCCCCCTCTTCTGCATCACCTGTAAAGAATTAGAGAAATGCCTTCTATGATTTAGCCATCGGAAATAATATAACCTTGTCAGAAGAGGTAAGTTTTGCTATTAAGTTCACTCACTGTCATAGGAAAACAAACCTTTATTTTCTTTTAAATTTTTTTTAGTCATTCATAGACTTTTATTTTATTTATTTATATGCAGTGCTGAGAATCAAACCCAGTGCCTCACACATGCTAGGCAAGTGCCCTACCACTGAGCTTCCACCCCAGCCCAAACAAACCTTTTTGAATGAGGTAAAAACAGGTCCTATTTTAGTTTGTATTCATTGTTATGTAAATGTGGCAAGAGTTTTTCAAAATCAATAAACAACTTCTTATTTGTGACACAAAAGGATACAGTCTCTAAATTATGATGGCCTTTATAAGGAATTCAAAAAGTAGAAGCAAGATAAAACAGTGTGTATCCAAAACAAACAATCAAAATAACAATACCCCCAAAAGATGGAAAGTACAACAGAGAAAATAATTCAAGTAATTCCATTTACCTACTGAGTAATTTCAAAAAATGATGATGAGAAATTGGTAATGCAAAGCCATATGAACACTTTTTATTTTCATTAAAAATCACAAGATTACATTAGGGTAGATTAAAATAGTTGTGTTTTTGAGAGTAGGAATCCTTAATGGGAAAACTGATTTAAAACTCATATAATCCTTGTAAAATTCAAATAAGACAATTTATAAAAACTTTCAGTTTTCATTCAGTGGTATGTTAACATTTTTTAAAATGTTCTGGCCAGTTTCATACTTGATTTCCAAATCCAATGTTGGTTTGTTTGGGATTTGTCTGCCTGTTTGTTTTAGGCCATTCAATCGTCCATGATAAGATCTTGTGGTTTGGGTTTTTCCATATACTTAGTTGAAATAATTTTTTAATAAAGCACTAAATCAGCAATCTGCTAGCCCAATAATATATAAGCACTCTTTTTTTGTATAGATTCAACATTAAAGAAAAACATATGCTTAATACTACTATCAAGTATCTAACTGTTAATGATTCAAGTTACCTGTTACAGATTCAAGAGAAAACCAGACACCTCAGGGGTGACTCAAAAGGCATGGCAGGAAGCCTAGAGTATTACTTTTGGGGCCACAGTTTCTGGGCAGATCCATATTAAAGGTACTAGTCCCTCCAAAAGGATGTCTATACTCCCTGATACCTATTTGCTGGGTGGGTGTCTCCTTACTTTCCAGCAGAGGAAAATTTTCAAAGAGCAAAGAGCCCCTTTTAAGATATGAAGACAGCAAAAGCAGAATACAGGGATGGCTATCTTATCATTCTTAGGATTTTACCTCTAGATGTACAAAATATGATGATGTTTCTTCCCTGATTGAAATTCCAAGGAATACACATAAATACTTCTCATTCTTCAGATTTTAACTTATCTTTCTTTTGACATGTTCCAAGTACTTTTCAGAACACTCAGTGATCCCTTACAATATTTCTCTTATGAAAACAAGAGTGCTCAGATTTCAAATATAAGGTAAGAAAGAACTTGAAAAACTGCTACCAAAACATTTTGAACAAGTTATGATAGCACATGGAATATGCAGTACCAAAGGTCACAAAATTCTCAAGTTACTTTTCATTGCTAGAGTATCCTTACCATTCTTAAGAAAGAACTTCCATGTATATTTTCTGAGGATGTCTTGTATCATACACACTACAACAATAAAACTTGCTGAATTTTAAAAAATAAAGGTATCAGAATACTTCAAATACATCATCAGAACTTAGCATTTAGCATATTATGCTATTATGACTACAAAGAAAACAGTGAAACCAAAGTATATGAAAAGGATTTTTAAAAAATCCATATTCTCTGGTTTAAATCTTTTTTTAAGATTTTTTTAAAATTGTTATTTTGTTTATTTATGTATTTTGTATGTGGTGCTGAGGATCAAACCCAGTGCCTCACACATGCGAGGCAAGCGCTCTACCACTGAGCCACAACCCCAGCCCTTAAATCTTTTAAACTCTAAGCGGAAATGCATGAATAACTTAAAAGTTTTGAAAATCAGAAGTAGTTATTATCCTTCGATAATATCCATTGTTTTTATGTGTACGTGTATGTAAAGTGTACTATATACACATACATACACACAGATGTACATACTAATCTACATTTGATATATACATTCTATATTACACATATAAAAAGATCATTATTAAGCTATAAACTCAATATTTAATAAAAGAATATTCTACACAAATTGGTCACTGTTAAGTTGAAGATATCTGTGATTTTTTTAACCTTTCAATTATAAAACTGTCTTCAATTTATCATTCTAAGAAATGCAGTTAATTGAAAGCATTATTTTTTAAAAAAATCAGTGTGACATTTATCCAAGACAAAATAAATTTACGGCTATTGGCCTACCCCCTTCTGTCCCTTCCACCCCAACTCCATTTGAATTCACTCAGAAAGTAAAGTTATCTAGTGGTATCCATACAAGGAAGCCCCTTTTTAACAACTGAATTAAGACTAACATACTATCACTTTTCATCATGATCTTCTTCATATTACTGTTGGCCCAGTGATGGATGACCCATCCCTTTTCCCCCTCCCTAATCTTGTTTTTAAACCCAATAAAGTAAAAACTGCTGTCTTATAAGGAGCTTTAACTGAACACAGGGGTCGCTGTTGAGTAGTACAAAGCATTTTTCCTCCCTAGGGGCTAAGTATCTAAAGCTTCACCTGCAAAGACTTCTATAAATTAAAGGGAAAATGTTCAACTTGTGTTTATGTAATAAAAAAACTGAACTCCAAATCAACAACAGGCATCAGGTAAACGTATCCAATACAATTTACAGACATAATTGAAAGCATTACAGACTAATCAGACATCTAAAAGAAAAGCGTGCTCAAATGAAATGTCTACAGAATCATTAGTTGGCAGCCATTCTATTACAATCGCACATAATGTCAGTGGTGCCTTGAGCCTGTGCCAATGACAACAGCATAAATTTTGCATCTCATTTCTGTGGTCATAAAATTAATGATCAGTTTAAAAATACTTCTTTGTAAAAGTTATTGCGCAAAGAAAAGACATGAATGTGTCCCTGTTATGTACTCACAAGGATAATTATGGGGTTGTTGCTCATTAATAGTGTTTCTTGTTTCCCTAGAAAAGCATTTGATTTATCCCACAACTTTCAAAAGTTTAATTAACGATACAAAGTTAACAGCCTAAAAAGACAATAATCCAAGGCTTCTCTTCCTTTAATTTCAGTGGCAGCTTAAATATCACAACTGAATCTGCATTTAATCGTACCACAGTAGCATATTTCTCTGATATCTATTTTTAAATTTATAATGGTTGGGTCCAAATCACTATGACTCATCATCAATTAACATTTTCCTAAAGGCCTGGAGAGGCAGCCCAACAGCGACTCAACTCTGCTACCACTGATCTCAACCAGGACCCAGGACGGACGGTGAGTCACCCAATTTACTGCTTGTTTTCAAATACAGTGCTATTTTAAACACAATCAGATAAACATTAAATATCTAAAAACATTAAATCCCTAAAATTTAGTATACATTTTATAACTGTACCCTACAGCCATGTATAATTATTAAATGTTAATTTAAAAGAAAAAATAATACATTAATAAAATACAGTGTAGACGGTAACCATTCCTTCATACAGAGCATGAAAGACAAACTTAGGGGGAATTAGTCCAAATGAAAACAAATTAGTTTCTAATTCTTTACTTGGTTTACTTGTCTGATCTAATTTTAGAATTAAGTATTTAACTTGCAATTTTCTAAGGAAAGTTAAATTCTTAAAAGGATATAGGTAACTGAAAAATAAGATCTTCCTCATAATCCTTCCATAATAGGAAAGCTCATTGATAGCATGCAAATAGTAATGACAATTTTTTACACCAAACTGAGGCAGAGCTCTTTAAAATAAGCACACCATTTCTCAAACATTTTCTCAGAAATAGACTTCTACCACTACAGGCCCCAGAATCTCAAACATGCTGACTACGTTTATACAAGGGCAAGGGTGGGGGGTGGGGGGGTGGAAGAAAAAAGCTGCAAGTTATCTGCTCAAATTTCATTGTAGAGCCAACTTTCAACAGAAAATGTACTATGTTAGAAAGAGTAAAGGAAAGGAAATTAAACATCATCCAAACTTCTGACTTTTCTGCTACTCTTAAGGATTCAATTAGGACAAACTAAAATAGGTCCCTTCTTACCTAACAGTACTGCTATTTTTAGCAAGTTATTCAGTCCATTGATAAACTTAAGAAATGGTACAAATGAGAAGGTCAAAGGAAATTGCTTTCTAAGTAAATCTATGCATATTTAACAATATCAATGAAGTCTTAAGGGCATAATCTATTAAATAAATTTTTGCAATTAAGAGGAAAAAGAGCTTATAAAGGAGAATATGGAATTCTTTTAGCTGTCGCATATGAAACAATATATTCACGTTTTTAAAAATGTAGACGCTAGGGCTGGAGCAGTGGTAGAGTCTTTGCTTAGCATATATAAGGTCCTGGGTTCAATCACCAGAACCAAAAAAAAATTGTAGACATTAATATTTTACAAATTTGAAAACCATTCTCTTGAAATAGTTATCATTTAATATGTCTGCCCTTCTTTTAAAAATTTATAATAATTTCTTAAAAATTATTTGAAAACTGAACTTATGAGTCAAGATTAACTTAAACCTTCTTGACAAATTAAGTCAAATTAGTGAATACGCATTAATATATCATTTACTGAACACCTACTATGTGTCATGAACAGGTATTTTCACACTGTCTTATTTCAATAAATCAGTCTACGAGGAAAGTAATCATATCCAATCATCACTTGAGTAAAGTTAGATTAATAGAAGGTCAAGACACAACTACAGAGTAAGTAAACCCTTTTTATAATATATCTAATATATACTAGAAAATTCTAGGTAAAGTTCAGTCAATAGTCTTTACTCAAATAGTAATCTATTCTCATTACCAAACTAATTATTATTTCAAGTCACATTTAAGAGACCTATGCTCTTGTTATGTGACAGAACAATTAAAAAATAATCACATAGCATAATTCCAGTGCATGGAAGGAGGATGCTTCAGAGAGTTGGGCTATATTGCAACTAGGAAACTAAGGTTAGATAGTTACTCTGTCTTGCACAATACTTCAAGGTAAGAAGACACTCCCTAGATAAGATGAGCAATATTTCAAATGAATACTAGGGACTAGGTCAAGAAAAATGTGTTTCAGCTAACTAGATTCAAATCATTTTTAAATGCAAGTAAAATTAAAGAATTCAGAAAATCAACTGATAAGTATTCTAAAGTTCCAATCTGTCAGACCTCTTGATGAGGAATCTAGAGTGCAGAATATAAAGAGATAAAAGGAGAACTTTCATAAACTAAAGAAATAAAAAGGGAAGTTTAAAAACAATAATTTTCTATGGAAATAAATATAAATAACAAGTAAAAAATTAGCTTAGTGGACAAGCTTTATTATCTAGGAGCCACTGTAATAAAACAAGTTTCTAACAATACAAACTACTCTCACAAAAACATAGAAATGAAAAAAGCCTTCTAATATCTATACAGTTAACTATATCAATAATCATGTCAATTCAATTAATTTAAGAACTGAAATACTTCAAACTAGAAATTCTGAATTGTTAAATCTCAAAATGGGAAAGTTTAGCTAGAGTGTAAGGAAGAATTAGAATGGGAGGAAAGTATGACAGACATCTGTACATTAGAGAGGTTAAAAACTTACTTTTTGAAATGAATAAATCTGAATTACTTATTTTATTTAAGACCTCTCTGGTTCTTTTTTCTCCCAATAATGGTATTAAAATGGTATTAAAACTATCATTTTAAAAATCAAGAGTATGAAACAGAAGAAAACAAATTTGGTTTACTTTATTGTGACCCTATTTTGATATGAGAGAAACAGGCAAACAGCCAAAATGAATTCTTTGCAGTTCTCCCTGGATGAAGACAACCTAAAACCAGTAGGGGAAAATGTAAGAGGGGAACAGCACCACCAAAACATACTTAGGATTGAATTCACTCAATGTAGAGATCTCATAATGAATTCCTATTGTTAAAGAGAGAAATGTCTTGAATAATTGTTTGGCAATTATTGTCTGTACCCTTTACTGTTCCTATAAATAGTCTTTGTAGAACAAAGCTGAATATATTTGTAGGGTAAAATGGCATAAAATTACTAAGCTTCTCATATTCCTCTGAGATATACCTCCAGTTTATCCACAGGCTTACTTTTGAGCAGACACTCTTGGTGATTAGTTAACTCAATACAGCAGTATTGATCTACAAATTAGTTATTCAGAGGAAAATGATTATGGCGAATCTCTGAATTCCACATTATTTGAACTCTTATTCTCAACTCACTTTTCAATTTCTATCAAATAGTAATATAAACTTCCATTTTCTTTGGAGACAATGCATCTCAGTAATGTAATTTTAATATCCACACACCTGAACAAGTTCTAAAACAGAATTCCAAAGGGAAAGTTCCTACACTATTACTGAACCACATGCAATTATAGAATGACTTCATATTATCATGCTTTGTTAGCTTAAATTTTTTTAATATGCAAATAATTAAGCCACAATGAAGAGTTCAATAAATAATCACCAGAACAAAACATGCCTTTTAAGAAGAAAGGCAGAATCAAATATCTAATATTCCTCTATAAATAGTATGCTGTATAAAAGCTATATAATTAAAATACATAAACTCATTTCTATATTTGACAAAGCAAAATACAACAGGATTTAAGTCCATAGTTTAGAATTCATTGTAGAACATATACAAAAACTGGGCACTTGGGGAGAGGAAGAGTTTCCTGCTCTACTCTTTTTTGTAATAGTGTTTAAAAAAATCTTAATACAGGGGAAAAAAACTTCTCATTACCTTCAATCATACAGATCTTGACAATTTAATGTGAAAGAAAACTGTGACCTCCTTTTAACTGATTTTAAGTTTGTCTGGTAGGTTTGTCTGGTTAAGTACTTGGTTTATTAGAACTGTCATTATCCTCTCACTTATCGGTTGCCACAAATATGAATTACTCTATGGGTCCTGCTAACCCCAGTTAGAAGACCTTACACAGTTTCTTCCCCAAACCCAGAACCCAGCTCAGTCCTGGGCAAGTGACCTCATATTGTGACCCTCATGCCAGCATCCACAAGCTAGAGGTCATGACCTATGAATTAGCATCAGGGAATAAGGGCCATACTGAGTTCCCCTTACAGAACTGAAAACATGAAGTAATAGGAACTTCCTATGCCTTTCCTGATCTAGTCTTCAGCATGTTAAGCAGCCTCCCCTCGAATCTAAAGAAAATTGGTCTACCAGTGCTCTCACATATTTCAAAAACATAAAACTGAATCCCCATCTCTAAAAATCTCTAAGAAACAACAGATTCATTCAAATCAAAAGAACCACAAGGAAAATAAAAAACTAGCGTTTGAGAAAGATTTTACTCATGTTATTAAACAAAAATTTACAGTTTTTATTTTTAGTTTTTTTCCCACAGTTTATTTATAAAGTCACATACTAAGTATATTTTAAGTAATAGTTTTCAACAACATTTGTTCCAATATGCTCCTGGCCAATAGAAGGTCTCTGTCTGTAGTTGACAAAAGATGACATGGGAGAGGTTTGGGGAAATCTTCAAGTATCAGGCCCTGTGATCCCTGAATCTCATGGTCTCAGGCATGAAACAAAGATGGCCTTGAAGTTTTTACCCCTCCTGCGGCACCTGCTCAACTCTAAGACTTCATTTCTGTAGATCAGGGCACCTCACGTTGGACCTCAGGCCCCAGGCATGCAGCCACCACCTGCATGTTTTCAAAGTATCCAAAAACATAACCTGTAGCACCCAGCCATAGGCCCATCTGCTCCTGCCATTCTATAAAATAACCTCTGCAGTATTAAATAGCATTGAGTTCATATCTCACTGCTGCTTCACTGAATTCTTCCATGTGCAAGTGCAGGTATATACCTGTCCTAACAAATTTCTGCCACAATGAACTCTAAGAAACATGAAACCTAAGAATGTTAAATGCATAAGATTTCTCCATCAGAGGACTGCAATCGATTCTGGATATGCTTTTTAATTTTTTTCTCAGCAGGGGGAGCTAGCACTCTCATCTTGAAGGTCTAAATACATAGCATGGAAATTTAAATTTTGATTTTAACTATCAAATTTCAGGATTTGTTAGAAAATCCTATTGAAAATCTCCACAGAGTAAAAAAAAAGTTCAAGTTTGAAATTTACCTTTGTCTTGAAATTCTTGAAGATAGCTGCAAAATTAAGAACATCATATTTTAAAATGAGGCTAGCAAATCAAAACAAGGTCTAATCAGTGGTACATTAAAATATAAAATCTGTGTTATAAATATGGAAGGGAAAAAACTATTTCCTGTGCTGGAATAACAATCCCAAAATGCTTAGGAATATATACTAAAATTATTTTTAAAGATCTGAGTACAGAAGTAAAATGAGGATATATCTTTAATACCTCTAATATATGTTTATTCATTTAATGTAGTAACAAAATGATTCTTTTTTCAGTGTCTGAGGTATTTTCCATATTTATACTAAAATCATCAATCCACCCATGTCTTATCATTTAAACCAAATATGCCCTCAGATAATCAAAATAAACAACTGGATTTTCCTAGAATGCTTAGAAAAATACATACTCAAGAACCTTCACGAGAAAAGGCATATAATAATCATATTTGTATTTAAAAACGAGTGGAAATATATTTTTGTCCTTTAAAAAATACTTAATAGCAATAAATGAACATAAAAATTTCACTCCGTGATAATCAATTCCTTATTAAAATCGATTCCTAATTACAAAGTTGCTTCTAAGCAAGAAATCAGTAATTAAAAGAAAGTGACTTACGTAGACTTTACATCTTTTATCTTCTTAATAAGGGATTCTCTCTTTTCCTTTGCTTTCTTGGATAAATTTTCCCCTTTCAATGTGTCTGCTACAAATGTTTCAACATCTAAATCATGAAATATAAGAAACAGGATCCAAATTATATAAAAGAATCACTTTTGTGAAAACAAATACAACAATGGTTGCTTCTACATATGGACATTAATATCTGTACATTTGGTATAGTTATTTATCAATCCAGAGTATAACCACTGAAGTGTGTTTCAAATACTAAGTTGGACAAATCTGCTCACCACTTAGCTAATAAAATTTGTATGCTGTACTTATGCTTAGCACAGCAAATGCTACTTGAATGTTTGGCATCATTAAACCAGGAAGAAGCACACAAGTTTTAATAAACTATGGTGCCCATAAAACAAATTCTCATATAAAAGCAAGCACCAAGCTTTTCTGTATGTGTTACTATCATTTTATAGTATTCTGTGAGTTCCTATATGAACAAGTCATTCACAATCGTATATCAATATAAGCTAATGTCTCTGGCAAGGGTCTATTTTTCTCAGTATAATCCACTTTCAGGTATACATAACAATTAATGCTTTGAAAGAAAAAATAAATCCCTTTTTTCTAGCCAAGATTCCCAAATCACACCCTGCTCCTTACTATTGGCCCCACCCCCTCTGGCCACTCAAATAAAAAAGAAAACCAGCTGTGTAGTTCTGTGAGCTCTTGCTTCCTGCCATGGTATTTCCACCTGGCATATTTCTTACATAAAGGAAGAAGCAGAATAACAGATTCTTCTGCTATTTAAAAATATAGTATACAAGAAATAAGATTTCTATGACCTCATATAACATTCCTCTATAGCCTCTTAAAAAATGTTAAGAGTAAAATTTTAAACTCCTAAATTATTAGTTTACCATCCTAATAGTAAACTCCTAAATTATTCTCTTGTCTAGTTCTCTCTTGTGTAAAATTTCAAGAAGTCCTTGCTCAACTAATTTTTATGATAGTTCCATTCTCATTGTTTATTAAATATCATACACCTTAGATTAATTTACTTTCAGAATTTCAAAGTTCATTTTCAAATATCTAACATAGAAGATATCATTAAATTCTTAAACTAGGCATGGTTATAAATAATCCATATTTCATATTGAAGAAATCTATACTTATGTTTTACTTTCTTTTATTTACTACATTGTATCCAAACTCACTGATAAAAAAGATGGCATCAAAACATAGCATTGCATATAAGTAATGCAAAGCAATATAATAAAGAATCCCTCAACTATACTTACGATTAACTACTTAAAACTAATATATGTGATAGAATGTTTGTGATCAATTTTAAATTTTTGATCACAACAGTATTTTGATCCAGTAAGTAAAGTTTATTAAATTATTATACACTCATTACAAATGTGTAAAGGTATTTTTTCATTAATTCAAAATGAAAACTGAAAGAATTAAATTTAATCTTGCAATAATTTTTTAAAACAGCTTATGGTTTAAAGTCCATTAACAACTAATATGTTAAAAGGAAGCATCAAAATGAAATAGAAGCAAAATGTCCCAGCTTCTCTCTCCTTGAGTTGCCCATATTTTGAAGAGGGGACAGATATAATCCAGAACCAGTGCAAATTAGATCCACACTTCTCAAGTGAGTTCAAAATAATGAAATTTATGAGAAGCTTGTACCCAGAGGAGCAAGCAACCTTTGGACATTCAGACATTAGCTGAAATGGAAAAGATCATTGGCTTTCCTGAGATCCATACAGTAATATTTCTTCCCTTAAAAAAAAAAAAAGTGGAATAAGGAAAGGAGTAGCATCCCTAGTGCTGATGGTTACTTCCAAGTGGACTCAATACTTGAGAAAATCACTGGCACAATGACTGGTGAATAGTCTGCTTAATGTTATTTTCACTCAATGTTTGTCTTTAATTCCCTCTTCCATGAGTATTTAATTGCCTATTTTACATTTTCATTATACAATCCAAGTTTAAACAAACAGGATCTATTTTCTATCTCCGGAAGCAATAACACAACGAATTGCAGCTCAAGAGTTATTTCTTTAAAAGGTCACTGTAGTTCTATAAAAACTCAGAAAACAAAAAAGGCTGTCATATTCTATGTAGTATTTTCTTAAAACCTCCAAAGATGTTTTTAGATACTACTCATACTTCTATTTATGAGAAAATATTTGTTGAGAGTGTGGAATTGCAGGGGGCGGGAAACAGTATTTTACAAGGGGAGGGGATTCAGAGATTGGGTAAGGAAAAAGATATATACTTTTAAAGTAGTCTTTTAAGTAATTTAAAATATTCTCAAGCTTCTCCCAGAAAAGAGTTTAAGGCAACTGAACGGATTTAATAAACATTGACTTCTTTGGTATTTTCTCAAAGGAGATGGAGAGAGTAGGAAATGCCTTGCTGTTTGTTTTAATAAATAAGAACTTTTAACTGGAAGCGGTTACTGCTATAATATGTTGTCAACAGATGTGGTTTGTTAAGCTTTTGAGATCTAAATCACAGCTTAAAATCTACACTTTTTGTCCTTTTATTTTCAAATTTAACTAAACCAGCCTCTCCTAAGCACTGGAAGCTCCCCGGATACGCAGGCAGCCTTCGGCCCGTGCCTGTGCAACGCACCGATCTGGCTTCCCAGGCGTAAAGACAGAGCAAGCACAGAAAAAAAGTAACTTGGGCTTTACTAGGAGATGCTCCAGCTCTGCCCACCGAGAAACTCCACCCTCGACCCTCAGCCCTGTGGAGTGTTAAACACCAGGGTTCCCCGTCCACCGAGCTGTGAGCAGGGAGAGATACGGGTTTAGGGCAGCGCCCTCGCCAGACAAATGGGGCTGGATCGGCGGCTTTGTAGCTCAAAGCCAGGGTAATATTTCAAAAGCGAGCAATAAAAGTCTTGGGTGAATCAAGCGCTCCTCAGGCTGGTTGGAAAAGAGATTTGAAGCTTTTTATTGTGCTCTAAATAGCCCTGCAAACGGTAAACTAGCAAGCGCAGTAAACTAGCAAGTGCCTTAGCCTTCTTTTACCTTGCTTTAGGGGTCGTGTCCCTCGGTTAATATGTAGATTTCACTGACTCCTGACTGCCTGTAATTTGGGGGGAAACACCGTAATTGGATTACAAGAAAAGGTCAGCCTGCCTCGCTCGCTCGCCCCTTGGCCTGGTGAGTTAGAATTCCTCTTTCTCAGAGGGAGGGGGTTCCATTCACTCCAGTGGGCGCCAGCTGCAGAAAAGACGCATGCAGGGCCCCGCTGGCCCTTGAGAAGGCGCGGGACAGGGGTGTCCCCAGAGCACCAAATCTAACTGACCCCCACCCGCAGAATCGGAGATTGCGGGTCTGCACCGCCGGCACTTCACTCCAGAATTACCCCATCAGCCTCTACCCCCGCAAGTCATTAGAAACAGTTATTCTGGCAAAAGTAAACGTGGTGGTGATTTCTGCTGCTGTTTACACCTTGATGCGGTCAAGAGTAAGCCTTATCTCCAGGAACCGCGGCAATGATCTGGGGGAGAGGGCCGCTGAAGAGATCAGATTTACAACTGCTTTGTAGATAGACGTTAAGGTTTGAAAACACAATTAAAAGATGGCCCGTTTTGGCTCAGCAATCCTTAAACAGTTTAAGTTAGAAACCTCTCAATAGCCATCTCGACCCTTAAGAGGCAAACACTTAACCCACAACTCACTGGTACTCCAACGACTTTTCCTTGCTTCTTTCTTTCTTCTCTCTTCTTTCTTTTTTTTTTTTTAATTTTAATTTCTTTTCTTTAACACACAGAAGCATAGAAAAACTGCCACCCAGTCTTCCTCTAGGGTCCTGAGTGATAAAGGACAGGTATCTAACACACATACACAGGCTTTCTACCAACTTCTGTACAGATCAATGAAAAGGTGGAACCACACAAGATCAGAACAGTTTTAAAATTCTTGCCAGCAATAATATGTATCAGATTCTCCAAGTTGAGTACATAGCCCAGGTTCCCACTCTTGGAGATAGTGGAGCTTTGACCACTTGTTCTCACCATCCCCCACTACCAAAGAGCCTGCAATAGGACCTGCAGGCTGGAGTCTGTAAACAGCCAGATAGGTGTCTCTCTCTCTCCCCCTGTCCCCGTCTCCTCCCTCTCTCTGTCTCTCTGTCTCTCTCTCTCTTACACACACACACACACACACACACGCACGCACGCACGCGCACACGCACACACACACACACACACACACACATACACACACACCTCTGTGATGGCCTTAATTGTAAAGAGCAAGAGGCAGGAACTCAGCTGAATCTACCACCATTTGCTCAGCCCCAGATCAATAAAATAAGTGTAAAAACCAATCCCACAGTACCCCAAATGGCTTTACTACTTAATTCTACATCTTGCTCTACTTTACGAACTGGGTCAGATTTCACTTTGTATTTAATGAGATGTGCTGCCACTGAACTTAATGTGCTAAGGACAGTAGCCTAGACTGAAGCTCAAAACAAAAAGGCACTTTTCTGTTAAAGCAGGGAATGATCTGACCAAACAGCTACTGGTGAAAATATAAAAATCAATTAAACTGGGCACATTCAGATCAATGAAGCCAAATGCCCAAAGTCAGAAAATGGCTAATTGAAAAGTTATTGATTGTTCAAATCAATGTCCTTGATTACCTAGCCCTTTTATAGGTTAGAGTTGAACTGTGGACTTTTCAAACATGGAAAAAGAGACATAAACAAGCACAGTTTTCATAGTGTAATGGATAAAATATACCTGAGCTTTATAATCCTATCATCCTACAAAATTTTCAAAATTGGCTTTACAGGCTAAATGATTTATGGTGATAGAAAGCTGGGCTGTTGAAAGATAGGGCTGACCATCTTTCAACCTCTAAAAGATGACTCTTGATAAATAGCACTTTACAATAATCAAAATCTTTTTACCACACATTTTCAAAGAAGCCACAGTGAACAACACATTAGTCTGAGATTTACACTATATTCACTGTTAGGCAGCCTCTATTGTAATGTGTTCAGAATGTGATTGAAAAAGAAATGTAAACTCAGTGGAATGAAAAAGATAGACTTGGCTTTAATTGAAAAAGACAAACTAAGTGAATAATGAGTATATAAAACCTAGCCTATGCCACTTTTATCACCCATATATGACACTTAATCTTAAATTTATGAGAGACAACTGAACTGTGTTTCAAATCACCAGAGGCTTGTCCTACTCTTGTTTCTTCTTTCTTTCTAGTAATACTTTAATGCTGGTATCAGTTAGAGATAACCCCACTTGGAAATTTTTCATATACTGCTCATTATTTAGTATATTTAGGTTTCTCTTTTGAAAGGAAATCAACATTAGTTAGGATTAAGTAAATATAAAAATTGTGCATAACATCAAGAGCCTTACTTAGTAATCTAAGATGAAAATACTTTGGACATGCTAAAATACCCCCTCCCAAGAAAAAGTAGGACATTATAGGCTTAAGATAAATAGATAAATAATTTCCCTTAAAACCACATCTTAATTCACCTATACTATTTAACCCAATCCAAAAAAAAAACTCAATAAACTTTTGGTCCCTTGATTTACAAACTCATATTCCTATTTTTAGAAGGGGAAAATCCACGATGTATCATAGATTGATTTTATTTTGAGATTAAATGTTCTCTTATCAACTTGAAACTCATTAGTTACTGCGGCCAAAATGGGCAAGCTTGTTCTTGCTCTGTTGGAAATTCCAGGTGCTAAGAAGTAGGTGACTATTGGTGACTCAGTAGGTGGCACTCTTCCCTTTACATACTCAGCCAATGCCCCAGAAGGAAGTTATGGAACACTAGATACACCATAAATAATTCTCAGAGAAAAATAAAACCAAAATGTTAACCGAATTATAAATAGGGCTTTGGAAAGGTGGAAATCAAACCATACTATACTCAGCACTGAAAAAAAAACTTCTGCCCCTATTTCAACTGAATTGTATTCTTTATCTAGTGCCCCTAAAGGGATTATCAATTACAGTGTGTGAAGGTTTTTCTAAAAAAAAAAATTTGTAGAAATCTCCAATAGAGAAAAATACAATACTTCCAATGAAAACTGCCATGTGATCAAACCTCAAGGTCACTTTGCAGAAATCATATAGCCACTTTATTGTTTGGTTTGGTTTTGACTTTTCAGTGCACTGACAACTATTGTCTTTTAACAACTTCTTCATTTTCTAATTTAATATAAAGAAGATAACATCTGTTAGCTTTCCTTTTAAAAGTTGGTGTAAAATAAATGAATGAGAATGAATTAAAGTATTTGACTACAAATCACTAACAAACCAATAGTTAAAGGGTGATTAAACAAATGAAGTAGGGTAGCGGGCAGCAGTTGCTGTACTTCTCACTTTCTTGACTGCCAGAAGGGAAAAACTCAAATAAATCAAGGTTATTCTTGCTGTTAGTCCTAGTCAAAATATTTGGATGTGGAAGATTAAATGGACAAGATTTGGGGTTATCTTTCAATTTTAATTATCCAGGTTAAACCTGTTGTTCTATCATTATAAGGGGAAATCAAAGGTTGCCTGTAGTATATATGGTGGTTCAAAATTCTGAAAACTCTTTTCTATTTATATAATCAGAAGACTAATTCAACACATCTTATAAAAAGTATAGGCCTTCAAAATTTAACATAATTATAGAAAACATAACACTATATTGCCACTTTTCCAAGGGTATCATTAAATGTGTTTAATAACCTCTATTCTTCACATTTTTATATGATACTTTTAAAAGGGGAAGGAAGAAAGGACAAGTATTGAAAAGGTAGCCTAAAACTACCATAATCAAAAAGAAAAACAAAGAATAAATATGATAAACATACACTTAAGAACCTGTCCCCATCAAGCAGTCAAATGTCAAATACTTAGCATATATGACATTTAATGACTTGGATAATGAGCACATAGAGCACAAAGGGAAATGTCTTAGCAAATATAATTCTGAAAGCCATTATCTTTGACTTTATGTTCTTTTTCCTCAAAGCAAAGGATTCTTAAACCTCTGAAAGGGTTAGCTCTTTATCTTCTCTACCTTGGAATTCTAGCATCATGCCATGTATTCTCAAAACACTTTACTGTTTACAACCATGAGTACCAATAAAGTTTTTAAAATTTACTAGATAAGCCAGCAAAATCTCTAAAATTCAAATCAATAAAAACACTTCCTCTACAGTTTTAGAATAGTTTTAGAATTTTAAAGCTAATCATGTACTATCACCAATACAATTAAATGATGCAACTCCTCATGCATCCCTAAAATGTTTTGGGATGAAAGGTGTAAGATAACTGTTGAGAGCATCTACTCTCAAAGCCTTCTCTGCCTCAGAAAATGTTTTAACCCATTATGTCCCATTGTCCTAAACATAGGACACATAGAAAAACATACATTGTGGGGCTGGGGCTGTAGCTCAGTGTCTTGCCTAGCATGCGTGAGACACTGGGTTTGATACTCAGCACCACATATAAATAATAAATGAATAAAATAAAGATCCATCAACAATTAAAAAAAATACTTAAAAAAAAAGAAAGAAAAACATACATTGAGCAATATCATAACTGTCCTATAAAATTTTATAGTTTTTTACAGGTGTCCCATGTATGGGACATAATGGGTTAATTACAGTTAAACATGAAATGTTAACAACTTTCCTTGAATACATTTTAAGAAGTTTTAAACTCTGAAAAAACTGCTTCACTTGCTTGATTTACTTAGATACATCTATCCTCCAACTCATATCTACAGCTCTTAAAAATATACTTTAAGAAAAAAAGTACAATCCAAATTTATAATCTCCAAAGTTTTAACATTTTAATATTTGTTTATTTTAATGTGATGTATTTTAGTCATATGAAATACTAAAAATGTCAACAAAATGACTTAGGAAAAGGTAATCTCAGACATTATGTTAGTATATTACTTGACTTAAGAGAGATGGCAGAAATATATAGGAAGTTAGCATTGGCAGATAATTTAAATATGTAATTCTGAGCTTTTAGTTTAAATTACACAAGTAAGAGCCACATGAAAAACTGTGATCAAGGGAATCAAAGAATAGAGTTTCACAACCCATATATTCTACTACTTGGAAATGTATGTAATGGAACCAAATAGCACACAGCCTACTGTGGGAGCTGTCAAATTTTGAAAACATGCAAGCAGAGGTCTGCACCTTTTTTCTTAAATTCAAAAACATAACCTGAAAGTGGTGACATTTATTTCTGGAATAATGATAACCATTTCTCTGTTGTGGTTATTAAAATAATATTCTAGATGAGCAATGGCAGCATTGGAACAACAAAAATGTTAACTGTAGTAAAACAAAATTTGTACCCATGTGAAACTCATATAATGGAAAAAAAGCTGACTTTTTCCTTATAGTTCTTTCAATATTTTCCTTGGTGCTACCCATTACTGACAACCATCATTTCTTAAAGTGAAAGAAATACTACCCCACTACAAATGCACTCATCACACTATCATGTTGATACAAACATAAGTCTGCATTCACGCACTTAGTTTTATTATCTCAATCACATTACTGACGCTAACCATCAAAATAGTATAACAGTATATTATTATAACATTTGCTGTCACACTGCTATACCAGTAACTTACTACCTCAAATATCACATTTTTGATGTCATTGCTTTTTGAGTTAAAACAAGCAACTTATAACACAGGCATCTGAAAGAAAATGTTTTAATACAGTTGTGATCAATATTGAAAGATAGAGAAAACTAAAGTAAAATAATCAATTCCATTTCCAGAATTCTGACATATATAAGACAAAGTAAATGATGGTAAGAATTCCAGAACATCAGAACAGGCAAGTTTGTGCTACCCTATAAAGATATATTTTCTATTCTAAAGTTTTCATTGGTCCTTAGTGAAAACGCACAGCTCCATGTTCAGAACATTATTGAATAGTGGAATCCTAACGGCATTGAAGAACCACATTTTTAACTCCTAAAAAAAAAAGTTCCTATAAATGGGAATGTAAAACTGAAAAGGGGAAGATGAGGGTGCAAAGATGAAGCACTTTCATCATGCGACACAGGAAGTGGGACTTTTAACACATCCTTCCTTTTTTGCTTTAATAGTTACTGAGGCTGAAGACAGTGGCCATCTGAGAATCCGGCTTTCTTTAAAAGTCTTAAAATACTAGTGGATTGAACGTTCGAGAAAAGTGGGAGTTTTAGAAATGATACACCCTTCCACCTCATAACCCCTAACCTCTGTAGCTCTGACATCTCTTTGTTACACCCTTCATCTCCACTGGCGAGGCCACCCAAGAACTACTTCTTTGACTTCTGCTGTCTTCCCAGTTCTCACACATGCATTCATTAATGTTCTCTCCCTCTTCCTCTCCCCTCCCTCCATACACAGCATCTTCATTATGCACACAGAATTGTCCTGATCCCATTAGTGAGTGCAGAACATCTAGAAGGGCTTCCCCACCATCCACGCACCAAATTTCACGCCCACTCCCTTTCTCAGCCCCAGCACCCCTTTTACCTCCTCCCTGTCCCGCCCCAACTGCTCAAAAGATATAGGGCGGGATACACAGGGAGGCAGGGAAAGGACTCTGAATGCTTCTGTCCCCATCGGCTCGCCGTCCCCTCGCCCCCGCCCCGTCGTTACCCGCCCCCTTCCCGCTTATTACCTGCCAACAGGTTCCTAATTTCCTCAGGGAGGGGGTAGGGAGAGGAGGTGCTGCTGGGGTTGGGCATGTTAGGGAGCGCAAGGCGTACGGGGATAGGACCTGTGCTCAAAGGATGACCGACGGGATGGGGTTGTGGCTGTGACCTAGACTCGGGCTAGCGGTCCCGGTGCGGACAGCGAGGCTACGAGTCCAGACACTGCCAGGCCGGGAGTCACAACAAGGAAGTCACTGAATCTCCAGCCAGCAGCAGCTGGACTCTTGGCCCAGCCCCGCCCGGAAAAATTGGGCGGGGCGGTGGGCGGGGAGGAGGCGCGAGGAGCCTCAGGGGCCCAACTGCGCATGTGTATCCCTCGATTTTCCCGGCCTCCGAAGAAAGAGCCTCCGGGAAAGCCACGCCCACTTCTACGTAGGAGAGTGGGAGGAGGAGCGGCTAGTGGGAAGGGAGGATTCGGCCCTGAGTCACCTGATTGCACCGCTGAAGCCCCTTGTCGCCATTTTAGGTACTGGTACTTCAACAACCGCTGATCATTTCTCCAGAATCACGAAAAATAATGTATCTGCAGTGCCTAGAAGTTTTCCGATGAAGGGGCCTTCTGTCCAATGGTCAGCTCTACCGAAGTTTAACACGTCGCCTGGTAACCCACAGAGTTTTCCACCTCCCTAAACTATTATGGCCTTCTTTGTCCGACTGAATGAAGTTAACAAAGTCCATCTTCCGCCAGTCCTCCTAGAGAAGCTAGCCTGGACCTGCTCCAGGGAGCGTTCTGATTGGCTCTTACCTTTCTTTTCCGCCTAATTCGTATTCTTGGTGTGAGTGTTCTCCCCCACTAGGAAGGAGAAAGGGGAGTTCTGGGCACTGTCCGTTAGAGAGTAAAAAAAAAAAAAAAAAAAAAAACACCATAAAGCTAAGTAGATATTAGGTCCCACCGTCCATCTACAAGCCTTTAAAAAAATGCTGGTGGTGATTAGTAGAACAAAATTATACAGTCTATTTATTCTAATTTGAACATTGGAATACTTAGTGTTTTCTGTCTGTAAACTTTAGTCAAGGAATACTTAGTGTTTTCTTTCTGTAAATCTTACATATTTTCTCAAAAAGACACATCTTCCTCCTTTAAAGTGTGTGTGTAATGAAGAAAGGTAGCTACTACATTCAAGCTCCTTTGCACCGTTAAAATCACTGAGAACCTAATATGTACCCATGTTTGTCATCAAGGAAAGTGAAGACATCCAGAGTAACTGTAAAGAACAGAGGCTGAGGTTTCTGGCCTCCGGCCCAGCTCTTAGACACAGGGAGTGGAAGATCATGCATCTGTTGAAGACCTGCTTCCTGGAGGGGACTGCAGCATCCTGAGGCAGTGCAGGCATCACATGGGAACACTGAAGATTGCCGGCAAACACTAGAAACTGGAAGAGGCATAGAAGGACCTTCCCAACACCTTTCAGAGAGAATGATCCTGCCAAAACCCTGATTCCAGAATTCTGGCCTCCAGAACTGTGAGATAGTAAGAGTCTGGTTTAAGTCACACAGATTGCTGTGCTTTATTATGGCAGTCCTGGGAAATGAGCACACTGGCTCTCCCTGTACTGAAGATTTCTTTTGTTTCTCCCAATGCACCTTGCTAATCATGTCAAAAAAGAAAGAGAGAGAGAGAGAGAGAAAGCAGATCTGATAAAAGAAGTCTTCAGATAGAAACTTCCAGGACAAAGCATTTTGTGAATGTCTACTGCTATTTCATGAGTGTCCACTGCATATTTCTCTTGATAAAGGCATGCTTGGAAATAGTCACTGAGATGTCCCAAGCTGCACCCTCCATCTCTGCACATTATTTGAAAATGACACATGCATATCAGTTCTTAAACTTTACCTACATTTCCCCTGGTAAAGATAGTGACTGTCAGCCATTATCTTTCATAGGTGTTACTATTGTGCTTTGAACATGTATGGTTCCAATTGAAATGTCAATCATTTATTCCTCTGCCCTCCAAACTTATCTGGGTCCATAGTCCTTACACTTTAGTTTGCATTAGAATTACAGAACTTACACACAGTAGATTCTCAAGTGCTACTCCCAGAGATTCTGGTTCAGTATTTTAAACAATTCTTTTAGGTGAATGCCATACATCCTGAGATTTCATTTTGAAAATCACTTTACTACTACTTCCCAGCATCTAGAGAGCACTAAATTTGTCATAACTTATCTTTCATCCCCAGATGGAACCCTAAACCCAACATGGAATAATGGCTCTATTAATATTTTCATCAAAAACATTCAGGGGCTGGGTTGTAGCTCAGAGCATGTGCTTAGTATGCACAAAGCCCTGGATTCAATCCCCAGAACAAAAAAAAAAAAACAAATATATATCTTTTTTTCAGATAGTACTAGTAACAAATTAAGTAGTCAAGTACAAAATGATATTTTGTGTAATTCTCTAAGAAATAATGACAACTACTAATTATAAAAGGAAAAATTAAGGCATTTAGGTGTCCATGCCTTTCCTCACAAGACACAAACTTTAGAGGTGAAGCATAACATGCAAAATAATAACAAAAAAGACACCCCCAAAACAAACCTATTTCCTAAAATGGAATCTAAAATTTCCACCCAGTCTTAGAAATGTGATGAATTTTAAAGAGTTCCTCTTTACTGTTATCACATATAATTCTTTGTCTTGTCACATTTTTTTATTACATCAGGCCTCCAAATTTCCCTATCCTTTGTTGCCCTCTGATAGAACTGACCACTTTTTTTATTATTGTCTCATTTATTTATTTATACTCCACTTATTCCACAAAGGAATTGAGGTGATTTACTCGTGTATCAAATAGACAGCTTTCTAGAGTGGATCAAATAGACAGTGTCTAAAATGCTCATTATGACAAGTCATTCTTGTTAGTGAAAGACAGAAAACTATTAAGATTGCCTTAAAATATATAGCATCACTAGTCTAAATAAAAAAAGCAATAACGGAAAATGGACTTTTTGTATAAAACACACTTCCCCTATTTAGGAAGCCATTCTCAGACACAGGTCCATGATGAATTCATTTGGACAATGCTTTGTATCTATCATTTTTACTGTTTATTGTTAAAGTTGCTGAAATTGATTGTAAGATGGAAAGATAAAAAGAGGCTAAAGTAAATAGATATTTCTCTTGTTTCAAAATGTCTCCATAACAAAAACTAAGGAAATCAAATCATACTTTACATTCTTTAAACTAGTCATATGAGGTTAATAATAATGATGATGATGATAATAAATGAAACTATAAATCTCAACCAGAGAAAGGTGGTGGCCTTTCTACTATGTCACACAAAGACTAGACTCTGGGAAAATCTTATGATTATTTTTCTCAAAAGTGTATCCTCCAGCTCAAAGAAGATACATAAATATCCTTATTTTTAATGCTAAACCCCTTCCTTATACCCTTTAAAATTAACTTAGAATGCTGAACAAGTATCTGCCCACAAACCTCGGTTTAAAAAAATCTAGAGGAACATTGCAGACAGCAGGCCCAAACACAATTTACATTTTCCTGCCTTTCCTATCTTCATTTTTGTTTAGCTTTCAAATAGTACTAGTAACAAATGAAGTAGTCAAGTACAGAATGATATTTTGTGTAATTCTCTAAGAGATAATATCAAATACTAATTATAAAAGGAAAAATTAGGACATTTAAATGTCCGTGCCTTACCTCACAAGACAAAAAGTTTAGAGGTACTGGTACTTCAACAATCGCTGATCATTTCTTGGCATATGGGAGAAAGATTATATTCAGGCATTATATTAGTTACATATTGCTGCATAACAAACTTGAACAGCTTTAAACAAACAGTAGCTCACATGGTTTCTGATGATCACGAGTTCAGGAGCACCTTAGCCGAATAGTTCTGGCTTAAAGTCTCTCATGAGGCTGCTGTCAAGATGCTGGCTCTGTTGCAGTCATCTGAAGACCATGGCCAGGGGCTCTGATTTAAAGATAGTTTACCCACAGGATTGTTGGGTAGAATTCTACACTCCTCTGGCTTCTGAGAAAAGGCCTGGGTTCCTCACAACATGCACTTCTCTCCAGAGCTGCTGGAGGTCTCATGAAATGGCAACTGGCTATATCACATGAGCAAGTTATCCAAAGGAGAGCAACCAAAATGAACTTGTAAGTAGAAAATGGATTAAATGAAAGAAGCAATTAAAATTGTACTTAATTTGAAGCCTAATCCATTAAATTTTTAAACCTGTTTTCTTCCAAGCTATCTAATAATGACTCTTTAAAAGAGTTTTTAGAAATGAAGATTTGTTTTATTTTCCAAATTCTTATCCTTCTTTTCATTGGATTCTTCTAGAGTTAATAGGTATGATTTCATCATTGTGTGGCAGTCAACAAGAAAAAAATTATATTCTCACTGAAATTCATATGAAGTCAGTTACTCTTTTAAAAAATGTGACATTAAGCCCAACCAGAACCAAAAAGTTCTATTAGATGCAGCTCATGGTTTGAGTTTTTAGGTCATATTTGTTTATTTATTTATTGATACCAGGGGTGGAACCTGGGGCCCCAAGCATGCTATGCAAGAATTCTACCACTGAAATACACCCCCAGCCTATTATTAATCATATTAGTCTATTATTTATTAAGTTAGCAAGATAAAGAACATTTTTTCCTTGCTCTCCATCTCATTTGCTTACACATAAATGCTCACTCAGGCCCTTTGTTATCCTGGCCAATCGCTTTAAAATAAGACAAATAAGCAATTTAATATAGACTGACTTTGAGTTATTAATAAGATGTGGCTTGTCTTTAGTATTCTGCAAATTAGAAATAAGGTGAGAGAGCTGTCTATCCCTTTCCATAGTGGACAGAAGGTTGGTTCCTGCCCAGGTAGCAACCCCTTTCTCCCATAAGCTGAATTTCCCTTTCCAGACCCTCTTTTGCTGTTGTTCTTCTTTTTAGTCCTTTCTAGACTCTGAATGTTCAGAAATCTCAGCATTGATTGAACCCAGTACCTCATTTATGCTAAGCTGAGCCAATTCCCAGCCCTGCCTGCTCATCAGATTAGCTTTGATGATATCTTCTCTCCAACCTGTTAGCCATACTCTAGTAACTAAATTTCTCCTGCTTGGGTTCTGAGACCAACTCCTTACCTTTCGTACTTTTCATAAAGGAACGTATATGTCTAGATTACCTCTACCCCTCTTGGACCATGGCTCTGCCTCATTCTTACAGTCTTGATTTATAGGCTGGTCTTAAATTTTACCTGCATCTCCAGGGACGTGAAGAATCCAAATCCCTGTGTTGCCTTCTAACACTGGTCAGCCTTAGTTCCCAGGGTATATGTTCATGCTAAGAAGATGCTTGTTCTTCATTAAGATGTAAGATTTAATGCAGAACCCCTCCTCTCCAGGTGAACTGTTTTACTTCTCCTTTATGGTTTGGTGAGGTTTCCTTGCATTGTGAACAAGTGCATTAAAAGACAAGAAAATTTTATTCTTCCACTTTAATTCTTGTCATTGAAATCTCTAATTTCTGCCTCAGTGGTACCATCCAGTGACCTCAGAAATTCCACTTTTTTCTTGGCTTATAACAGAGTTAAGGAAAGTTATCCTTCAACTTATCTAGGGGGTAAAGTTCAAGGCTAATTGGTATCATTTAAAATTCTCCAGCCCACCCCACTCCCAAGGACGACCCTGACCTGCACTCCCTGAACTTCTACCAATTAGAACTCAGAAGAGTGGATGAGTAACTATCTCCCCTGCACCTTGGTTTAAATTGGTTTGAGAAATCATAAATTCTATTACATGCATTAAACACACTATACATTGGATGAAAGATAACAGACCATACTTTGGAAATTAAACATCCCAAGGGAAAGCAGGCTGCATGGGCCTTCCAAAAAATGGTTTCTGGACTAGCATTTTGAAATAAGCAATGTGTTCATGGACATATTTTATGCAGTGTGCTCTGATCTGCACAACATCCTTACCAACACTTAATGAAAAGATAGTCTTCTGCAAGAATAAGGCTGAAGAACATAAATTTTGAAGGACTCATATCTGAGCTTTCAATCATATGTGACTCAATAATATATTTTTTTCTAGTACTGGAGATTGAAACCAGGGCATTTTACCACTGAGTACATCCCTAGCATTTTTGTTTTGTTTTGTTTTTGTTTTTGAGACAGGATCTTGCTAAATTGCCAGGCCTGCTTCAAATTGGCAATCATCCTGCCTCACTCTCCTGATTTTGGGGGATTACAGGCCCGGCCCACCACACCCAGCTCAGTATGAATTATTTACTGAATTTTCTCTGCTGTTACCCGTATGAATTATTTTTGTTACAGGAATTTACCTTCATTTTGTTATTATAGCAATTAAAAAAGCATGCATTTAGATCAAACAATGTTTTCTAATATACTTCTGGAGATCACTTTTTAGCTAGATTGGCAGAGATTCTAGAGCATTCACTAATTAAAAACAGGTCTGGGTTTCTTTCCATATGTAAAGACAAAATAGTAAATTGTGACCAGAATACTTCCTATTATCATGCACCTTTTCTCACCAGGCAATTTTAAAATACCAAGCTGTCTTCAGCAGCAGTAATTTAGTGGTTTTGTGCTTAATATATTCATGAAGGGCTTTGATGGATTTGATAACCATAAGCAGCTGTAACATTAAATTGCCATTTAATTTTTTTCAGTGACTTTCAAAGTTGTCGATATTAAACTGTAGTGTTTTACAAATGACTACTCTAAGACCAATAAGAGTGAAATCAAATAAAATTTAAGTCTCAGCCAAATTCTGCCTTGTTTAATAGTATCCCACTACTGAGGAAACACACACACACATGTTCTTACAAGACTTTAAGCACTACCTATAATTTGCATTGTATATTACTGTACTCAGAAATTCTGTTACCCCACCCCATCCTTCTTAATTTTTCACCTTTTTTCTGTATCTTATCCATCAAATCTATATTAAATCTCGTCTTATAATACAATTTTCTACTTTCATTCCTAGCAGCATGATTTTAAGATATTTTTACTAAAATAAACTGAATCTCCATCTTTTCCTGTTTTTTTCCTTGTTACATGATTACTTTAATGTGGTTTTATGACCTAAGTTTTGGTAAGCTGAGAAAATTAGTACTTTTGACACCTACCCAGTCTTCACAACTTCTAGACTTCCCCAGACATGTCTATGGCACCATGAAGGACATCAAGAATTATGTGATTTCCATTCTGATGTGCTTTGCCATCCTTCAGTTCATTTGTTCAACATTCTAAATGCATATTGTATTGGGAACCTAGCTTCCTTCTTGTTTGAGTTCTAGCTTTGACCCTAAGATTGCATTATTACTCTAAACACGATACTTTTCCCAGAAGCCAGAGATGAGAGAAAAAGGACTGACAACCTTGATTTCTGTCCAGCCATATTCCTGTATATTTCTGTGAGCATTGATTTTACTTTTTTAATAACAATCTTAATTTTTTAAGGAGAGGTAAAAAAAAATTAGTGTTAGGCAGGTGTGGTATTGCACACCTGTAATCCCAGCTACTCAGGAGGCTGTGGCAGGAGAATTATGAATTGGAAGCCAGTGTGGGCAGATTTTTGTTTGTTTTTTAGTTTTATGTGCAGTGCCATCAAACATGCAATTTTTAAACATTAACTTTTAGGAACACAAAAACAGACTTCCTAGCTGGGCACGGTGGCGCATGCCTGTAATCCCAGCACTTTGGGAGGCTGAGACAGGAGAATCGCAAGTTCAAAGCCAGCCCCAGCAACAGCAAGGCGCTAAGCAACTCAGTGAGACCCTGTCTCTACATAAAACACAAAATAGGGCTGGGGATGTGGCTCAGTGGTCAAGTGCCCTGAGTTCAATCCCTGGTACCTAAAAAAAAAAAAAAAAAAAAAAAGCAGACTTCCTGAATCATTCCAAAATTATATGCTTTCTCTTACTGAACTTAACTGCTACACACTAGAAGAGGATACTCCTCATTTTTTGCATTTTCAAATAAAATAAAGTTATGTATTTGCAGGGGGAAAATCATTCTCAGACTTACAGAACATTTTTAGGGAAATATTTATCTTTTCAAAAGTAGAACAACACCGGGTGCAGTGGCACACACAGGTAATCCCAGCAGCTTGGGGGGCTGAGACAGGAGAATCACAAGTTCAAAGCCAGACTCAGCAATGGTGAGGTGTTAAGCACCTCAGTGAGACCCTGTCTCTAAATAAAACACAAAAAATTGGGCTGGGGATGTGGCTCAGTGGTCAAGTACCCCTGGGTTAAATCTCCAGTACCAAAAAAATAATAATAATACAAACAATAATAAATGCCAGAGAGGATATAGAGAAAAAGAATGCTTACATAACAGTGGATTACAAATTAGTATGGCCATTATTGAAATCAATATGGAAGCTCCTCAGAAGTCTAGGCATGGAACCACCATACGACCCAGCCATACCACTCCTCAGTATTTATCCTCAAAAATTAGTCATCACACTATAGCAACACATGCATACTCATGTGGTTTTTTTGGTTTTTTTTTAATTATTTTATTTTTTTTCCCAAAAGTTGCATTTTAATACATGTTGGCAAACATAACAGAAAAAAACAAATTATCAGAAGCTGTACACACTATTCACTGAAAACATTTGTGGTGTAATCTGCTCATACTCATGTTTATAGCAGTACAATCCACAATAGCCAAACAATGGAACCATTCTAGGTGTCCATAAATGAATGAATGAATAAAAACAAATGTGGTGTATATATACACAATAGAGTTTTATTCAGCTATAAAGAAGAATAAAATTATGTCATTTGCAGGAAAGTGGATGGAACTTGAAAGCATTATGTTAGATGAAATAAGCCAAACTCAAAAGCCAAGAGTTGTATGTTTTCTCATATATAGAAGCTAGAGAAGAAAAAGGAAAAGAAAGGTGGGAGGAGTCTCATGAAAATTGAAGAGAGATCAGTAGAGGAAAGGGACCAGGGGGAAGGAGGAAGAAAGGGAAAGGGGAAATACTGGGGAATGATATTAACTGAATTATATTGTTATATTGTGTTCATGTATGAATATGTAACAACAAATCCCACCATTATTAATTGTAATGTACCAATTAAAAAATGAGAAAAAAGTTTTACTTGTCTAAACAAAACAGTATACTTTTAAAGGTAAGCATGTGTGTAAAGATAATATTTGTAAAAAAAATTGTGCAGGACAGTGATTACAAAAGATAAACACTTAAATAGAATCAATGTTATTTAGATAAAGTTGATGAAATTAATTCAGCACATGATTTGCAAAAGGACCATTCTTTGCTAATATTTGAAATAATTTCCTCTGGCAGATAAGGAAGTAGTGTCCTGTGTGCTTTTCTGGATACTTTTATGGTTCACTTTTTTGTAGTGGCAATGTTTTCTTTTTTGTTTTTGTTATCCCAATTGAGAATATATGAATTGAATTGAACAGAACAGAGAGATTTCATTAACCTGATGTCATCTTTTTATACTATGACCAGCAATATAATTTCTAGATAATAAAATCTGCATCTTCTTCTTTGTATCCTTAACACCAAGCACATTCATGAACTACACATTCAATAAAAATTTGTTCAGTTAATGCCATACCCATGTTGATTGGTCATGATGAATCAACTCAATCAAATCATTGCTATCCAAATCAACCACAGAACAACCTCGAGCTCCATTCTTCCCTGTCCCTTTCCTTCCTTCTTTCGTAATATCCTTGAGCTCCACATAAATGTAGCATGTCCAGTTTCTACCCAGAGCTTTCCATTTACCTAGTACAGGGTAATTGTTAAACAAGTGTTGAGTGTATGATGAATAAATGCTATCTAGCAGCACAATAACCATAAGTGAAAGATAAGGTTATAAAAGGGGAGGAAAAAATCTAAGAACTCTATTATTTAGCTATTGCTACAAAATGGAGCATAAAAACTATTTCAAAATTTACTGACTTAAAAGCACCAATAATTTACTTGCATAGACCTGTGGATTGGCCACGGGTGAGCAAAGAATTAACTGATCCAGACCAGGCTTAGCTAGGGCAACTTAGCTCTACTCCGCATGACTCTTGTCTCGGGCATGATCATCTCATGGCAGTAACAAAAGAGCAAATGAGCAGACCCAGTCATAAATGCACTTTCAAAGCCTCTGAGTGCATCACAATTGCTAAAATCTCCTAGGCTAAAGCAAGTCACTTGGTGGGTCCCAGAGCCAAGGGATGGGACATAGTCCTTACCTATATTGAGCAGGCACTACAAAATTGCTGAAAGGTGTATGGACATATAATATTACTTGCAGATAGAGAGTGAAAATTGGAAAAATTATCTGGTCTACCATGCTGCAGTAGGCAGAAAAACGACTTCAAAGATTTCCATATCCTACACTTCAGATCTTGTGAATATATTATCTTACATGGCAAAAGGGACTTTTTATAAGTGATTAAATTAAAAATCATGAGATAGGGACATTATCCTGGATTATCCAAGTTGACTCAACGTAATCTTAAGCATACTTCTAAGAGGGAGGCAAGTGGGTCAGTCTGAGAAAGATGTGACAACAGAGACACAGAGAGATTTTAAGGCTCTGTGCTGATGACTCTGAAGATAAAGGAAAGAGCCCACAGCTAAGGATGCAAGTGTCTTCAAGAAGCCAGAAATGGCAAGGGAAAGAATTCTCCCTGGATCCTTCACAAAGAATGCAGCCATGCTACACCCTGCTTTTAGCCCAGTAAAAGCCATTTTGGAATGCTGACTTCCAGAATTGTAAGATAATGAAATTCTATTCCCCAAGTTTTTATTTCCCAAGTTTGTGTCAATTTGTTACAGCTGAAATAGAAATCTGATATACATACCTACAAAACCTATAAGTGGAACAAGATTTCTAAATACTCAATAGAACCAGTATTTGAGTTTTTGGGTTTTTTTTTTTATATTTTTTTAGTTGTAGATGGACACAATGTCTTTATTTTATTGCTTTATATGTGGTGCTGAGGATCAAACTCAGGGCCTCACGCATGCGAGGCAAGCGCTCTACCGCTGAGCTACAATCCCAGCCCCGAGAACCAGCATTTGTAATAACACTACCAACTAAATGCATTTTAGTTAATAGGGCTATTCATAGAAAATATATCAGTGCCTATGACTAGTTTACTTAGTAATGTACATAATTTTAAATAATTTGTTCATACAGAAAGCACATATTCCATTAACAAAACTACTGAGACTATCATCCCTAAACTTTTGGTTTAACTAATAAATATGTTTTGACAACTCATATTTTGCAAGATAATAACTATGGCAGTCAAGCATGGATGAATTTCTATAGAAATCTCTAAAGTTCTTCCTAATTGCCAAAATAATTCCATTTTTTCCTTATTTATTCTTTTTTTTTTTTTTTTTTTGGTTTTTCTTTTTTTGGTACTGGGGATTGAACTCAGGGGTACTCGACCACTGAGCCACATCCTCAGCCCTATTTTGTGTTTTATTTAGAGACAGGGTTTCACTGAGTTGCTTAGCACCTCGCCATTGCTGAGGCTGGCTTTGAACTCGCGATTTTCCTGTCTCAGCCTCCCTAAGTGCTGGGATTACAGGAATTTAGAAACATTGCAAACCAAAAATATAATTTAAAAGTTGAATTGTACTACAGTGATTGATGGGAAAGCTTTTTAAAAATTGTATTGTGGTTTTATAAAGAGTGTAACAGCAAAGCTTCAGTCTTTGAAAAGGCTTACCTTGGCCGGGCATGGTGGCGCACGCCTGTAATCCTAGCACTTTGGGAGGCTGAGACAGGAGAATCAAGAGTTCAAAGCCAACCTTAGCAATGCAGAGGCGCTAAGCAACTCAGTGAGACCCTGTCTCTACATAAAACACAAAATAGGGCTGGGGATGTGGTCCAGTGGTGGAGCACCCCTGAGTTCAATCCCTGGTACCAAAAAAATAAAGGCTTACTTTTTCTTTCTTTTTTTCTTTTTCTTTTTTCTTTTTTGGTGTACTTATATTCATTTTCACCAGGCAGTTTTAAATTTTCATTGCAAGTTATTTTCAGATGTTTTTTAGTAATAAAATACTTCAGATGTAATACCTGTGTTGTACTAATTCTCTAGGGAAAAGAATGCCACTTAAGAATTGCCTCTGTGTCAGATAAATGAAAGTTCTTCAGTTCAATTATAGTGAACCTGCTACCTCGTCACACACACATAAAGCCATCCTTTATTATTTCTACTATTTGTGAGAGTTCATCTATAAGAACTTAATACTAGAATTTTTCAATACTACATTTTCCAACATTTGGAGGATTTGCTGCCCTTTGTGATTCCTTTAAATAGCAACAAATCAGAATGCCCTCATAAAATTCAGATAAAGCAGCAATTCTTACTGCCTTGGTTAAATTGTTATTTGGAGACATGTAAATGAAAGTCTGCTCCTGAAATACATCTTCTGATCAGCTTAAGACAGAAGTATATCTCTTTTTTTTTCTTATTACTTTAACATCTTTTCCATGTGGAGTAAATATATTCAATATCTTCTTTTTACTGATGCACACAATCATAAAACATGCAATGAATGTGAAGCATTTATTGTTTCTCTACAAATATTCACTCCTGTTTTATTAAAATGGTTTTGTTAACTTCCATGGCAATGGGTTCTATGTAAGTAAATACTAACTTTCAAAATAAGAAAACTTGATCAATGCTTGGTGCAAACAAGGTATTTCAATGAAGTCTGTTAGAAGTAGCTCCGTTTTTTCAGTGGAACAACTCAATTAGTATTGTACTTCTTGGTGAGTCTTTTTTTATATAATTATGTTTTTCTGCTGGGTTTCAAACTCAAGGCCTCACATGTGCTAGGCAAGCACTCTACCACTGAACTATTCCCTCAGCCCCTTGGCGAATTTTATATATGAAATTTGAAAACTACAAGTCTAGAAGACAAAATCTGCTATTATCTAGGTGGTGCACACATGTGTGTTGATTATAAGAAATCTCTTATGTAGAAAAATACTGTGAAAACTAGTGTTGTATATTGTGGAGCTACATCGAGGAATAAGGAAATTGGGAAAATAAGATTCTCCTCTGAGAATTAAATCAAGCAGTCAACACATAGAAGGGCAAGAGCAGATATATGCAGCCACCTGAAATACAGAATATCTATCCCCTTGGGCTACAAGATTTGCCTATAACATGATTAAATATGAAGGCCTATGGTCTCAACCATGTGGCCAGTTATAAAAGTACAGAAAAGAGAGATTCACACAGGCGAGTGTTGACAGTATTCATCCAAACACTACCTAGGGAGAAGAGACTAGTAACCAGGAACCTTTCTGTAATGGCTAAAACAAGCTTGTTTAGAGGCAGATGTGAATAATCCTGTTGAAAAGACATAAATGTTCAAGATGAAGGAAAGAAAAGAGATGAGCTGTAGCATAGATTTTACAAGAAGACAAAAGTGCTGGGATCCAAAGCACAGTAGAGAAATTGACCTCTGGTAGGGAGAGATATCCTCCAATCATAACCCAAAGGAAGGAGGCCTGAAGAGTACAGACATAGGTGGATTTGGAGATTTGGTATTAGAAAAATGAGGGACTTCCCACCTGGAAATTTCTATTTCTGAGAAGAAGAAGAAGAGGGTGAGATCATCTACTGAGTATGATGTGGGGAGGAGAGGTAAGTAAGAAGAAAGAGGAAATGGAGATTTGCTTTTTTAAAATGTTTAATAAAGCTTGGGGCCATGTTGCACACATGTAATCCTAGCTACTAGGGAGGCTGAGGCAGGAGGATCTCAAGGTCAAGGCCAGCCTGAACCTAGGGAGACCTTGTCTCAAAATAAAAAAGGGCTGGGATTGTAGCTCAGTGGCAGAGAACCCTGGGTTCAATCCCTAGCACCAGGGGAAAAAAAGTTTAATAAAATTAATTAGTCCAATAACAGTAATACATTTCTCTTCAGGTAGCTTTTGACTAATGCTCAGTTAATTTAAGACATCTGTAATGAATGTGTGTGTGACACAATATAATGACTTATACACACTCTTGAGAACAAATCATATGCTAATTTGTATCTATTATGATTTATATATTTATTTTACTTGGTTATAGGATAGAATATAATATTTCAATAATATAACTGGAATAAGAAATCAGGCCTCACTTTGCATTTTAACTGTGTTGTAGGAAATGTTTTTCATTGATATCTATTTTTGTTTGCTTTGCTGTGTTTGTGTGAGTGTGTGTGTGGTGTGTATTTGTGGTGCTGGCATCAAACCCAGGCCTTTGAACATATGCAGCACATACCGTACCATCAAGCTACACTCCCTAGCCCTGTTTGACTTTGTTACCTGTTTTCTACAAAAAAGACAGTCTGTATACTTTTAAATAAGTGGTGGTTTTTCTGCCAATATGGACTCAGTGGATTTTTTTTTTTTTTGTACCAGGGATTGAACTCAGGGGCACTCAACCACTGAGTCACATCCCCAGCAGTATTTTGTATTTTATTTAGAGGCAGAGTCTCATTGAGTTGCTTAGTGCCTTGCTTTTGCTGAGGCTGGCTTTGAATTTGAGAGCCTCCTGCCTCAGCCTCTTGACAGCTGGAATTATAGGCATGTGGCACCGCGCACCAGGACTTGGTAGATCTTAAAGCTGGTGTACTCGTCAAAGTTAGGTTTGATTGAGAATGACAGAAAGCCCTAGGTACAGGGGCTTAAGCCGGATAAATATTTCTTTTTCAATTCAGGGTCTAAGTATGCAGTCTAGGAATGACACGGTTGCTTCATAATGTAACTTTCAACTTCATTTCCAAGATGGTAGCTTCTGTGTTCCAGGCAGGAAGGTGAAAAAACATCAGAGACAAAGAGCATGAGCCAGCCTTGTTTTGTGGAGGTTTTCAAGCCGCTGCAGGGCAGCTCCACTTACATCTCATAGACCAAAACTAAGTTACATGGCAATACTAAACCAAAGGGATCTGGGAAGTGGTAATTTGGGGTAGTCTTACACTCAGCTAAAAATTCTATTGTTGTGGAAGAAGAGCAACAGATATTAGGAAGAGATTAGCAGTCTGCCACAGATGTTCTGTATGCTGCTTCTTGATGAGAAACAGCAGAATATAAACAGAGCTGTGTTAACACTAAGCTCTGAAATCCTAGTGAATTTGTATTAAAAAATCTTCTAGGGAATTATCTCTACAATTTTTGCCACATGCTACAAGCCCCTTTGTGCATCTCTACTGGTTGAGTGTTTTTGTGTCTTGCAAAGTCAATTTCTTTGTTTCTGTGTTTGAATTGATAAAATCTTTCTTCACAAATTTAATCGCAACGTTTTCTGAACTTGGAAAATTAGCAATCTGTTTCAAGCTCCAGATAACAAGAAAATTAGTTTGCATTTATTCTTTCATGTATGCCAAGAGCCTCAGAAATGGATTGGCAATATTTTAAAAAAAAAGTTATCTTTTCCTTGCCGATCATAAGGCTGATGGCTAAGACTCCCATAACAAAAAACAAAGTAACAAGTAAAAGCATATCCACTTTATTTAAAGTATGTTTTATGTTACAAGAGAGGCCTTCAAAAATGAACACCCAAAGAAATAAAGAAGTCTGTATGTTGTTATGGACAGTCATGCAGAAGCATGGTCAGAGGACCAGCGTCATGGTCTAATAGAGCAGAATAGCAAGGCCTGTGTGTTCAGATTCTTCTCTGCACCCTGCATCTTCATACTTTTTCTCTCATTATAGGAATGATCCCTCTGGAATGAAAGTCTTATGACTTATTTTAGTGGAAGTTCAGAGAATTCTTTTACGGCCTGCTTCAGGAGAGAAAAGTGAGGGACAGCCAGAGAGACCTTTACTCTTTTCTCAAATGCCAAGGCACCATATTTTGAGTCACTTTCCTGAACACTGTCATTGTTCCTGCATTATCTTAGAAGTCTTAGGTGTCAAATCTACTGTTAGCTAAAACAGAGCATTTTATGATCAACTGAATTACCAAAGACAATGTGTTAATCTAAATTGAACTTAGAGTGAATTGGGCCTTCTTGTATTCCTAATAGGATCTCTTTGCATTTGAGTTTATTGTGCCAAATAATTGGATGAGAATGTGTTTGTAAAAAATACCTTATTTTAAAATAAAAAAATTGCAAAGCTGTATAATATGAAAAATTAAACCAGTGTCCACTAGTGGAGGAGGATTTAGACTTTCAGTAAACTCAAAGTTAAAGCAGAATCTTCCAGTGTAAAATATTTTCAGAGGACAAAATTGAAGGAATGATTTAAAACATTTTATTAGTGCCATATTTCTATGACTGGTTCCTTCTTAGGTCTTTTTTCTCTCCCCCCTCCCCCAAGATTTTCTAGCACTTTCTGTAATAGTAGAAGCTTTAGGAAGGTTACTTCTCACCTTCTTTTTGAAAACTTGGAAGCAATTTGGCTCTGGTTCTTCTTGTTCTCTGTCTGCCCAGATGGAGTGCAACAACTTGATGAAAATATCTGAGATAGACACAGCCATTCGAAGTTCTCTTGAAAATGTTTCTAAGCTGGCCAGAGCATTTTTATTTGAGCTATTTTATTATGTCTCATATGCAGAATATAAAATATATAGGTCTATGTTGAAATTGTTAGTTAGCACTGGACTACTGAGCCATTAACAGGTTACCATTCTAAAATAAAAATTAAACCTGAACTACATAACTGATTGGCCTACAATTGCAGTGTGAAATAGACATCAATGATTCACTTCCTTTAAGAGCATTTTCCTTTCAAAAAGGTGCAGTTTTCACTCATGGAAGGAAATCAGTCAATCTTGTAGTTGCATTGAAGGGAAGAGTGGTCACTAGAGACAGGGAGAGGAAGGGCAGAGGGGAACAGAAAGAAATTATGAGGAACTTTTAAGAATGAGGAAGAGTGCTCAGGTGACGGGGTCCAAGAGTAGAAGAAGAGTGGTTGGACAAAGTCAGAGCACAATGTATGCATATGTGGAAAGACCACGGTAAATCCCATAAATTTGTACAATAAATATATGTTAATAATGATAACAATAAAAGGTGTAGTATTCTTCATTTCTAATTATTTAATTTAAAATGCCATTATAAAATATTTCCATTTTAAAAATATGATATACTCTGAAAAGTTAAAGTACATTTTCCCTTCCCCAATATTATTACTCTGAATTTTAATAGGTATTTCCAAAATGCTTTGTAATGTACTAATTTATATTCCAGCGTTCTGAAATATAGTTAGAAACAAATACACTTAATAACTTGTTATTTCTTTGCTCAGAATTTCCATGTTTATTCGTTATTAATCTAATTTAGCTTCACAGCCTTCTTACGAGTTCAAGATATTAATCTCCAATGTTACAAACCTAAAAACAACAAATAAAGACTTTAAGGTGCTCAACAGTAACTCTATGGTATACTAGGAACTGGACTTGAACTTCCTACGTTGTGGTAATATTATTTGACCACTGACTTATACTTTCAGTTTTAACTCTTAGTAGAGGTGCTGCTGAAGTGGGTATTCAGGCTAATGAGCTTTTTAAAATAAAGGCTGCAGAAAATTATTAGCTTTGAATATTGAGAAATTAATAAACATTGAATATCAGCTACTACTCTGGTCTCCTAATTTGTTCTCTGACTTAAAGTAAAAATCATATTTATAACCAGTTTGGTATCCTTTCTGACTTGGGACTCATTAGATAACAGTTTTGGAGACTAATAGAAGAATCCAGTAGTGAAAGGCATAGCACATCAGAAATAATGTGACTCCTATATTTTAGAGATTCTTGAAAATGCTTTATCTTTAGCTTCATATCTCATCACAAAATCTCGATGGCGCGTGGGTGGCCATTGTGTCTAGTTGTGCATTATTACTTAAGAGACAAAAATACACCTCTGGTATAGATAGCTCTGACTAGAAGGCTCCTTCCTGACCTCAGCTGTGACAGTCAGTCTATGGAGTATCCGGAAAGTCAATGGAGCTAGTGTGAGAATTAGAGTTACAGCTCTGCTCTCCCATAAAAGACTAGTGGCCCAAACTGTCTCTCCTAATGTCTCTTAGGGCTGGGATTGTAGCTCAGTGGTAGAGCGCTTGCCTCGCATGCGTGAGGCCCTGGGTTCGATCCTCAGCACCACATACAAAGCAATAAAATAAAGACATTGTGTCCATCTACAACTAAAAAAATATTAAAAAAAAAAAAAAAAAAAAACAAAGTCTAATGTCTCTTAGATTATCAAATTGTGTCCATCATTCTCACTTAACATTTTTTAAATGAAGCTCTTTTCCGGCTGCTATTACGGCTTCTGTTCACATTTGGCCTTTCCGAGACTGATGTAGGGTGGGGATTTCCAGTACAGGGACACATATGAGTCAGAAAAATTATGTCCTCTACTTTGTCAAACTAAATAATAACCCTGCTCTTATAACAGCTATAGAACCATTTTGTCAAATTCCCATTGAATTTACTTCTCCATGTCTAAACATACAGGACCAGAACCGTATTTATTCAGCTGATGTTCAGTAGAATTTCTGCAGGGTTGTCAGTAGATGAAAATGAAAGTGCTAGGTAAACATCTGGAAGGTTAAAAACAAATCTGGTTCTTTGGAGACTATCAAGAAAACAGTTTGAAACTAAAAGTTGAAATCAGGTAGGCATAACCATCTTGTGTTATGAATATGTAAAAGGCAACAAAGATCCGATAGGTTGGCTGAGGTTTTATAGCAATTTTGTCACATAAAATTTCATCTTTTATTCATAGCTTTTTATTCTCTCATTTTGATGCCTCTCAATATCTATTGATAATTCTTTATGATTTCTGTAGGATTGGATTGAACTAGATTCAAAGTATCTCATACAGATTTGGCTTTTGTTTTGTTTTGTCTTGCTTTCGGTGCTGAGGATTGAACCCAGGGGTGCTACCACTGAGCTACACCCCTCGTCTTTTTTATTTTTTTATATTGAGAAAGGGCCTCACTAAATTGCTGAGGCTGGCCTCAAACTTGCAACCCTGCCTCAGCCTCCCAAGTTGCTGGGATCATGGGCATACACCACTGCACCTGGCTTTGCTTTGATAGTGCATTTGGATAAGAAGTGGCTTTGCTGGCAAAACTGAGAATAGAGTCAGAACAGACCAAGGGATAAATTAGTAGATGGGAATTTGACTTTGTCTAGGTACTCTGAAAAAAAAAAAGATAAAAAAAACCAAGTCAGATATTAAGCCCCCATCTTTATTTTCAGTTTTAACCTGTCCTCCATGGTTTTGGTATAAGACAGCGCTGGTCTGGAATTCCAGCTTTGTCAATTTATGAAGGAGCTAGGGCAAGTTACTTACGCTCTTTTGTGGATCTCAGTTTATTCATCTGAAAGATGAGAATGATGTTTTGGGAACTTTTATTAATCTTGTATGTTTGGCACATGACAGTAGTTGTGGAACTAGTCAGATAATAGCAAACATTACCAGGCTGCCAAGTTGACATGAAACATTTTTATCAGCCAACTCCTTAAATAAAACTTCTACTTGGTCTGGAACCATATGAACATTCAGAAATCATCTAAAGTTCATAAACAGAAACTGAATAAAACTTCATTCATGCATTCAACAAACATAAGCCTATGTCAGACTATGAGGTAAGTCATCTACACTTCTCATTATATTAAAAGGTGGAAATTCAATTAAAAGAAATTCAGTTAGAATTCTCTGGGGTTTTGAGAAAGAAAACATTTCTTGCTGCTGAATGATCAGAAAATATTTTATGGAAAAGGTCAATTTAAGCAGGGTGTTAATGGGGACATGAACAAAGCGTATGGATGACATAGTGACTAATCCAATCTGACTAAAGTACAGAGTGAATGAAGGGGTAAAGTGAAATAAGGATCAATTCCCAGCGCTAAACAAATTAAAAATAAGAAAGGTAAAGTGAGAGAAGATAAAAAGGTAGATTTGTACTATGTTATAGAGGCATTAGAAAGAAAGGCAAAAGGGACTAGGGTTGTAGCTCAGTGGTAGACTGCTTACCTAGCATGTGTGAGGCCCTAGGTTCAACCTTAGTGCCATATAAAAATAAATAAATAAATAAAGTAGGATAATATGATAGATATGACAATACTTTGACTATGACACAATTTATCTGGAAGTTTTGTAAAAGACTGAAGGGAAGAAATACCAAATCCATTGAGGAGACTGCACCACAATACAGGTGAAAGATGGTGATGTGTTGGTCTAAGATTGGAGCAATGGAAGTAGAAGATTCCAGAAGATTCCAGAAGATTCTGGAGAGGATTCTAGAGTTGAAGAACTAAAGTATGTGAAGATTAGCAAATGGGTTGTGACTTGGTGATGAAAGGAGGGTAGAGTAGCACACATGTTTCCAGCTCCTTATTTCTGTTGTCACAATAAAATTGTGTGTTCTGATTCTGCCTTTGTTTTCATTAGAATAGTAGACAATATTTTTAGCTTTATGTCAACTGACATGTTTAATAAGTGTGGGATGTTTGACAACCAATTTTATCACCTGCTAATATTATTTCATTAAGAATGAAAAGTTGGGGCTGGGGTTGTGGCTCAGTGGCAGAGCACTTGCCTTGCACATGTGAGGCACTGGGTTCGATCCTCAGCACCACATAACAACAATAAAACAAAACAAAGATAATGCATCCACCTATAACTAAAAAATATTTTTTAAAAAAAGAATTGAAAGTTACTCCTGTATTTGACTTCTCTGTTGGGTTCTTTCTAAAAATGCTGGACTAGAAGTTTAAAAGTTCAGATATCTGAACAAATGAATCAGAATCTCTGGGAACCCAGCACTTTGGGAGGCTGAGATAGGAGAATCACAAAGTCAAAGCTAGCCTCAGCAATGGTGAGGCACTAAGCAACTCAGCGAGACCCTGTCTCTACATAAAACACAAAATATTGCTGGCTCAGTGGTCGAGTACTCCTGAGTTCAATCCCCAGTATCAAAAAAATTTTAAAAATTAAAAAATAAAACAAAGAATCTCTGGGAATTGGATTTAAAAATCAAAAAAAGAATCTCTGGGAATTTGGGGCATCAGATTTATATTTTAATCTCCCCATTGATTTCAAGGTGTGGCTTCAGTTGAGAACTACTGACCTGGAACAACTGCACATCAGTCTCCAAACACACGTGCTCCTGTTGCTGTCTGTCCACTTATTGTAACACTCCCTGAGAACACTCACAGTGAATCATTCCTGTATCTTAACTGAAGGTCAATTCCCCCAGAATTCCTTGATATTCAGCATCTCTGATGGTCCTTCCCCACATCACACCACTTTTCCATCTTGGGAAAGTGAAGAGTTCTGATTTCTACCAGAAGTCTTTCTACCAAGATGAGAAAAATCAACCTGCAGATAAACTAGATCCCATTGATAGCAAAGAGAAAAGACAGAGAGAGATGAACTGCTGTGTCAATCACTTAAAGAAGACTTGTCTACCACCGGAATTCAGATTATATGAGCCAAGAAATTTTCTTAATGCTCAAGCCACTTCAAGTTTGAGGTTTCGGTTACAGCCAAAAGCATATCATACTGTATCATCAGTCCTCTATGCTTTTGAAATAAATGATTTCAGATCTTATCTATTGATATGAGACTTCAGAAATGACAAACTGCAAACCTGAAATGTGACATTTTTTGTGGTACTAGCCATGATATTCTTGTCTTAGCTACACAGAGACACTTGGGATATAAATGTTGCACAGCTGTGAAAACTGAATTTTGCAATCCGACATCTCATCAAGCTGAATTCTGGCCATCAGTCTCTGTTCCTTGTTGGGTTTTCTTTCTTTTTTTTTTAAGTAGCACAAACTACGCATGAAATTTTTTTATGGTGCTATTTCAGTGAAGTTTCAAAGAAGAAAATAATTCCAAGTTCTAAATTCTGAATATGCCCTTGAAATGTAACCACACCTGTAATATTTCCAGAAACTACTGTCATTCAATTTTATGTTTTGAAAATTCATTTCTTAAAAAAAAAAAAAACACCGCTTGAGCCAGAATCAGTGGTTCACACCTGTAGTCCCAGCTACTTAAGAATCTGAAGCAGAAGAGTTGCTGAGAGTCCAGGAGTTCAAGGCCAGCTGGGTAACATAAGGAAACTCTGTCTCAAAACCAAGAGATAGAGAGAGGGAGAGGAAGGGAGGAGAGGTTCTTCTTAACATACTGAAGAGAGAAAGAAACATACAAAAAGAGAGAAAGTAAGAATCTATGTTTACATTTGCTTACATACGTAGCAGGAAACTGGAAAGATGAAATTATGAACAATGGTTCTAAAGCTTCAATCTTAAGTGTCTTCCAAAGGCCCACATGGTAAAGGCTTGCTTCCTGGGGTGGTACTTCTGGGAAGTGGTAGCTTTTAGGAGACGGGGCATCATGGGAAGACCCTAGGTCACTGGGGCTGTGCCCTTGAAGGGGACCCTACTCTGTTCTTCTCTTTTGCTTTCTGGTCATGAGGTGAACAGTTTTCCATCACATACCCTGCTATGAGGCACTGCCTCCCCAGAGCAACAGGGTCAACCAACCATGAAGTGAAACCTCTAAAACTGAGACAAAGTAAGCATTTTCTCTTCATAAGTTGAATATCTCACTTATTTGTTATAGTGATAGGAAGCTGACTAACACAAATGGTTAATTTGGTCAGGGGATATGTGGACCAGGTACATAAGGATGTTGAGGGAGACAGGCCACTGAAGATCTTTTTATACTTTTTGGCCTTTGAAATACTATGATTATATTACCTATACACTGTTTTAATTACTGTTTCTCTCTTTTTGCATACTCTTCAGTAGATTAAGAAGCATCTCTCTTTTTTATTAAAGTTATTAACTTTAATTAAAAATAAATTTAATTAAAAAAATTCCAAGCCAGATACAGCAGAACACACTTGTAATCCCAACAACTTGGAAGGCTGAGGCAGGAGGTTGCAAGTTCAAGGCCAACTTCAGCAACTTAATGAGACCCTGTCTCAAAATGAAAAGGAATGGGGATGTAACTCAATGGTAGAGCAGCCCTGGGTTCAATCCTCAGTACCATGTACACACGCAAAAATCTAAAATACCTCCAGGTTAATTAACTACTCTATTGAGAACTCATCAACATAAGAAACCTTAGCATCTACTCACTGTCACATTAGACTTTTAGCTAAAGCAATACAAAATAAGAGCCAGGAGTGTAGCTCAGGAGTAGAGCACAGACTTAGCCTGTATGAAGCCCTGCATTCAATCCCCAGCACCCACCAAAAACCCAGAAATTATTCATGTATGATAAATTTAGAAGCCTTTATGTGGAATGCTCTTCCTAGCCATCCTATCCTATTAGGATCTCCAAAACATCAAGCAAGCTCACACAGTACCTTAAAGCCCCATAGAGAAAACATCAAATATCCAAGACATAGTAAAACAATGAGATTGACAGGAGGGGAGACTTGGTTAAAGATGAGCAATAGAAACAGGCCAAGTTGTCATTCCAGTCCAGAACATCTGAAGAAACTCACAAATCTTTCAGCTAACAGCTAAATGTCTTATAAGTGGTACATTTTTGGTTGGTCACAGTTCCGTAAATGTTTGCATCATTGTCTTCCAATTTTCTCCAGCTGTTATTTCAAACCAGATCTTATTCTCAACTTCCTCATCTCTAGATACAGACAGTAGAATTCAACACAAATAAAAATAATAATAGCTGGGGTTTATTGATTATTATATATAATGCCTCTCCTGCCAAGTATACATGTCAGGCTTAAGATAAGCTAAGGTACTCATAGGCTCATTGTAAAATTTATTGTAAAATCAATAATTAATAATAAACCTAATTTTTAAAAGTGTATCTCTTGAATATAGCAACATATTATAATGGTATGAAGGCCCTAAAAGTAACCATGACAACCATGTTAAAAAATAGAGGGATATGAAGTATATAAGGTTAAATCTAAAATAGCTGATTACATGGCATGTAAACTTATTACAGTCATGTAAAAACGTGTATGTGGATGAGGCTCAGATGATAATGTGCAAATTTTAAGATAGCTGTGTTAGAAGGGTGGAATTACAGATGATTTTTTTCTCAAAATTTCAATCATTTTGCTACCCACATATTATTTTAGTCTATGTTGGTCAACATATAGACTGAGCTGCATAACAAGGTCCAAGATACTGGAGAATTAAACAAGATTGCAGTTTTCTTCTCTCACATATTGCAGACTAGATACAAGCCATTCAGAGCAAATATAGTGTGTTTTAGCCAGCTTTGTGTGATCAAAAGACCTTACAAGAACAATATAGAGGAGGAAAAGTATATTTTAGCTCATGGTTTCAGAGGTTCAGTTCACCATCAGCTGACTCCATATCTCTGGGCACAAGGTGAGGCAGAATAACATGGTGGAAAAGTGTAGTAGAGGAAAGTATCCCCTGACAGGGCACCAGGGACAAAATGTAAGCCCCAAAGGCATGCTGCCAGAGACCTATCTCCTCCAGCCACACCCTACCTGCCTACAGTTACCACCCAGTTAGTCCCTATTATGGAACCACCCACTGATTAAGCTACAACTCTCATAACCTAATCATTTCACCTCTGACTGTTCTTGCATTGTCTCACACATAAGCCTTTAAGGGATGTTTTAGGCAGCTTTTTCTACCATTGCTGTCACTAAAAGACCCAACCAGCACAACTGTAGAGGAGAAAAAATTTATTTGAGGGCTCACAGTTTCAGAAGTCTCAATCCATAGACTGCAGGCTCCATTCCTAGGGGCTCGTGAGGCAGAACATCATGGCAGAAGAGTGTGGTGGATGGAAGCAGCTTCCAATATGATCAGAAAGCAGAGAGATCTCCCTTGCCAAATACAAATATATAACCCAGCCACGCCCCCGGTGCCCCACCTCCTCCAGCCACACCCCACCTGCCTTCAATTACCACTCAATTAATCCCATCGGGTGATTAATTCACTGGTTGGGTTAATGCCCTCATAACCCAATCATTACTCTTCTAAACCTTCTTGCATTTTCTCACACACAAGCTTTTGAAGAATACCTCACATTCAAACTATAACAGAGGACACTCATATCTAAACCATAACCCAGTAGTTCTGTGTCGAGACTCAAGTGCCTGTCTTTATTCTTCTTCAATTTGCTGATTTCACAACCAAATTTAGCATTATGTGAATATTCTATAATGGTTTCTTGAAAAACTTTTTAGTTGTAGATGGACACAATACCTTTATTTTATTTTTATGAGATGCTGAGGATCAAACCCAGTGCTTCATGTGTACTAGGCAAGTGCTCTACCACCAAGTTACAACCCCAGCCCATCTATAATGGTCCTTGATACCTACCTTATTGATAAGGTACTACAAATTCTTTAAATATTCACTTGAGGTCATTTAAGCAGGTCCAAAGATAAATTAACACAAACGTGAAGACACATTCTTCATACTAAATTATTTGTAATCATCACCTTAGATACTAAGATTTCTGCTAAGGTGTGAGAGAATTTAGAGGGGTTGGAGAGAGTGTATGGTATTTTAGTATTTCTCATGTATCTTTATGCTAAAAGCATATAACAATTTATTACATATTATATGACTCCCTGGCATGGCACATAGGAGGCCACTTGAAAGTCATATTACTCACAAAATGAATGATGCAAAACTTTAACGTTCATATAATCATGGATTCAAGAAATTTTTTATTTAAAGATATATTGTTAACAATCTTGAAGACTAAGTCACCAATTTCCAAAACAAAAGCCATTATTTTGCCTGTAATTCAGACCTTCCTCCTGGGTTCCATATTGGCTCACCGCCACACAATCCCCCAGTCACATCATGGTATCTACTGTTTTCCCCACATTTCCAGCATCTAGGGAGGGGCTTTCAAGTACTCTCCTTATTGCCTCTCAACTTGGTAACAACAACTTCCTAACTCTTCTAATGGCGTTAATCTTGAACTCTTATGGCATTGGAGGCATATTCTAATTCAGGTTCACCTCACTTTCCAGCATTCTCTCTCACTACAAACCCTCAGACATACCTGATCCCTAAATAAGTCAAAACCATTCATTCCTTTTTGTTGTCCATGCCATTTCAAGTCTAAAGTGTTGAAATAATCTTCCATACGATTAAAATTTTGCTCATCTTCTGGTGCTCAGCTCAGTTGCCACTTCCATAGTCACCCTGGTGTCACCCCATCAGGAAGATCTCCTCCTACCTTGGAACCCTTCCCACTACTTCCTCCAGTAATGATCATGTATTACTATTAAAATATTAAGATATTACTATGTGCCAGATACTTTGCTCAGAAAGCATCAATTCATTGAATCATCACCCATTATTATTATTCGATCTTAGGCCTCTGCATGATTAAGTAACTCTATCACCACCATGCAGCTAGGAAGTAGAAAATTTAAATCCAGAAGCTCCAATTCCAGACACCAGCTTCTTGTAGAGCATTCTGTCTGACACTAGTGGTATTCATAACTCTGTCCCTCCATCTAAACTGTAAGCTCTTTGAGATATAAGGGTATGTCTTTGTAGCTTTGTAGCCTTACACTGTCTAGTACTGTGTTTTATACACAATAGCTGCTTAGATTCTTCAATGAATAAATAGAAGAGAGGCTGTGGAATTTTGATCAGTCTGATAGCGTTTTCTTACACAACTCCCTTCTTTCCTATCCAACACCTTCCCAGCTCATTGGTACAGACCATAAACTGCATAAAGTCCACATAAAGGAAGCTGCAGGGATCATAGTGCTCTGAGGCCCACGCTAGCTGCACCGTGGAAGTCCCTCATGATGAGCAGGCTCACACAGGCATGACACTCAAGAGCCAACTAGAAATATGACAGCAGTTTGAGCTCATTTCTACACAACTGGTGACAATTTTGTCTAAGCTGCAAGCATCCCAGCCCTCCAAACATTACCACCATAATATTTATTGAGCAATAACAATTGCTAGATGCAATTCAGAATGTCGAATTAGGCATCATCTTTACCCAGGAGAGTTGTAATTTAAATTCTACAGGCCCACAGAAACATAAGGAGGAAAGAGGCAATGGCCTCCTTTCTTCTCTCTCTCTCTCTCTCTCTCACCCTACCCATATTCAATAAACAACACAATATTCCTCCCGTGAGTCAGAGCTGCTCTGCCCACTGAATTAGGGGCTCCCTGAAGATGTATCAACTCATTTCAGACTGAAATGATGGTGTTCAGTGTGCTAAAGTAGTGACTTGCCATATAGACCCCAAACAAGTAAGTACAGCTTCTAAATGTGATTAAGGTTCTAACTAACTAACATCATTTATGACATGAGATCAAAGGTGCAGCCAAGGTTGGTCCTAGACAAAAATTGTAAAAGACTAGAAGTATCAGTCTCACCTCTCCTAACAGCATCTTGTGCTCCCTGGTGTTCCTTTTATTCCACTGGGCTCCATCCTATCTCTGATTTAAGCTAATCTCTACTAAACATTTAGCTGGCAATGAACCAATTAATGTATTACATTTTAATGTTAATTTTTACTTCAAACAAAGTTACATGTACATTGTTTAAAAAATAAAACACAATGAAAAGCAGTCCCCTAATTCACACCTCTCCAACTCCTACTGATTCCTTAGGTAACTGCTTTTAATTCCTTGAGCTATTTCTTTTGGTGTTTGCATCCCTTTTTTTCAGATAATAGATTTATGCTGTTATTTCTTGAATACTGAATTTTAAACATTTATTTAGTTCATTTTATGGAAGACAATTTACCTCTAACACATCACCTCAGACATTTCCAAACATTCACACTTATTTCACCTTCTCCATCTTTCCAACATAATTATAGCATATGTTTAAGTTAAATCCATAATCAAAGGTTTCATAATTATGAATATATAAATTATTTAAACTCAGTCATAGAGTATAATTACATTTTTTGTACAACTTTATTTCTCAATATTTTATGTTTTCTTCTCCTTCTCCCTCTTCCCTCTCTATCTCCTTCCTCTACTCTATTGTTCTCCCTTCTATTTTGTGAGATCCCTTTTTTCATTGCTTTCTCTTTTTTTCCTTCCTACTTCTTCATTTTTTTTGGCAGGAGAAGGTACCAGGGATTGAACTCAGGGGTACTCAACCACTGAGCCACATCCCCAGCCCTATTTTGTATTTTATTTAGAGACAGGGTCTCACTGAGTCACTTAGTGCTTCACTGTTGCTGAGACTGGCTTTGAACTTGTGATCCTCCTGACTCAGCCTCCAGAGCCACTGAGATACTTCTTCATTTTAATGGAGTATATCCTTCTGTATGGGTGCAGGTGCAACAACACTGTTGAGACCTTACATATCTGAAAGTACATTTAGCTTCACGTTTAGATAGATGTAGAATTTTATTTTGGTAATTATTTTCATGCAGAATTTTTATATCATTTCTCCATTGTTTCACAATTTTTAGTATTTAATAGACTGAAAAACTGAGGCCCAGTGCAGTCAGTAGCAGAACCAAGCCTCAAGCCCAGGGATAGCCTTCTCCTTAAATAACCAATTTCTATGAACTAAAATATGGAAGGATGAACTTCCAGCAGTATTTGCAGCTTGATAAGGGATTCATTAGTAGACCTAAAGCTTGTGTATCATATAAATTATTATGGTAAAAGTCAAGATATGTAGTTAAATTGGGGAACAGGACACCTCAAGGCACACGATATAACTGCTCTTCTATTTCTATTCAATGTGTCAAACTGGTATGCCCTGAAGTTTCTTGGGACTCCAGAAATAGGGTTTTGGAACATAGTTCTCCATAGAGAAATCATATTTCTGCACATCTCACCAACAGAAGCACTGACTGACTTAGTTCTGGGCTATCTTTTCAAACATGTATGTGTAGCAAACAGCCATGTCTTACACACAGTGGTTTGCTTTAGGTCAAAGGGCAGGTTAGCTTTCAGCCCTGGAATATAAGACTTTGTCTCCTAGAGCAAAAGGTAAACATGCCTACTGCCCATTATAAATAATTTGGTTTCTCTAAACTCAGAGTTCTTCATTTGTAGTACTCTGAACTGGGTGTGAAAATATCACCTGATGCTCTTCCCCTTGCCTGGAGGGTACTGGGACTCAGGGAAGTGGCAGAAATGCTGATGCTCTCTCTGGCCATTCCTAACGCTGAGTGTCTCTGACCCAAGAGTATCATGTCTTCTACAAGAACCCTTAAAACTGTTGTAGGCTAACTTATTTGCTTGCAAATAGGGTAACATTTCAGACTCTTTGGTTTTTGAAATTTTAACTTCGAAGAATACATAAAAGAGACATCTTAGGAATATACGAATTAAATAAATTTTCCTATTTAAAAAGTTAGGGTTTTTTTGTTTTTGTTTTTGTTTTTGCTTGGGAAAACAGAATTCAAACCCAATCACAGTCTAGGTATGTAGAATTTAAATATATTGAAATTTTGTTTCAACAAATTCAGTATTTTGCAATACACCTAAAGTACTGACATGCTTCTTATTAATATTCAATATTTTTATGATCAAGCATTCTCTATTTTTTTCAGAACTCGTCACAAAATTTTAATCCTCTAATTCATGACCATCTGGGAGGTTGCAGAAAAAGGATCCTTTAAAACTAACTAAAACCTTCAAAGGCTATTTCAATTCTTTAGACTCAAGATACAGTAGAAAATTTTTAAAGTCATAGAAATCTTTAACTGAACCCCTAATACCAGAAAATGTCTTTTGAATATACAGTCTATTATCTATTCCTACTTTTAGTAACACCATTGAATGCATTAAAGACTGTGAACCTCGACCCTGGAAAATGGTTTATATTCAGTATTATTGCAAGTTAATCTTCATTATCCCTGCCAGGGTCTAAATACCCAGATGAAACACAGTATCAAGGAGAAAACACCTGTTTTCCATCATGCAACATGTAGTTCCAACCCAAAGAGAAAGAACAGTTCAGAGCTTAGCATCTGTGAAAGTGAGTCTCTAGAACACTGTAATTCTTAAAAATTAATTTATTAGGTTGTCAACTCTCATGGGCATCTGTTGCAGAGGTCACCCAAGAAAACTATAGGAAGGTTCTGGGATGGACCAAAACAGCACTATGATGAATTTATGCTACAGCTGTGGTAAAGGGAAAGGAACACAGGTTGTGAAGGCAGGAAAATTCTATTCAAATTCTGGCTCCACTCTGGCTAGTCATGAAGAACTGGGCATATTTTTTACCTTCCCTGAGCTCAACCTCCTTGTCTGAAAATAGGCTATGATAATACCCAACAATACTGTTTTTAAGGATCACAAAACAATTATGTGCAAAATGTCTAACACACAAAGTACAACTATTTAAAATTTTTTAATCCAAATTACAAAGAAGGCCTGGAGCAGTGTGAGACCTTCCATGCTGAAATCATGAAGAATCCTCAGGCCCATTAGAAATCTGACATCTCTATTTAAAATAAGAGACTGATTTTTTTTCCTTATGGTATTTAAAATGGTCAGCACTTCAATTTAAAAAAAAAAAAAGTGATTCTAGACAAATCAAGACACTTGGGAGCTGAGCTACAAATCACCTCACTTCTCAGTTTATTATAGTAAGATGAGGATGGAAAGTACATGTGATAACAGTTCATAGACAGCCTCAAATGCCAGGTAGGGAGTTTGGGCTGTATACTGTAGGGGAAAAAGGAAATGGTTACTATTTCTAAACTAGAGAATGACAACCAACTTAAAGAAAATCATTTTGATAACAATGTTTAAACCAATATAGTTATAGTTAAAGAGTGAAGTAAGCACAATCAGTTAGAAGGCAATTAAATTCTAGACCAGAGGCAGCCGACATTCAAGTAATGGTAGTGGTAGCATTGATGTATCTGATATGAAGTTTAAAAAATAAATAAATAAACTTATTAACTATAAACTGCTCATGGAAAATGAGCAATTTACCCTTCTGATGATAGTGTATTTATTGTACATTAGGCCCAGTTACCACTTCACAAAATAATTCCTTCAAATAGTTGAGTTGATTGCTTTACATATCATTCTTAATAACATGGATACAAAAATGCATCCTGGTTTAAAACAGACACTTTTAAGTAAGGTTTACTTACTTATTGTAACACAAACTCTACAGTTTTAAAGGAAAGGAGCAGGAAAAACAGTGATATTTCAATGACAAGGGATGAATTTGAGAGCGCAGTGAAACAAATTAAAATTTTAGCTTAGGTTTTTAGTTTATAAACATGTTAAGTTTTTTAAATGTTATTAGAATAGGAAATGGGTGTTGATACCGATTATTTTATCACAGGTCAGTGTGAATGCAGAAAGAAGGCTTGCTTGTTGTAGGGAATTGTGACCAGCATTTCAGTTATGCAGGGCAGAGGAAATCATCTCATTATTTGTGTTCCATTTATGCCTGGAAACTCATCCTCTCCAATATTGCTGTGGTTTTCAGCAAGCAAGATCATTTAGACTTGCCATCTCAGGGCCTATTAGAAAATATTGGGTGGACATTACTGGGTTCATGTGCTTGTTTACTTCTTTCATTTTTCTCTTTGCTGACCAAAGGAAATTACAAACCATTATAGGCAACCATGCCATCATTACAGATTTATGAGAGAAATAAATGATTCCTTTGATGGATTTAAGAATGCAGAGGCCTTAAGGAGATGCTTTCCTCAACACATAATTCCATTTCCCACTCCCAAAATATTTCCCACTCTAAAATTCTTGCCTCTTCTGGAACCACTAATCTCAATGCAGGGAAAACAATATTAAAAACATAAAATTTCATATGACCTACCACTACTATATTTGATTCTTCAAACAAATTCATAATTGTATTGAATGTTCATCTTAAGGGCATGGTAAGTTTTATGTTCCCTCATAATCAATAAAGGCATATACAAACTCACAATGGTAAACCATGCCCCCAAAAGTATGACAGTTTTAACTCAATCAGATCTCAAGTAGTGAGGACTAAGAACTGATCATCTTTGAATATGGAATTCTCAAATACCAGCTGGGAAGAATTAAACTCACCAATAAGACCCAAAGAAATGTGGTTCAGTGAAGTCTTGAATTCTTGAATAACTATTATGCCAAATGCATAGTATTAGTAAATATTCACAATCTTGATCAGGTAGCAGAATAAGAAAGTAGCTGGTAAGGCAACAAGTCAAGATGTGAACAAAGCCAATTCCCCTCAGTACTAGAATAAAGAAGATGAGAAACTAAAGTGAAAAGAAAAGGATTGTGGTCAATTGCAAATGGTGGCTCACAAATTCCTATACTTGGGTCCCTATGCACTTCAATCCTGTATCATGTGGATGAGTCTGGGCTAGCCCACTGATGGTAATGGATATGGCTGTCACTACCAGATATAGAACAGCTACCAGATATATGTGGTGATGTCCCAGCCAATCTAGCCCAAGCTGAGTTGTTTTTTGTGAGAAAAAACACCCAGTCAATTCACAAAACTGTGAGAAATATTAGATATTGTCATAATCCACAAAATAATGCAGCAAAACCTAACTGATATAGAAAGTGGCACAGGGACTGGAGTGCTTCTGTAACAGCAACCTAAAATATTTGGCATTAGCTTTGGGAGAAAGTGGTAAATAGAGACTGGAAAAGTGACAGGAAAGTTGTTAGCCAAAATTGAGAAAATGTTGAATCAACCGTTAGCAGGAAATAGAAAATCAGTGAAGAAACTGCTATGGTACCCTGGAAAAATGATAATGTATATGATGTAGTGGTGAACAGTGCCAAAACTCTTGGCTATGATCATTTGTTTGTTGTTGTTTGTTTGTTTTGGTACTGGAGATTGAAAACCATGGAGGATTTCCCACTGAGCTATATTTATTTTGAGACAAGATCTCATGAAATTTCCAAGCTGATTTTGAGCTTGCAATATTCCTATCTCAAACTCCTGAGTAGCTGGGATTACAGGTGTGTGCCACCACACCTGGTCGGCTATGATCATTTGGAAGATGGAAAATTTATCTAGTAAATTTATAGAACCCTAAAGAAATTTCCAGATAACATATTGAAGAAGTAGATTTTTTTAAGATGTGTGTGTTGGGGGGGCTTGAATCAGAACCGTACAGGTTTTGTAGGCAATACAAAGGAGACAGGATTTGAGAGTTTAAAATGTAAAACTAATTCTTATTTCTGGCCTCTCTAGCCATTAAAAGATTATTAAAGTAAAAATCGACTTCAGAGTAAAGGTCCATATCAGGGCATATGTTATGGTTTGGATATGAGGTGTCCCCCCCTCCCCCCAGAGCTCCTGTGTTAATGCTGGAATATTCGGATGTGAAACAATGGGATTGTGAGAGCTGTAACCTCATCATTCCATCCTAGTTTGAATGGACTGACTGGGTGGTACCTAAAGGCAGGTGGAGCTTGGCTGGAGGAAGTGGGTCACTGAGTATGTGCCCTAAAAGGATTCATCTTCCCTGTGGTCCCTTCCCCCAATGCACCCCATGAAAGCCTGCCAAAAATAGGACATGAAAGACACTCTGTTACACAGTGTTGTGTCACAGCAGCCTGATACGCAGCTCAAAGGCAGGAGTGACCCTCTCAAAAACAGATGGGGTCTATAGGGCATGAGTTAGGCCCAAATAAGATTCAGAGGAAGTCCACAAAATTTTTAAGAGTTGTACTGAAAAAATTCCTACCAGCTTGGACTTAAACAGAATGATTTCAAATGAAAAGATTTCTTTGGATTCCCCAATTTTTCTACATATAGTAAATGGGCTAAGAAAACTATCCAGTTGCAAACATGAGCTATTTTTTTTATTGAAAAGGAAATGTCTCAAAGGCTGGAGGAAAGTGTCCAGAGGCCTATCAACCTCCTTCCTCTAAGAAGAATCTCAGAGGACAGTAAGCCATGGAGTCAATGCTAGGATGAGCTGGGCCTAATGAAGAAACATGCTCTCCTTAAGTAGAGGAAATGTAGCAACATGTGCTTGGCTGACTTCACAACTATTATGGAGCACTAAGCGCTACATGTCTCCCATTCTTCTTTTCTTTGAATGAGACTGGTTATTGCAGTTACCCTGTCCCTGTCTCATTTTTGTATGTAGGGTATAGGGACAGATAGCTTCAAGAGAAGCTGCTTCTAAGAAGCTGCACTCAGGGAGGTTCATCTACTTTTGGACAAGCTGTATGTCACAAGATCCTGGCCATAGATTCTGATACCTTAGGGTAAAACAAGGGGGTGGAGAGGAGTCATGGAAGCAGGGATTTTTAATTTGCTCATTGTTGCATCCCAAACACCAAGAAGAGTAATGGATTCATGGGAGGTATTCTAGTTTGGATATGAGGTATCCCCACAAAAGCTCATATGTGAGACAATGCAAGAAAGTTTAGAGGAGAAATGATCAGGTTATGAGAGTTTTAATGCAATCAGTGCATTAATCTCCTGAGGAATAAACTCAATGGAAACTGTAGGCAGGAAAAGTGTGAGTCTCTAGGGGCATGCCTTTCGGGTATATACTTTGTCCTTACTGAGCAGAGCTTTCTCTCTCTGCTTCCTGGTGCCATGTTCCCAGCTGCTTCCCTCTACCACACACTTCTGCCATGATGTTCTGCCTCACCTCCAGCCCCAAGGAATAGGGCCAGCTGTCTATGGACTGAGATCTCTGAAATTGGGAACCCCAAAATAAATTCCTCTAATTGTTCTTGTCAAGTCTTTTGGTCACAGCAGCCCAAAAGCTAACAAAACAGGAGGTCCTCAATAACCATTCATTGAATTAAAGAATAAATTCTGTTATCATTTTATTGTTCTTTTGTATTGTACTAGCAGACACTTGTGGTTTACATTGCCAAAAAACAATGTGACTAAAATATAGTATTCTGTTCACAGTAGAAGTCAATACTTTTTAAAAAGAGGTGAAATCTCGATATGTATCCAGCACTTCAGAGCATCATGAAATGGGAGAATTCCTTCAAACCTTCTAAGATGATCAGCCTGTTCCCTGAAGCATGAGATTCTATTACCTTTATCTTAGGATTCATAACCATAGTATTATGGCTGGTCATAAAATTATCTAACCCTTTCTAATTTATCCATTGACTAAATCTATGACTTCCCAGTAGTAAATTCCACAGGTTGCCCATACATTGGGTGAAGAACTATTTTCCTTATGCTTTTTTTATTCTAAATTTATATCAGCCATTAATTTTTCAGAATGAGTGACCCTTGACTTAATCATTAGAAGGCACAAAATTAAGTAAATTGAGCCTGCAAAAGAGATGTCATCTTAGCAGTTCTGTGTGGTAATGTTCCACTTATCATGTGAACATGTGGCTGTGTTAGAAAAATATGAATAGTTACTTATGTTCCTCTTATATTTTTAGCTTCACAGGAAGATAGAAAGAAAATTTCAAAATAGAGAAAAAGAGTAAAAGAAGAAAACAAACCAACAAGGGATATATAAGACTGGACTGTGGATGGCTATTATTCTAATTGCATTCTTTAAAATTGCTAGGGTCTAAGATAATAGGATAAAGCCAATTGAGTCAATTAGTTTTAAAGCTGAAGTTTCCCTGGCAAACCATAACAAGCATTTGACTACTTCTATCCCTCAGGTTAAACGCAAATGAAAGAAGAAGGATTTGCTCTTGACAGAATCTTATTCTTAAGGCTAAGGTTGTCTTTAGAACCATTAACAAAGCATTTTCTAATATAATTACTGCATGGGATTTGGGGGTGTATGTCATTTTTCACAGGGTGTAGTCCATTTCATTGAAATGTCTAAGGTCAGCTAATAAGGGGCAGCTTGCTGCCTGCTACATGATTAATCAGGTTGGGGGCCTCAGTAGGATTAAGCCTTGGAATAAACAGGGATTATTTGCTTTTTATTTATTTATTTATTTATTTAGCTTTGGTAATTCAGAAAAGCTTTACTCATTGTACTGATCACAAATTTTTTTTTCTGTAAGAACACAACATTCTCCATTATTTAAGATTAGACTCCCAATGAATTCTTTTGGGGATAATATACAATCTAAACACAGAGCCAGAAATAACAGATATCAGGGAGTGAAACAATAAAGTATTTTGCCACCTGAAATTTTTAGAGAGTGAAAAGTATGTATACTAGTAAACAAACCAACTAAATATTGAAAATTATGATATACTGTTAGTATCTACATGTTTGGGCACAAATGCTTTAGAAAAAAATTCATCATGGCTGGAAAGGATGTTGCAGTCACATGGTACAACTTGAACACTATACAGAAGAGAGGATAAAAACCCCAGAATTTAAGTAGTGTGTTCAAGATAATAAGCTGGGCTGCAGTCATAGCTCAGTGGTAGAGCACTTAGCTAACATGTGTGAGGCACTAGGTTCGATCTTCAGCACCACATAAAATAAATAAAATAAAGGTATAAAAAATAAAATAACATTATAAAAAGAAAAAAAATAACAGCTACTTACTGGAAAGAGAAAGATTTGGGCAACAGTGCTAACTTTCATTAACAGTCAAGGATTCTGCCTAGATCATGTCTTGAAAGAACAGAACTCTGGGACATGTGGCCAAAGTCTGGTCAACTTGAAATTTCATCTCAGGTTTTGTTTGCTCAAGCCCAGAGAAAGCTGCTCGTCTTTCTCTGAAGTCTGGAGAACTAAAATGACTTTTTACCTGGGATATGACCATTGTGAAATGCAAGTTACAATTTTTTTTCTTTTTTCTTTTTGGTACTGAAGACTGAACTCAGGGGCACTCAACCACTGAGCCACATCCCCAGCCCTTTTTTGTGTTTTATGTAGAGACAGGGTCTCACTGAGCTGCTTAGTGCCTCGCCCTTGCTGAGGCTGGCTTTGAACTCGTGATTTTCCTGTCTCAGCCTCCCTAAGTGCTGGGATTACAGGCTTGCGCCACTGCACCTGGCTTCGCAACTTACAAATTTTTAAGCAAAGAGTTGCAGGGTGTTTCTTTCTCCATGATCCCCGTGCTGAAAGATGAGTATAGTGACTAAAGCCTTTTAGTACTTTAGCCTTCAATGCATATGGCAACACTTATGGGTGTGTTTATCTAACATATCCAAGTATTCTTTTCCTAAACATATTATTTCAGTTTTCTTTATATTATGGCACATAATTAAAATTTTAGGTCAAATACTATGGGTCTGACCAGAAGTATGGAATATTGCTCCTGTTACTTCTTACCAATTTGCTACTCTTTAGAGATCTTTTTATGCTTTGGGTGTCATTCTGTCACATTGAGTATGTTGTAATGAGTATATTTATGAGTCTAGCCATTGGGAGTGGGAACTGATGTATTATGTAGCCTTGTGCCTCATATGCAGCTGAATTATAAAGTAGATCTTAACAGCCAAGAAGTCTGTGATCAGAGAAAAAAATTTTCAAAACATAAACCATGTCCTTGGCACTAGCCTCGAATACTGGACATTCATAACCCACAAATGCCCAGACTATAAATTTGCAAGTTGCATTAAAATATGGCAGTAAAAGTCACTCTTCTGAAAGCTGCACTTGTAAAATATTTATAAATTCACATGGTTGTTCCTGGCAAATAACTACATCTGTCAGCTCTGTCTTTTTGCTCTCAAAACAGCAGGGTTGGTGTCTTGTGTAATTCACAATATGTTCATAAAAATTATTTTGGAAAAATCAAGATGGAAGATACTGTGTTCTACCGGGAAATAGCTCTGCTCCTCCAGTGGTCTGGCGCTACTGTTTGATCTCCTGAGATCTCTGCTCATCAAGGCTTTTTCTCTGAACAAGTTTTCATTTTATTGGACTTATATAGCTTCCAAATTAGCAAAGCAAGTCCTCTGGGGTTATGTTTAAAATCCCACATTAATATGTACAAGACAGTGGAGTTTTTCAGTCCCCAGGTCAATTTGGGTATCAATGTCACATGCTGAAATATTTTCTATGGATATTATTTCCCTATAGTATTCAGAGGACCATTCATATAGGGAACTCTCAAGATAATCCTGTCTGGTTTCTTTTCTCTTAACAGAAAAATAAGAAGAGAAAAGACACCAGATTACATTTTCATACAGATGTATAAGATCTATGGTTATTCTTTTCAGTCCATTAGTTCTGGGAGGGAAAAGCCCAAATGATAGACTAAGTACTTGATAACAAAATGTGCCATTTTATTTATTCATTTACTTACTCACTTATTTTTTCATTCATTGGGTGCTGGGGATCAAAGCCAGGGCCTTGTGCATGCTAGCAAAGTGCTTTATCACTGAACTACATCCCCAGCCCAAAGGGGAATATATTTGTTTTAGGTTTTGTTTGATTTTTTTGTTTTGTTTTTCTTTTCTTCTTTTTGTATTTACCTCTATATAATTTTTATTGCCATCCAACTTTCCCTCCCTCTCCTTCTAAAGAAAAGAATTTAGATGATTTATAATCTAAATATAGTTGTTAAGCAGAACAGTTAAAGGTGAAATGGAAAGTCTAAAATATTATACAGATTATAATACTTAAATTTTTCTAAGAAATGCATCTGTTTGAGTATCTGATAAAAAACTTTGAGCTCTTTTCCTAGAAAATGCAAATGAGAACATACACACACATACACAAACACATACACAACACACACTTTTGCATGCACATTCAGGTATTTAGAGACTGCCAATACCATTCCATAGACCACCAGGAGAGGGAATGCAGATCAGGAGATGCAGATCAGGAAACTAGAATAAAATTATCACTATTATTAAACATGAAATTTAGCTCTACTGTTTGTAGCCAAACCAGGAGGAAGAATTCTAAAAATTGTAGAAATTCTGATGGTAAACAGAGAAACACAGATCAGGTTTTCGGGATACACATTTTCAGAGGAACTTGTTAGGTAGCTGGATCTCTGATTAATTATTAGCTATTCAGTGAACAGTCTTTAATGCAAAACTACTTTTCATATGACAATTCTCATATTGTTCCTTTAATAAACCTTGAAGGTATATTTATCAAATACTAATTTTTATGAGTAGTTACACCAACAGAGCCTAGAGAATCTGGATTCTATATGCAACTTGACACAACAAAAATGGTTTCCCTCTAGCAAAAGCCCAAAGAAGTCATAAGGCACAAAGTCCCTAGAGAAGTCTTGCTGAACTACAACTAAGAAGTTACATCATCTGTGAGGCCACCTGGAACAGCGTAAAAATGGACTGACTCACACTTGCTGGGGCTCACTTGTCAAGAAGGCAACTCTAAATAGGACAGCAAGAAACACATGAGTTTGACACAAGTAGAAACCATAAATAGGTTAGCATGGGACGGAAGTCTTGCCCTACTTGATTTTTCTGTACACTGGAGAATCCTATGGTTTGTGCATTGATCTTTTTTCATCCATAAAGCTCTTAAGTCAGGCATGTAATCTAGGAATGGGAACACTGATTCCATATCAAGAAGTCCATCATTATTGAGGAACAGAGAATTGGTTAGTAAAACCCAACATTAAGGAAGGAAGAGTATTATTGTAAACTTAGAGTATCATTGGAAAGAAATGAACTGCCTGATTATGTTGATCTACCAAATGCTATTTTGGAGATTAGCAGCCCAAATCATATACATACGCCTTTTTTTGCAAAGAAATTGTCATGTAAGCTTTTCTGAAGCACTATGAAATGATGTTTGCCAAGCCAGAAGAACAAAATTTCTTGTTAAGGTGCTTCAGAAAGAAAGAACTGGAATCATCTGTCTTAAAAATAATGTCAAAGCCGGGCGCGGTGGCTCAAGCCTGTAATCCCAGCACTTAGGGAGGCTGAGGCAGGAGAATCGCAAGTTCAAAGCCAGCCTCAGCAATGGCGAGGTGCTAAGCAACTCAGTGAGAGCCTGTCTCTACATAAAACACAAAATAGGGCTGGGGATGTGGCTCAGTGGTTGAGTACCCCTGAGTTCAATCCCCAGTAACAAAAATAATAATAATAATAATGTCAAAATACCCATTGTTTCCCTCCACAAGTGGAGAGGTGGAATTAAAGGATTAACTTTGTGGGATTCAGTTAATTTTGCACTTGGCACAGTATATGAAAAGAGTTTGGACATGCAGGCTCTTGGTCAACTGTTCATACCATTGCCTGAGCCTTAATCAATGGCTAGAAAATTCTAAGAACAGCAACCTTTCTCCAGAACTTTCTTTTGAGTGACATCTGGGGTGAATTAAGTTTCTGTTCAGTCCCAGTGTTAGCTACAGATGTGGAGGTGTAAATGTGCTTTCCAGGAACTGTAGATTATATGGTCGTGATGTAGACCACTTTTATTAGGAGCTCAAGTACCACATTTCCAGAAGTATGAAGAATGACAGCAAAGAAAAAAGCCTTTAGAGCTTAAATTACAACCACATCTAATGAACTCAGAGGTGTTTTTCACTTACAAGGGTATTGCTTTTCAACTCCTGTAGCTTAAATGAATCTAGTGATCATAACAGTAAATATGGGTTCCAAAGGTATCCCAAGAGGTATCATTAGTCACATATTACATCCTTTTCTAATTTGTACACTTTCCATGTTTCAGGGTTTCACAGTACTGCTGAAACCTCCAGAATTTCATGTTTCCCTCAGCAGTCTACAATAACCCTTAGTCTGAATGACATGTATTATTTCCTCAGCAAACATGTGATGTGGGAAGCTTAGTAAAAGATTTATTATAAGAAACAGCTCGATGTTTTATTTCCTCCCTTAATTGAATACATTATTGCTCTGTGTTTAGAAATGCTGTGTTGATGTATTACACCTCAGAACAACTATGCACATGCCATCTGCAGCAGGAAGGTTTATTAGACTACAAATCAGGATACAGATGTTGGAGGGAAAGCTACGTATGCTAAGTCGTAATACATTATGGCACATTTTAAATCTATAAATCATGGTGGTCCAGCAGGTTTTTATTTTTTAAAAAATTAGATATTGGTACTTATAAAAATGCAGTAACTAGAAGCCCTCTCTTTCATCATACACATGATAGGTAAAGTGATAAGCTGCTGAGGTGGTAGGCACAATACCGTATGTGGGAAAAAGGACTAAGTAACTTCAAAAGAAAAATCTCACATTCTTATTCCTTGATACTAGTATAAAAGATCCATATTTAAAGTCAGCACTCTGAAGCAAATGAGCAGATAAATCTTTTGGGAGTGTAAATGATCACATCTTTATTGATCAATTTCACAAATTTAGATTTTCATCCATTTACTCTAAGAGCATTTATTGAGTACCTGTTACTTGCTAGGTAATACTGTGCTCTAGGGTTTTATTAAAATGAGACTCTTGACACAAGAATTTTGTTGCATTTTCCTTTCTTCCTCCAATTGTTTAAAGTTCAGGCCTGATAATGAACAAATTGCCTCCAGAAAGTTTACAAGAATATACCAACTACTTCATGGGTTCAAAAGAATTAACAGATGCAGCTCGGCCAGCACAAGGAGAGGATTGCTTTCCTGAAAGATGACATGATTATTTTCCATTAGATTCTCAAAAATATAACTCAATTGTATCAACCTTAAATAAATAAAATCCAGGATGCTCTCACTTTCAAGAAGGATTAATGTTCTGTAGGTCTATTGATCTTCTGCACTCTTCTTAAAGTATCCGGGGTAATCATTAACAACACTTTGTTGTGATATTCTTGCCTGTCATCTGAAGCTCTTTCGGCTCTCAACAAATACATTTGCACTTTATTCATAATGCTTATTCTATAGATAAAGACTGAACATTACTGGCATTTACAGTTGTGAGACCTAAGATTTTAAAAAATTAGATAAAATATGCCTTTTAAATAGGATGTAGATCTTCAAGAAAAAATGGTCTTGGGCTGGGGAGGTAGCTTAGTGGTAGAGCACTTGTCTTGCATGTGTGAGGCCCTGGGTTCCATCCCCAGCACAAAAATAAAGAGAGAGAGAAGCAGGGGAGGGAGGGAGGAGAGAAGAAAAGAAAGTGTAGTCTTCTCTTTCCCTGGAAATATTCAATAAAGATTCTGCCTCTGGTTTGATAGCATAGGCAATGGCAATGATTAAAAAAAAAAACACTATAAAAATGCACATCTCTCACAGAAAAGGAGAACATCTGACTTCCTATGAAGTAGAGTTCAACAGAAGATTATTATAAACTGCATGCACTTGTATAAAAATTAAGTTTTCATGGTACTGTCACATACACGGTCTCACTTAACCATATGAACAAAGACATGTTTTTATTCATTCTTCAGTATTTTAGGAATACCTACTAGGTGCTAGAAATCACACTCTGTACTGAAGACACAACGGTAAATAAGACAAATTGTCAGTGAGCTTACTTTCTGGTTAAGGAATAAGATGTAAACTTACTCCTTAGATCACCATATCGTGTTACAAAACACACATGATCAAGTACTAAAGCAATATGGAGATACCAGTATCATAGCCTCATTTTACAGAGAAGCAAACTGATCAAAATTATTAATATTTTTGGGTAAGTTTAACAATTAAATTAGAAGCTGTATTAAATTACTTAGCGTAATATTGGCCCATAATAAGGACTCTATACTGTTGCATAGGTAGGTAATGGATAATAGTTTGGTGCATGAGCTCTGTATCAAAACTTTTTTGCTTGGATCCTAGTTACTTCTCAGTTTGTGTTACCTTGGGACAATTGCATGATCAATCTAGGTCTCAACTGCCTCAGGGCTACAATGGGAATAACAATTGTAACTACTTCTCAGGGTTGCTATTTTGAGGATTAATTTGTCATTCATGCTCAAAAAATGTTATCCATGGTAAGGATCAAAACTGGAAGGAGATCTGAAGACATCTAGCTGACCTCATAGAGACGTTGTGGCCCTGAAGAGTGTGATGTCCTTCACTTTTACTACAGGGAGAAGGTCCCTCCAGCAAAAAGAGTTCTAGGTAGGAGAAGTCAGCAAAGGGTATTTGGCACCTTGAACCTTACGGGGAAATGTGGCCTGAAGGGAGAGAAGCCAAGAGAAAAAGCATGGAAACTGGTGGGGGTTGGGCAATGAGATTTGGGCAGTGATTAGACTGGACAGAACAGAGGAAAATGGCTTCTAGAAGAGAGAAGAGAGTGTGCCATCCACTAGGACTTTTTCTAGCACTGGGTGAGAAACAACCTTTCCAAATGTGTCCAATCCACGTTTTGCTAAGTGGAGGAATGTTTTTAAAAATAATTCCTAAAATATTATGACTAGATCTTAATTAAGTAGAATATTCCAAATAGTCTAATTATTATCTTCAAAGGATTTTGGAGGAAGCATTCTCTTTTCTCTCATTCAGATTCCCACAAAGAAATCGTTCAGCATGAAATACAAGTCCATTACCAGCAGGTAATAGTCCATAATGTGTCTTGGTACCAAAAAGGTTTCCATATTTGCTGTTTTTCATTCTTTTTTTTTAATGAGTGATTTATATGCTCCTTCTGCATATGTGGAATAGGAGTTGTACAACCAATGTTGTATAACACAACCCAACATTAGAATATTTTCAGAGAATGAAGGGATTTTAACCCGTGATCTAAGTGCTGCCAGTTCAGTGAATCTGTTCTTGTACCAGATCTGATCTGAAGCCTCCCCCAACAGTCACCAAGGAGCTAAACATGAATATATATTGCTCTTCAAGCATCTAGCTTCTGTGAATGTATATGTCTCCCCTCTTCTTTATTATCTTTCTGATAATACTAGTTATACTGTAATATAATACTATAATACATACTGTATATACTGCTAATTTATTACATTAAGAAACATTTGGAGGGAAAAGTTTCTAAATTAAAGCTTGCTAAGTATAACTACAAATTCTTGCTATCAAGATTATTGTGAAGATGACTCAGAACTAGCATAGCATGTCTGGGCCAGTCCAGAACCTGAGCAGTAAGACACAATGCCTTTAGTAGCCAAGCTCCAATGGGTTCCCTTTGAAAAGACATTTGCTGTTTGTTCTGTTAGCTGCTGAATTCAATCTTTGCATACTTGGATATATAAGTATGCAAAATGGAAATTTTTATGCTGTTATGTGCTATACTTTGCATATAGAACAAAAGTTGTTTAAATATGTGTGGGAAATTCAAATGTACTTCCTCTCTAAAGAAAATTAATCTGAAAACAAGGGTCTGGTTTGAGATCATATAGAAAGAGCTGCTTAGGAATTTCTTGAAATCTAATAATGAAAATTGAAACTTGTTTTACTCGCAAAGATAGTGTATATAAAATTAATCTTCAAATATCATGTTTGATGTAATTTTAACATAAAATTTTTAACATTAAAAAAATAAAAATAAAAAAATAGTTTTTTTTAAAAAAGAAAGAGCTGCTTAGTCCTGTTTCCTCCTCACCCCCTCCCAATCCCCTCATTAACACCAGACTTAAACATGATGGAATAAGAATGGTATTTCAATAAAAGATCAAATGGTTAGAAATCCCCACCAACAAACAGGTTATTCTTTCATTCCTAAGTCAATGAACCAGCAGAAGTAAGACCACATTCAAGCTGGCAAAACTTCCTGTGCTTTTAGATTCTGTAAAAAAGTAAAAGGATAAAAGAATTTTTCCATATTCTTTATGCAGTTTTCCATAAGAGTGCTCATTAAATGATGTTGATGTAAAGGATGGCAGAATGTTTAGGTTGTCTCAATGCTTGGCATTGGAAGGGCAGTGCCCGGGATTCTTCCTCGGTTCAATTTCGAATAAACAACAGTCCTTTTGGTTTACAGTGTACTAACTTGGCTCAAACCATACCATGAATTACTCTTGTATGAAGGCTGGCATAAAAAAAAAATTACTGCAGAATGCTCCACTGCCAGTGAGCATCAGGGCAAGCTAATGTAAGCAAGTTACGCAAGTTAAAATAAACAGTAGAGAATTGGGTGTGAAAAAAATATCAATCAGGTGTGTCCATCTGACTGCTGTAACTTTAAAACTTCTGAAGAGTAAAGCCAATTTTTGTCAAGGTCACTTACTGCTCAGAAAAAGCTGTTCAGCTTCAACAAAAATACCCAAGGAAAAAAATGAGAGCAAAAATGACATTCAAATAGGTGTGTTTCATTTTCTACCACTTGTAAGAGGCAGGGTTTTCAATCTAATGTGAGATTTCTAAGTCTTTATTTCTCTCTAAAAATATCATTCTGATAAGTTCAAAGGCCTCAGACAAAGAAGATATTTGGAGAAAGAATGATTCTCCAAACTATTGACATTTCCTTGAGAACCCTTTCCTTGTGATTTTTTTTAGAATATTTTTAGTTATAGATAGACACAATATCTTTATTTTATTATTATTTTTTTTATTTTTATGTGGTGCTGAGGTTCATACCCAGTACCTCACACATGCTAGGCAAGAGCTCTACCACTGAGCTACAACCCCAGCCCTTCCTTGTGATTTTTATTGGAGGAAGATACAAGAACCTGCTGGCCCCTCAGGCAGTTGTGTCTCCAGCATTCCTCAGAATATGCAAACTTTCTTACTAACATTAAATCTGAGCAGAAAGTCCCTTTTAAAAACACATTTGCCACCTGTAAGGATTAACAACATGAGCTGGATATTAGATCAGCACTCTCAATCTCCATTTTACTATTTGGAAAGATTGGATAACTAAACACATTTCTCCAGAGCACAGAGTCTGAGGTTAAGACTTGACCTCATCATTTACTAGTTGTGTGACTCTGGTTGGCTTATACTTACATAGTGGCCTTTTCCAGAACACTCCAAGAAATATCATGAATTTGACCTAGACACAGAAACAGCTTACTAGAAACGATAGAACAGAATGGGGGGCTGGAAGTTCATAACCAGGGATTGGAACCGTCCACAGTTCTGAGTGATTGTGGCAGCAGGCTGGGAAGGTCAACTTATAGTTTCCAAATAATAAAATGAATATGATATTAGGAGTGCCCAGTGCTCAATACTGTGCCTGGCACACAGTTAGAGCCCAACAGATGTTAATTACTTTCTCATTTGGTCCTTATGAGGCTCTGGAAACTGACAGAAAGAATGAAAAAAAGAGGTAGGCAACCACCAAAGGAGAGGGATGCACTGACTGAAGGATTCTTTAGTTTTAGTTTGCTGTGCAAAGGAACCCCCTAGCCTTCTGCAGTGGAGGCACTAGAGTATGAGATCGGCCAGGGACCACCCTCCCTGCCCCTGCCGCTTCTGCCACCCCTTCTAGTTTAACATGGCGGTGAGGCTCTGTGGATCCTGTTGTACTAAGTTTCCAGGAGTCTCCTGCCCCACCTCCAATCTGAGTGTGCGACCACCTTTGGATCCATTGGTGCACAGGCCAGACCCTGTGTCTTCTCTAAGCAACACCATTTTTCTCTGGTAACAAAACTCCTTGACTTCAGGAATGGGCAGCTAATGCCTCAGCAACAAGGAACGAGCTTAATTTGGTCTAAATCAATCATAGTAGTCAATCTTTTTCCCCTTCTTGAGGGATTAGCCAAAAAGTGAACACATGATTTAATCCTAGCCAATGAGATCCAGGGAAATTCATAGAAAGGCTTCTTACTAAATAAAAAGACTGCACTAGGAGAAAGTCTCCACTGGTTTCTTTCCTGTCCTGAACATGGACATGGGGCTAGGGCCACAGAAATTATATCCTGGCCAAGAAAATGACAAAGAATTTGACCCTGAAATCATTAGGTTACCGGCCCAGCAACTGCCTACCTCTAGAATTCTTGTTATAATAAGAAATATGAACCCCAGAAATGTAGGCCTCATCTACAGATGAGTTTCCTATTTCTTGCAGTCAAGTGCATTCTGATACAGTGCTACATCTGCTTATTTCTTACCTCTACCTGAGCCATCTCAGAGATGCAGCCCGAGCCTTCTTTCTTACTAGACTTTGAGTAAAGATTCTAATAATCAGCTGGGCGTGGTGGCACACACCTGTAATCCCAGCACTTTGGGAGGCTGAGACAGGAGAATCAAGAGTTCAAAGCCATCCTCAGCAACAGTGAGGCCCTAAGCAACTCAGTGAGACCCTGTCTCTACATAAACCACAGAATAGGGCTGGGGATGTGGCTCAGTGGTTGAGTACCCCTGAGTTCAATCCCCAGTACCAAAAAAAAAAAAAAAGTTTCTAATAATCAATCATAAGAAATCAGTCTATTGATCAGCTGCTATGTATATAAAGATTATGTCCTGCAATTAGTATTTTGCTTCTAATTGATTTGTAAATTGAAAACACAGGTTAAACAGAAAGGTAAAAATGAAATACAAGACCAGGCGTGGTAGCACACATCTGTACTCCCAGCTATTCCAGGGGCTGAGGCAGGAGGTTCACAAGTTCAAGGTCAGCCTGGGCAAATTACAAGAACCTGTCTCAAAATAAAAAGGGTTGGGGATGTGGCTCAGTAGTAAAGTGTCCCTGGATTCCATCCCCAGTACTGAAAACAAAAAAACCACATGCCTGCATATGGTTCTCTGGTCCTTCATGCTTTACCATCACCCACCAAATCAAGCCTCTCCTGTGATTTTCTAATGTGATATTAGAATCCCTTGTTATAAGAGTTCTGTTCATATCTTGGGCCTATTTCTCTGCCCAATATTTGCCAGATGCTCATGCCCGTAGGCTGAATTTCTATTCTAAACTGGTGGCTCCTCCGCTAGAACATAAGCAATGGGAAGCCAGAGAATTGCTGCTACTTTCCTGAGCTACCCCTAACAAACTAAACAGATTCTTGCTCACAGAAAATGCTTGATAAATATTTGTTGAATGAATCACTCTGAGAAATGTCCCTAACTAGAGCTTTCTGCTACTGTTTCCTAATCACCAGATCATCCACCTAAGCCTATTTATAGTTGCCTTACCTCTTCAAATGATACATATGGACTATTGGATACCCCCCACCACCACTAATCTCTTCTATTTCTACCTTCTTTCTTTTCCCTACTGGTTCATGCAGGTGAGGCCTCAAGATGCCAAGCTCTCTGCTGAACCTGTCTAAAATACACCTTGCTAAAATGAGATTTTAGAGAGGTTGTAACACCATAGAAGGGCAGAATTTTTTTTTTTTTTTTTTTTTTTTTTGGTACCAGGGATTGAACTCAGGAGCACTCAACCACTGAGCCACATCCCCAGCCCTCTTTTGTGTTTTATGTAGAGACAGGGTCTCACTGAGCTGTTTAGCGCCTCACCATTGCTGAGGCTGGCTTTGAACTTTAGATTCTCCTGTCTCAGCCTCCCTAAATGCTGGGATTACAGGCTTGCACCACCGCGCCCAGATGAAAATCTTTAAAAAATGGAACACTGAAAATAAAGTTTCTCTCTTTCATTTCTCCAAATGGCCAATAGGTACATGAAAAGATGATCAACTTCATTTTTTATCAGGGAAATGCTTATTGAGACCACAATGAGATATCACTTCACATCTCCCAGGACAGCTATAATCTAAAAAGACCCATGAGAACTAGAGTCCGTGAGGAAATGGAGTCATTAGAACTCTCATACAGTCTTGGTGGGGACATAAAATGGTGCAGTCACTTTAGACAATGGCGCGGCAGTTCCTCAACATATTAAACATAGAGTAACCCTTTGGCCCAACAATTCCACTCCTAGGTATATTTGAGAGAAATTAAAACATATGTCTCTGCAAAACTGATACATACACATTCATAATTGCCAAAAATGAAAACATTACAAATGTCCATCAATTGATAAATGGATAAATAAAATGTGGTATATCCATGAATAGAATATTATTTGTCAATAAGAAGAATGAAATACAAACATATACCACAACATGAATGATCTTGAAAGCATTACACCAAGTGAAAAAAGTCAGACACACGCACACAACACAAAAACACAGCTTGTATGATTTCATTCATATGAAATGTCTAGAGTAAGAAAATTCATAGGAACAGAAAGTAAATTAGTGATTGTCAGGAGCTGGGGGTAAGAAAAATGAGGAATGGCTACCAATAGGTATAAGGTTTCTTTTGGCGGTATAAAAATATTCTAAGCCGGGCGTAGTGCCTCAAGCCTGTAATCCCAGCACTTAGGGAGGCTGAGGCAGGAGAATCGCAAGTTCAAAGCCAGCCTCAGCAATGGTGAGGCGCTAAGCAACTCAGTGAGACCCTGTCTCTACATAAAACACAAAATAGGGCTGAGGATGTGGCTCAGTGGCCGAGAGCCCCTGAGTTCAATCCCTGGTACCAAAAAAAAAAAATTCTAAAACTAGAAAGTGGTGATGGTTACACAACACTCTGAATATACTAACAACTACCAGTTGCACAGTTTGAAAGAATGAATTTTATGGTAAGTAAATTATACCTTAATAGAATCGTTACACACACCAAAAAGTCAAACCTCCTCCCTTTACAATGTTTTTGGACAGGAATATGAGGGGAAGTTGAGATGACAACTGGCTTCTTCCACTTCTTCCCTCAATGGTCTCCACCACTCCTCTCAATCACTCTGTCACTGCTGTCCCCAGGCACATGCCTGCTCCATCAGCCCCCTAGAAACTGCAACAGGTGTAGAGGGGACAGCAAATCACTTTCCCACATTCCCACCAGTGTGGCCCAAGAAAGTTAGGGACAAACTATCCTACTTTTGTCAAGGACAGCATTTTTCTCCTATTTTACAGTCATACAAATAGAAAATATAAAACTTTTTCATCTCATTTATGAACTCAAACCAGAACTAAAAATAATACCTTTTGACCTTTATATGGATTTAAAGATAATCCCAACAGCACATGAATTGTTTGCTTTCTCAACATTTAAACCACATCGTTTCCACTTTCTTTCCACTTTCATTGTTGGGCGATGAAAGTTCCTTTGTTAAAAATATAAAAAATGTCATGCAATGTTCATTGGATGGTCTAACATCCAGAGCCAGGATATACTCCATCTTTGCTTTCAAGAATTAATCCTCAATCCAAAAAGGGAAAACAAGATAATCCCTCATTTAAATGATCGATGAAAGAGAATCCGTATAGAATAGCAGACAAGTCTCACATACTTTGGAAATAGAAATAAGTCAGTCTTTTAAAATCCAATTTTCCTGTCTCTGTTAGGCTTCTGGCACGAAGCTGTTGTCGCGCTTTCCTGCTTGCCACGCACTATGCGGGGCCACCACATATGTTATTTTATTCTCTTCACAATTCTCTCTCTCAACACAGGAGACCTCCAACCTCCAAGGATCAAGAAGAGAGCAAAAGTGTGGTGCTCCACTGGGGATTTGAGTTAGAAGTGCCTGCTCCAGAATGCCTTTTGATTTGTCACTGTGTACGAAACTCCACCATTAATCCCACCATGAAGTCTGAAGTTTCTTCTGTTTTAGAAAGTGAATCCTACTTAAGTCACGCTCCACATGACCACAGTCTTATAGATTCTGGGAGTTCAGCCCTAAAAGAAAGGTGATGAGCAGCAATGAAGGTCAGAGAAGTCAACACCTAACCCAGCAATTGGACCTAAGAAGTCATCCCTATGTGGAGATCATTGGTCACAGCTCCCGTTTGTTTTTGAATACCTTTATCTGATTTATTTATTATTTTCCTGTCGTGCTGAGGATCCAGCACACACATGTTAGGCCAATGCTCTACCTCTGAGCCCCAGCCCCAGCCCACTGCACCCACCCCTGTCTTAAGAGGCCTCTGAAGGTCTGCATTCTACAAGGTCAGGGTGGTTTTCAGAGTCCCTGTTTTCTTGGTTCTGGTAACAGCTTCCTTTAAAATTTTGTCCACCCTCTACTTTAGTGGACAGTCTTAGCTGAGAAAGTTTAAGTGCTTTGCCCAATATCACAGAATAAGTGGTCCAACCAGGATTTCAACCCCACACAAAGTTGTTCCCAATTATCACTCAATATTTTCACCTACTACACTAATACAATTCCAGGCACAGTTAGGAAGCAACCCAAGAATGCTGGTTTGGGGTACCCCCAACCATTTACTTTACTTTCCAAATACCATTTCCCTAATGTCTTCTCAAACTTGGCTTTCAAATGCATTATCTATACTTGGGTGAAAATCAGCGAAATTGATGGCTTTCCCAGAATATCTTTAGTTTAAAAACAACCAATAATTTAAATGAAAATAGTGGAGATTTAACCTTAGATTTTCTGACGTTATTTAAGAGGGATGTTGGTCCCAAGTATGACTAAGTGGATTTAGAAGAAATACCTTGAACTTGGAAAATATGAAAGACCCTTCAGCAAACTGAAATGTTTTCAGCGTTACATAACTATGAATAGAACTGTGACTCAAAGAGGATTTTTTTTTTATACAAGCTCCCAATTTAAATCAGCAAATGAATGGCTTCAAGTTCCCATAAAACAAGCCATTTGAGGGGCTAACTTAATCAAAAATATGAGAAACAATATTGTTATGATGTTTCCAAAGAGGAGTTTAAGAGAATGGTCCTTCAGCCAAAAGTCCTTTATTCTTAATTTAAACAAGGGGTGGGTGGGGGGAGCCCTGCTTTTTAAATTCTTCTCAGTCTAGTTTCCCTGACAAACCTGTTTGATGGGCACCAGGGACCTGAAGTAGAGCTTCCAGGGAAAAAGTAGCCATCACTCATGCTTCATTGGATTTCTATGACAGAATGATCACGTTCTGTAGAACTGGCATAAGCACATCATTATTAAACCTTGCTTTAGCATTTCTTAACTGATCACGGATGCTTCGGTCCTTGGTGGCTCCTCTCTGCTGGCACTGTTTGTAGTTATTTGACCTTTTCTCAGTGGATAATCCACACAAAAAGCCCTAATTACTTCCCCAGCTTTGACCAGCCAGCAGTGTGAATAATCAATGACACTCATTTAGGTATTGCACAATCAGATGCTTATGGTGTTTAAAGAACATTTTTCCATTGACCTGCCACAGCTGTAGGACAATTACTAGCAGTAAAGCTGCTGTTGTAATCACAAGATGACCAGGTGACCTTGTGGGCTTAAAGTTGATGACTGGGGCCTTGACTGGGGCATAGTCATGATACAGAACATATTTGGGGAGAGAAAGGAGGCTTCATTGTATACTAATGTGACATGCTCAGCCCCAAGAGCAATGTTCTGAAATATTGACAAATCGTAAGACTCATATTGGCAGGTAAAATTCAGTGTTTGTATCCATGGCTTCAGCTACTTCTGCCCATTGTACATAAAACAGTAAATAAATAAGATTGGGGGGAAATGGAACTCTAGTCACACCTCTTTCTGCACTTTTTCTTAAGGTAAGTGTGCAGATAAAATGGAAATAAGATGGCCCTCTATCAAAGTAGAGATGTAAAGATTACTAGGACACTGTGAGGCCCTGGTTTCAATCTCCAGCACTAAAAAAACTTACTAGGATGTTAAATTTCTTAACATACCATATCCAAAGTACAATAAATCCTTATCAAGTCTAAGACCAATTTTCCCCACAGAGATCACTATTTTAAAAACGTGAGGTTTGATGTTTCTTTGAAATTACAATTATCAAATTACATATAAAGCTGAATTATAGCATAAATTGTGGGAAAAAGGAATATAACATTTCCAAGAGTATGTTTCTGGGAACATTACTCTGTTGCAAATCCTTTAGAAATAAGAATGCTTCATCTAACATTTGGGAAGGACAGTATACAATATTCTTTTCTTAGAGATTTGCAATGTAGTGTAAGTGTTCTGGAATGTGATTTTCAAACAATGTTGGGAATTCTAATATATAGGTCTTTTTTTTCTTGTTATTATCATCTTATATGGAAACTGAATTTGTAAGTATGGGCTCCTGTCTCACAGTGGGAATGAGTAGACTTTCTACTTGAACTTCCTTAAATTTTTCATTAGGGGGCTGGGATTGTAGCTCAGTGGTAGAGCGCTTGCCTCGCATGCGTGAGGCCCTGGGTTCGATCCTCAGCACCATATACAAAGCAATAAAATAAAGACATTGTGTCCATCTACAACTAAAAAAAATTTAAAAATTTTTTTTTCATTAGGTTGTACACTTATTAAATGGAACACAAAGTAAGAGCAGTAAAAACAAACTGGTAGGACAACGAAGCAGCTATGTTCCTGGCAGAAAAGATGAAGGAAGTGTCCTGAATTGGGGCACAACCAAGAAGGGCTTTGCAATAGAAAAAGTTCCAGATAAAAGAAAAAGAAGGGAAGGTAGGAGGGAATGGCAAAGACCACCCTCTCCTTTTCTAAACTCCAAAGCTGTCCTGATTTAATCTGGCAAAAGAAGGCAAAGCAGCTCATCAGCATGCAACTGACGATTTATCCAGCTTGCTGTCAGAGACAACACTGTCTGAAGACACAGTCGAGAATGAAGAAAAACAGGCAAAGGCGGGTGAGTGAGACAAGAAGGCAAACCACTGAAAAAACATACACGGCAAAAAGACGGCACATTTGATGGTGTGATCTTGATTAACCCCAAGACAGCTGACGCTTTCAGTTTGGGTCTCCTGGAATGCCTGGCCCAAGTCTTAACAGATAGCAGAATGCAATACCTAATTTTTGCAGCAAATGAGCTGGTTTGGAAACACTGCATTTAGCTTCAGCAGACACGGTGTGAGGCCTGCCTGGGTGACATGCATAAATCTTTCCTGGCACATATCTATGGCTTCAGTGGAAGCTGAGATGTCTGGGTTTAGCAGCATCCCAGGATTAGGGGAGACTGTACCCCTTATTCTGCAACACTGTCCCTTCAACAACCCAATAATTCCATAGGACTGGTTCCAGCTTATAATGTCTCTGGGAACTTTTTTGGCTTTTGAAATGTACTGATTTCCTCCACCAGCATGCATTCTTACACGTTGCCAAACTGTCAAGGGTTAAGGTCAATAGTGATAGGCAGTTAGAAACATAAGAGGTAGGGGATGTGAGGCAGAGGCAGCAGTACCAGGAACATTTACTTAACCAAATTGCTGACTAAGTAACTTCTGCCGTTCTGAAAACTCAACCTTGTCATTAAAGGCATACCAGCAAGTGTGGCAAGACAGCATGGAACATATGAAGACTGCTAACCCTAGCTATATATTTTACCTCCTCCAACCCTATCATGGCTGTGTATGACCTTTACTAACTGGTAGTATGTTCAATCCCATTACATCGAAGCAAGAAATTTCCAGAAGAATAAACTCAAAAGTGTTGAGGAGGTAGACACCCAGGAAGTAAAATATATGAACCTCTAAGTACTAAGAAACTGAAAGTTTGAGACTTGGTATGTGTGATATATACTATATGCAGCCAATATCATTCTAAATGCTTGATGGATGAAGAAACTGAGACACAGAAAAGTTAAATGACTTGACAAAGATCATAGCTAGTATGTAGCAGCATAGTCCACAAAGAGTTGATCTTTTTTAAAAAAAATGTTTTTAGTTGTTGATAGACCTTTAGTTTGTTTATTTATATGTGGTGCTGAGAATTGAACCCAGTGCCTCACGCATGCTAGGCAAGCACTCTACCACCAAGCCACAACTCCAGCCCAAGAGCTGATCTTCTAAACTCAGTGCTTTTTATTTTTGCTACAACACAATATTTTCCCTTAAAAAAAAAAGTTTAATTCCATACAGGATATATATACATATTAGGCATGTAACATATGTAACAAGATATTTGTAGATATCTCAGTTAAACTTGCGTATCATTCTCTTAGTATAAGAAAATACTAGGTTTACTAGAAGTAGCATAAAAACAAAGAAAGAGGAAAAAAATAATTGTAAACAAAAACAACCTAGGGTTCATTATCTGAATCCTGTTATGCATGATAAAAATTATAGTTAGATGTGTTGATTGAGTTGAAAAAATACATTTCATTGACATATTCAAAATTCAAACCCAGGGCTGGGGTTGTGGCTCAGTGGTAGAGTGCTTGCCTGGCATACATGAGGCACTGGCTTTAATTCTCAGCACCGCATACAAATAAATAAAGATCTATCAACAACTAAAAAAAAATATTTTAAAAAATCTTAAAAAAAAAATTCAAACCCAGATCAGAAATAGCAGAATGGTTAGGTTGAAAGTATTTACCCCGCATTTGTGCCTACTTAAGGTTGAAGTTGGAATCTGCTCGGCATTATTTGAATAATCAAATTATTCAACACCTATTTTCTTGGTTCTCCTTTGATGAAACTGCTGTATACAAAAGAGGAGTTTTTACATTCAGGATGGGTTCCTGCATGACTGAGGAACCAATTCAAAGCGATGTGTCTTAAACTTGCAGCAACTTAGCAATTCGTTACTGTTAATATTTTCATTAAACCATCAAAGCTTTGTGATTTAAACACAATTTTAACACGATTTGCTTTTTCTAATCAGTCAGCATATCTGAACATTAAAGCTTGTTTGGTTTTCTCAGGGCTTTGGCCGGTTGTTTGCTCTAAGGAATTTGGTCTCTTTTATAAAGTTAATAGAGTTTGGGAGAGGTGCAGTAGGAACACTTCTGATAAGACAATGAGTTTGTTTACCAAACATTTCCAGAAAAAGATCTTGGTCAGTCTCTTGAATATTTATCCAAAGGAAGCCAAAAATCTGAATGTCACAAACATATTCGTGCACGTTTGATAAATGCTAAAATTGGCTAAACTATATGAAATATTCACAACATTGTTCTATATGAAAATGTATTCCAAGTTCCAGTTTAGCTTGCCAAGAATAAATCTCTGCTCAGTTCCTTCACTGAAACTCCATCTCATATCTCAGGACCTAGTAAGGTTGTTCCCTCAGCAAGTGGTAGTAGGGTTTTTTGTTTTGTTTTGTTTTTCTTTTTGGCGCAGGGGATTGAACCCAGGGCCTTGCAAATGGTAAGCAAACAATATACCACTGAGCTATACTTCCCAGGCCAAGGGCCTGTAACATGACTAAATTTGAAAATAGGAAGGAAATGTTTGGGACATGCATATCCCCTAAGATGATCTAAACTGTGATCAAAGAGTGATCTAGGGACAGACTTTTCATGCACTCCTGTGTAACAATTGTTAGAATTAAACTCATCTGACTCTTGGGAATACATGGCAGCCCGACTAGTCCTCCAGGTCACACCCTAGTTTTTTCTCTCCTACAATGTTCAGATTCCAGAGCATCAGCCTGCTAATCATTTCATATTCTAGGAATGATTCTTGGACTAGAAGTTGCCATACACTCAGGCAGTTTTGGAACAATAATAACTTGAGATAATTTCAAACATTAGCTCACATTCTACATCTAGAGCTGGCCTTTTGGCTTCATGATCCTGAAGATCATCAAGACCAGAGGTGCCTAAATTTTCCTGGGTCATAGCACTATGAATATCTTAGTAATTTTGTTCGCAGAACTCCTAAGCCAAAAGCAAGGATAAATGGCCTCATTTATTATGTAGTTGGATCCAAACATTTAACAAGTATTTATGTTCTAACAAGTTAGTTGCTGATTTTTAAAAAAATTAAAAGAAAAATGACATTTTTACTTAATTCTAAATCATATCTACTTCCTAATTATGTACATTTGTTCAGCCCTGCACATCACAAAGCTTGGAATCAAATTGGACATTACCACCTTTTTTTCTTGTTCAATACTGATCTTTATGTAATACTTGCTTTTCATCATAGCAATAGCTAAAAGGCCAGCTCTATATGTAGAATGTGAGCTAATGTTTGAAACTATCTCAAGTTATTATTTTGCCTGGTGTCTGAAAAATGTCAAGTATCACTATTTCCCTTGAAAATTCAAAATATTCTGCAATACCCCTGTGAGTTCATTGCTGCACCCCAAGGTACCTCAATACATAGTTTTGAAATTGTGAATCTAATTCAATATCTCATTTCATGGAAAAGCAAAGTGAGATCAAGAATAATTAAGGAACTTTTCCAAAATCATGCAACTAATTATAAGCTAAGTCAAAATTAAAGGCTAGATTTAAGACATTGAGAAGTTATCCCATGTTCTTAGATTTAACTAATCCATACATTTGAATTTAGTTAAAACTTGAATCCTCAGAGTAAACGTATGGATTTGAAACTAACCCCATCTCCCAGGGCACTCCTGTCTTTGCATTCACTACTAGATGTTCTTCAATGTATTGATTAAAAAAAGAAAAAGGACAAGGAGGTAAGGGATTTGCCTAAGAACACAAAATTATAAATCCAGAATAGCATCCTATTCTATAATAGATCTTCTGTCCAGGATTTTCTTTATACATCACAGTTTCCTCCTCCCCTATCTAGAGGCTCTCTTTGTCTCTCCTCAAACACTATTTTCTTCCTCCTTATTTCTCCTTTGTTCTTTACTATATTCTACTTCTGAGGATGTAATGTTTTATTAGATACAGTTCCTCCAAAATTTATCTTAGATATTGTGGTAGAAGCTATTTAGACCCCAAATTCATTCCTCTCTTCTTCTTTGTAAGGGAACATACAACATTGTATGTTGTTGAATTATATACAATCAAGTTAACATTTTCCTGACTCCTTTGTAACTAAATACAGAGATTGTCTATGTATATATGATTAATTTCCGCTAATGGGACATAAGTAAAAGTAATGCATGCAATTTCAGGAATGCATCCTAAAAAGACGGGTTGTGCCCTTTTCCCCTTCCTTTGGCCTGCTGGCTGGAGTTCAAAGAGCCATCTTGGACCATAAGGAGGAAGCCACACATTGAGGATAGTAAAACATCAGTAGAGAAGGACACTGATTCTTGGTTTTGGGCCTCTTTACAAACCCTGAACTGCTTGCTTACTTCTACATTTCATTTACACAAGGAAGAAACAGAGGATTTAAGCCACTGTTATTTGAGGGGTTTTGTCAATACCACCTAAACATAGTACTAATACAAATAATATGCTCCTGTAGATGCCTATAGACTCCTATAGATTCTCACTATTACACATTTGAAACATGTAAAACCTTAGGACAAATAACTCTAAGTATCTGTCAAAAAAAATATGAGAGCTGGGATTGTGACTCAGTGCACTTTCCTAGCATGTCTGAGGCACTAGGTTCAATTCTCAGCACTGCATATAAATAAATGAATAAAATAAAGGTCCAACAACAACTAAAAACATACTTTAAAAAAAAAGAATATGAAAGCGAGCCAGGCACAGTGGCGCATGCCTGTAATCCCAGGGGCTCAGGAGGCTGAGGCAGGAGGATTGAGAGTTCAAAGCCAGCCTCAGCAACTCGGTAAGGTGCTAAGCAACTCAGTGAGACCCTGTCTCTAAATTAAATACAAAATAAGGTTAAGGATGTGGCTCAGAGGTCAAGTGCCCCTGAGTTCAATCCCTGGTACCCAAAAAACAAAAAAAAATATGAAACCAAACTCACCATTACTCCCCTTAGGATTAAGTTATTTACTAATACTCTATGCCTCACATAGAGGTGTGTTTTATAAACCAAATGACTTCTGATTAAGATATATAAACAAGTCAATATGTTTTTATAAGAGAAATTCTTCTACAAAATTAGTTCAGTTTAAAATGACAAACTGAATACTTTATCTCTATTCTCTCCTCAACCCTACAATGATAAGAGTTTTTAAACCATAAACACTCAGGAGAACAATAAGAGGAGAGATGAAGTCACTAAATTTTGGAAGCTGTAAAACAGATGAATAAGCAGTAAGACTCCAAAAAAGCTAAATCCTAAACCAGCAGTGCTGCCTAACTTGCTTTTAAAACAACAACAATTTCCAGATAACCCAGGAATTGACATTAAAAATCACTAGAAGTGAAGAGGTGGATCAAAGAGCTAGTCTTTCCTCAATTTCATGCAGCTAGATAATCACCCTTCTCCAGTCTCAGTATAGGACAAGAGATTCTCTAGAGAAGATAAAAAACAAGAACTTGGGATTGATGGAACCCAGACATAATTGAGATAGAAGTGTCTTACTAAATTAGGAAGATGAAATGAAATTTTACATACTGAACTTTTAAACCCCCAGCCCTCTCACCCTATTCCACTTCCAGAATGGTAGTAGGAATTACATGATTCTTTCGGGGGAAATATGACTAAACCAAAATGATATGCCTAAAGTCTCTGAAAACAAAAAATAAAAAGAGCCAGGGATATAGCTTAATAGTAGAGCATCCATGAGTTTAGTCCCCAGTACCACACACATCCACACCCACACGCACACACAATCTAAAAAGTAAAAAAAGTAGGTAAGAGAAAAATGGAAAACGCAAGAGAGCAATTCAGGACATCTAAAACCTGCAAACTTGAATTCCAAAAGTGTTTGGAGGAAATAATTCAAAAGAACTTCTCAGCACTTTGAAGCTAGGAGTTTCCAGACAGAAAAGATCAATGGAAGTTGGGTACAGTGGCGCATGCCTGGAATCCTAGCAGCTCAGGAGGCTGAGGCAGGAGGATCACAAGTTCAAAGACAACCTCAGCAACTTAGCAAGGCCCTAAGTAACTCAGCAAGACCCTGTCTCTAAATAAAATATAAAAAAGGACTGGGAGTGTTGTTCAGTGGTTAAGTACCCCTGGGTCAATCCCCAGTACCAAAAAAAAAAAAAGGAAGAAAAGATCAATGGAGTATCCCAGAACAATGGATAAAAAATAAAAATAAAAAAGTAAACCCACACCTCTGTTTAAAAAAAAATCATTATGAAATTTCTGAAACTTAGAGCTAAGAAAAAAATGAAAGGATTTTGGATTTTAAAGAAATCACACAAATTTGAGAATCAGAAGAGTATCAGACTTCTCAGTAGCAATAATAGAAGCTGGCAAACAATGGATAAATGCCTTCAAAATTGTAAATATGATAAATGTGAAGGGGAAAACATGGACTTCAGTCATTGAAGATCTCAAACATTTCTCAGGAAGCTGTTAGAAGATACCATCTATCAAAATAAGACTATAAAAAGGGAAAAAAGTTATATCCAGGAAATCAGGGGTCCCAACACAAAAGAGAGGTAAAGATAATTTCCTGAAGCAGGAGCCAACAAACTATGGCCTACAGGCCAAAGTCAGCCTGACACTTGTTTTTATATGGACCAAGAACTAGGAATGGTTTTTAGAATTTTAAGTGGTTTTCAAAAATGAAAAGAATACTATTTCCTGACATAAACTTTACATAAAATTCAAATTCTAGCATTCATAAATAAAGTTCTATTGGAACATATTCACAGTCATCCAGGTACACATCACCTGTGGTTGTTCTCATGCTGTAATGGCCAAGCTAAGCAGGTGTGCCTGAGACCATATGGCCTGAAAAGCCTAAAATATTTCTTTACATGGCTTTCCCCTGGAGGATGGTTAAGGAAGGTCCCAGAATAATAGCTCTGCAGCAAGCCCAGAAAGCAAATGGCCCAAACTAGAACAGATCAGAAGTCCATAGGAGAGAGACCTCAATGATAATGAAAATTGATGGAATCCCTGAAGGGTGTGCAATAAAAGATCTGTTTAATTTCACAAGGATTTGAGGATAAATGGTCATAAGTGCAGAGGAAATCAAATTTTAAAAAAACAAGATTATTAAATTATTTTTTAAAAGTGGTAAAGTTAGAAAAATTATTCTGGTATACTACACGGTTCTGCTGTGAATAGTTTTTATGTAGTCACGATAATGTAAGCACTGATTATTAAAATTACAATATAATTATATAAGGAAAATTGGAAAACTAGAAATGTATCAGGCAGCAATGAGAATCCTGGTGGAAACAGAAATACAAGAAAGAGAAATTCTTATTTTCCACGGTCAATAGGTAGATGGTGCCCAAAAATAGAAAGTTAAGAAGTGGCAGCATAAGATTTAGTGATGTAGAGTCACGTACCAAGAGAAACAGGTGAAAGAGTTAAAAGTGGTTTCCTTCAGTGATTGGGAAATGGGATTAAAGTAGGGGACAGAAAGAGACAGCACAAGCCTGCTATTTATCAAAATAAAGCTTATGGACAATTTGATTTTTAAAACTAAATGGATAACCTTAATACCAAAAAACCACCTGAATTTGATATTAACGCCCTAAAAGAAAAATTCTTGCATAGATTTCTAATTGGTTGACATGCGTTACCAGGTAAGTTTTTCAAATAATGATTATTAACATACCTGGTTTGAGAATTTTAAACTGTTTAAGAAATGAAGATCTTATTTTACTTACTAACATTTACCTACTAACATTTTACTTACTAACATTAAGTTACATTTAAAATTACTAACATTTAAAAACTGATTAATCATAAAAGTACTCAAAATTCCTTACTTTGTTCTACTTTATATACATGATTACTACTAAGAACTTATCTAAATACTAACCACTTCACTTTATCACCTAAAGCTACTTAAAAGACCTAATGGAAGCATGTTTACATCATGGAAGATAATATTGTAAGATAGCTAATGTAAGAATAAGCTATCCTATTAAGTAGGTTATCCAAAGAAGGCAAACACTTCTGGTTCTAGCTAAAAAATATAAACAAGTTAAAAATGAACACCTTCAATTAGAAAACCCTGAAGACACTGACAAATTCCTAGAGACATATGACCTACCCAAACTGAATCAGGAGGACATACATGACTTAAACAGATCAATTACATGCAAGGAAATAGAAGAGGCCATCAAGAACCTTCCAACCAAGAA
>CM053407.1:76188887-76277178 GCA_028644305.1 Xerus rutilus
GAACGTAATCTGCTTATAATTTTGTGCAAAGTTAGAAAAATTATGATTGTAACAATTTTTTTCTATTTGCCTCAACAAATGTTTTCAGTGAATAGTGTGTACAGCTTCTGATAATTTGTTTTTTTCTGTTATGTTTGCCAACATGTATTAAAATGCAACTTTTGGGAAAAAAATAAAATAAAATAAAAAAAAAAAAAAATGAACACCTTCATTTTCAGTTATAAATAAGCAAAATTGAAAGTATTTCTTTTCTTTTTTTTTTTTTTTTTTTGGTACTGGGGATTGAACTCAGGGGCACTTGACCACTGAGCCACATCCCCAGCCCTATTTTGTGTTTTATGTAGAGACAGGGTCTCACTGAGTTGCTTAGCACCTCGCCGTTGCTGAGGTTGGCTTTAAACTCACGATTCTCCTGTCTCAGCCTCCCTAAGTGCTGGGATTACAGTGAAAGTATTTCTTTAATTGAACATCTACAAATTTGTTTTCTAGTACATATTATCTTTCAAAGTCACTCAACACGGGACACATTTTTAAAATGCCTAGATTTTATATGAATGGCACATGAGTTTTTTTTTTTTTTTTTTTTAGTTATTGCACCCAGGGATGCTTAACCACTAAGCCACATCCCCAGCCCCTTTTTGTATTTTATTTAGAGACAGGGTCTCATTGAGTTATTTAGGATCTTGCTAAGTTGTGGAGCTTGGCTTTGAACTGGCAATCCTCCTGCCACAGCCTCCTATACTGATATTTGACAATTTAAAGCTGGGATTAATTAGCAATTTTACTCCTTAACATACTTTCCTGGTTTTCAGTTTAACACTTCTTATCCAAATGACGATCAGTTTGTGGCAACTGGCACTTTAGCCAGGGAAATGGTTTACACACTATTCTCTTTTACATCCATTTTGCTAGGGAGAAAAAAATGTGCTGTTTAGTTAAACATTAACTGTAGTTTTAAATTGCACCTTGAATTCATTTACAGAATGATTTTGAAAAATCAGAAGGGCTAGGTGTATTTACCTGCATCCCTAATTAGACTGTAATGGCTTCTTCTAAGACGTCTGCTGTGCTCTCCCTGTTCTTAATGGAATGTAGCAATTGCTTCTCAAATCACTATCATGAGAGCATTATGTAATTTTATCTGTCTATATTCTATTTCTCTTTTATGTTGTTGTTATATTAGAGCTATATAGGGATGTGTTTTCTATCATTGCAAAGGCCAGATAAAATAGTTTAACTACTACATCAAATTGGGGAATTATACATATAAATTTTCTGCTGCTGTCTTTGGATTATGTCTGTAAAAGATAAAAGCATTTTTCACCTTTTAGAACACCCCCGATGCCTTCTTTGCCTCACATATAAATTATCTTTTAAGGGACCAGGTGCAATGGGCAAAGAATTGGCTGTCTTCCCAACCCAGCTTTGTGTTTGATTTCTAAACGTGTTTGTCGAGTTAGGAATCACAGAAATGCAGAATTTAGAGTTTAAAGACACCCAGTCAGGAATTGTTTTCCAGCACCTTTTGCCTTGGGGAGAGAAAGGGGTGGGAGAATGGCACTTTGGGGGAAGTCACCTGGACTGAAACGAACTTAATTCTTTTCCTGTGGATTTTCCTACCTGCACAGCTCCTCCGTCTCCACGATCCATGTCAGTGTGAACATGAGAGGAGCACAGAATTTGGAAATTGGGGTAGACACCCAGGAAACTCTCCAGCTTTGCTGAACACAATGCCATTGAAAGCATTTGTGTGACATGATTAAATGATTTACATCTAGGAGAACACCAGTGCAAGAGTAGCCCACTCCTCCCAAATCAGTTTAGAGCCATCCTCGGCAAGTGTAGGTCTAACCTGGCATGGGACTTTTGGAGAGCAGTGGTGCTCCATAGTATTTCTTCACTGATATGATTTTGAACTCTGTTAAGTCTGTTCCAAAATATTCTTAGTAAGACAAAAAATTTCTAACTAACTAGGCAATGGCTAACAAGGGAGGCTGCCTTGGGATGTTGATCAGACAGAGAAAGTAAAAATATGCTTCACTCTGATATGTGCATTTGCCACTTTTATCCTCTTGCTATTCCTATGGCCAGCATGCTCTAATCAAACGAGGAGATCCTTTTTACATTCTGTTCTATTTAAGGAAGGCAGTGCAATCCCTTGTAATTTATCTGTCTATATTGTATTTGTTTTATGTTGTTTTATTAGAGCTATATAGGGATGTATTTTTCTATCATTGCAAAGTTCATTTAATTAGTTAGTTGTAGGTGGACACAATACCTTATTCTTTATTTTTATGTGGTGCTAAGGTTCAAACCCATTGCCTCCCATGTGCTAGGTGAGTTTTCTACCACTGAGCCACAACTCCAGCCTGCAAAGTTCATTTCTGATGGTCTAAGCTCAAGTTTAGCCCCTGAAATGACTTAAAACAGAATCTCAGATCATCAGCATCTTCTAGATATTAATCAAGTTGCAAGTTGAAGAGATACATAGAGGCTTTGCATTTGCTGTTCCCTGACCTAGAATACTCTTCATACTGCCAGCTTCTCATTTCCCCAGGTCTTCGTTTAAATGTTGTCTTTTTAAAGAGATCCTACATGGCAGGGCATAGAGGTGCACACCTGTAGTGCCAGCAGCTCAGGAGTCTGAGGCAGGAGGATTGCGAGTTCAAAGCCAGCCCCAACTATTTAGCAAGGCACTGGGCAACTCAGCGAGACCCTGTCTCTAAATAAAATATAAAAAGGGCTGGAGATGTGGCTCAGTAGTTAAGCATCCTTAGGTTCAATCCCTGGCACCAAAAAAAAAAAATCTTTCATTAACATGCTTGCTTGTTTTTTCTCAACCTCTAACCCTCATTCTTATCCATTGCAGCACCTTGTTTATCTCCTCCATGAAATTGTTACACAATTATTTGAAAAGTGTACTTTTTGCCCTTATCTATCTCTCCCATTAGAACAGAGGCTTTATGAGGTATTGTATTTCCAGGACTTGGCAAATACTTGGAACACAGGCTACCTCTTGTGTATAGAGTATACCCAATAAAGATTTGTGAATGAATGAGTGCAGATTACTGAGAAAATGTTATTCTCATAGTAGAAAGAAAAGAACCAGAACTATTACAAATATACAGAGTGTCTTGAAATAGGGTCTGGCATACAGCACTTCTACCCACAAGAAGATGTTCTTCCCAATAGAAGTGACAAGGAAAATAATATAATCAACCACAATAGGATATTGCTCAGAAACTCTTGCTTACCATCAGTTTATAGCCCAACTCTGCTCATATTGATGTCCATTCACTCTTATTTTTTTTTTTTTTATTTTTTGGTACTGGGGATTGACTCAAGGGCACTCGACCACTGAGCCACACCCCCAGCCCTATTTTGTGTTTTATGTAGAGACAGGGTCTCACTGAGTTGCTTAGTGCCTCGCCATTGCTGAGGCTGGCTTTGAACTCGCGATTCTCCTGTCTCAGCCTCCCTAAGTGCTGGGATTACAGTGATGTCCATTCACTCTTAATTCACTTGGCTTCTCAAATTATAACAGTCATATCCAAGATCCTCTACATTCTAAAATTTAAGATTGATAGTTGAGTGGTATTTCTCCTCTACCGCCTGCTGATGATGCCTTTGCAACTCCTGCCTGCTGTTTAGGTATTTACATGTCTTCATCTGCACAATAGAAAGCCAAGGGCCTGGAACTCCCCACTGCCTTTCATTCTGCCAGTCTCAAAGGAAAATGGCATGAGAAGTTCCTTTCCCAGAAAAAAAGCCAGAGAAAATGATTGGAATGTATAAAAAAAAAAAAGGCCATGTTTAGCCTAAATCCTTAGGGTGACATTCAGGTAATAAACCTCATCTCATAAACAGTACATTAACATGAAGCTCGTTTATAGTAAACTATGTAAACTATGTATTTATCCAATTTCAACTGCTAACCTGGGTATCTATCTACCTCCATTTTCTTTTTTGGTACCAGGGATTGAACTCAGGAGTACTCAACCACTGAGCCACAACCCCAGCCCTATTTTGTGTTTTATGTAGAGACAGGGTCTCACTGAGTTGCTTAGCGCGTCGCCCTTGCTGAGGCTGGCTTTGAACTCGCGATTCTCCTATCTCAGCCTCTCTAAGTGCTGGGATTACAGGCTTGCGCTACCGCGTCCGGTTTACCTCCGTTTTCTAATTTCAATATTTTTTTTATAAATGTAACTCATGTTTATTACTATTTCTTGTGGTGCTGGGAATTGAACCCGGGGCCTTATGCACACTAGGTGAGTGCTCTACCACTGAGCCACACCCCCAGCCCTAATTTCAATATTTATAATAGATTCGTTTAAGTTTTCAGCACCTCATTGTAAAATTATTGGGAATGCCTATTTGAGATGAAAATTTTTGAACTATGGTCCTAGCCAAGGTAAAAAAGAAAATTAAGCCCCAAATGACTCTCAACTGAGCACTTCTACGTTGGATAGAAAGCCAAAGGGCTTTCCAGCACTTTCCAATCCAGTATCGTGTGGAATTATACTCTGTACAGTAACTTAGATAGTAGTTTTTTTACAAGAAATTTTCTTTTAGAAACTATTCATAATGTCAAATCAACATCACAATACTTTATATGTATATTTTAGAAAACTGAGGATGTATATGTGACTGGGCAAATAAAAAAAATATGAGCTCTTACCTGTTTTTGTTCTGTGAGTGTCATTAGTCACATCATCCTGAACAGTGGGTACAGAACTGAGGTCAAAGTCTCTTGGTTTCCTTAGATGGCATCTATGAGTCCAAGCCAGCATTTGATTAGAATTTCCCTCTGTTTACTCCTCTGGCCTCTTTCCAGATATTATTATCAGTTTTATTTTCATTTCCACATAAATACTATTTTCCAGATTTTTAGTCACTTTGATACCCACCACTGAGCCTAGGAAAATCTTGTCCTTAGACATCACAGAAGGCAATAAAACTATGTATCGATCATGTAAACAAAAGTAAGTTTCCTGTTGCAAGGTTTTGATATTGAAATCCATTTCTCAGTTTTCACATAATGCAGATTCATATGAATTCTATGGGGAATTCCAAAGTTGAGTCTTCTCTCATTACATGTCATCTTTTTCAGTATTTAAAACATGCAAGTGAAGAAAGCAACAATTTAGTCTATGGTATGAAACAAATAGGATTGAGCTGGGTACAGTGGCACACAACTGTAATCCCAGCAGCTCAGGAGGCTGAGGAAGGAGGATGATGAGTTCAAAGCCAGCCTCAGCAAGTTAGAGAGGCCCTAAGCAACTCAGCGAGATCCTGTCTCTAAATAAAATACAAAAGAGGGCTGGGGATGTGGCTCAGTGGTTAAGCACCCCTGGGTTCCCCAACTCCAGTATCAAAAAACAAAACAAAACAAAACCTCAAATAGGATCAGGTTCATTTTCTTTTCCTCTTCCTCAGAAACAACTGCATCCATTTCTGATCATTTTAATAGCTGCTATGGTTCAGTCAACTTCTCTAATAGTTGTGGAATGTGAAATGCCTACATAAGATTGTGAGAGACCTTTTTGTTCCTTCCAAGAGTCACCAACAGATGTAAACAAGGTGATATGTCCCTGCATGCTACTGTTGCTAAACTGTGAGCAAAGCAAAGGGGAGGAGGGGAAGAGACTGATTTAGATAATACATCCAAGATGCTTGTTGAGTGAAATGTCAAGTAGATTCATGTCTTGCCTTGTCCATCATCAGCCAATCAATGACACTTGAACCTGGGATGACCAGGTCAACTCGCTACCACCGCTACCAAGTGGGAGAGGGAATGCATAGATCACCTCTCAGAATGACAATTACTGTGTGGCGCTATGGTAATTCCACAAGCCCTGGTCATTGTCTTGCTTAGCAAGAGGCTTCCGATGCTCCCGCAGCTAAATACCAGCTCTCTCAGATCTTGACACAAGGGAAACAAAAAGGCCTTTGGGATATCAACTCCCCGGTGACCCAGGTCTGATTGGAATTGAATTTCACTCTTCTTAGAACAAGTTTTTATTTGTTGGTTTTTTTTAAAGGATTATAGTACAGGAAGCCTTTGAGCGAACTGTGTTCTTTTGTTTGCATGTAAATGAATGTGAATATGAATACAGTCAATAGATAGACTTCTGCCATTTCCTCTACTCCTGCCCATCCCAGCGACATTTTTGTTTTTTGACTCAGACTGGAGTGTCGTCATAAAATATAAATCCATCATATTCCTGTTTGGGATCAATACCATACATATACTATTAATTTGTCATGCTTTTATATGTGTATTTGCTATAGCCCATAATCCTTAAATTTGCTCTGGAGATTTGGAGATTTCACCAAATCTCCAAGATCAAAAGCCTTAAAAATTTTTGTTTGCATTTACATGCAAAGCTTACAAAGTTCTCAAGGGGGAAGTGGTGGTAAGAGCATTCTTCAAACCCTTGTTAATTGTTAACTGTCAAAGCCCGAGGGTGAAATCCCAGAGGTTTGTTTTAACAGGGGAAAAAAAACATGACGTTAATTTTAAGTTTTCTTAAAACTCAGTGGTGAACATGAACAGTATTTTTTCTCATCGACTCACTTAAAATCTAAGTGTAATTGTTAATCAAAGCTAAAAAGGAATATAAAAACGTCAACTTGCTTTCTCTCTCTGAAAAATAGATGTAGAGTCTGCCTGGGGATCATAACTAAGAAAAACTAAGTGGGAAAACTGGTATTTTAGGCACATCATTTTAAATCACTCAAGTCCCCAAAGAAGCTTTTTCAGTAACAGCTGTTACTTTGATCATCCTAATACTGTTGAAAAATAATATGTAAAATTAGACTACTGTATACCCCTAAAATTAGCAATGAGTTGAAAGATAGAGATACAAATCACATTTTTTAATCTGCCTGTCTTACTACAGGATGACTCAATTAACAATGAAACCATCTAAAAGACAATCTAAATCAACTCAATAAAAAGACCGACTATTTTAGCATTTGAAATCTAAATATATTATAAAGTGTATATGCTTATTAATAAATCATTTTATACATCATTATTGAATTGCCATAAAATTGAATTATTTATTTACAAATAGAGTCGAAATTCACTTTAACTGGCTGATTTAAGAAACCATTTTCAAAAACATTATTTGTGTGATAAAAGATGAGAATTATTACATGAACACTTCTCAAAAAACTCAGACTTGGGGCTGGGATTGTAGCTCAGTGGTAGAGCGCTTGCCTCGCATGCGTGAGGCCCTGGGTTCGATCCTCAGCACCACATACAAAGGAATAAAACAAAGATGTTGTGTCCATCTACAACTAAAAAAACATTTAAAAAATAAAAAAAAAAAAACCTCAGACTTTCTTTGGAGACAGAGTCTCCCTGTGTTGTCCAGGCGACCTCAAATTCCCAGGCTCAAATGATCCTCCTGCCTCTGTTTCCCATGTGGCTGGCACACACCACTACTCCCGGCTTCAGACTTTTCAATAATCTAGTGTTAGAGTTCGCAGATGGTCTATACTCCCACTAATGATCCTGGGTACAGATGACATTCTCTGTACACACAAGCTTCTGAACTGATAGGGTTTTCAAGGTAACTGATCATTTTCCACCTTATTCAGTGATAATGATGGCACTACTAGTTTTTTATGTCTAGATCAAGCTATTTTAAAAATTAATACTACCAAAGGAGAAAAACATAAAGATATATGTTTTTAAAAGCAAATCTTTTGGTTTGTTCATTTCTATTTGAAACAGTATACCCAGAAATGTTTACTTCCATTCAGGAGGTAATAAAAAGTGACAGAGAATTTTGCCTAGTTTACTATTTAATATTTCCTGTCTATTATATGTTCTGCATATCCTAATGTTTCCCATCTTACATTTTCTGAGGAGACCGCAATTTCATGCCTACAGATTTTTAGTTTCTAGCACTTAACGACTAAACTATCGGTGGCTGAATGATTCTAAATTGGGCTTTTAGGACGAGTAACTGTCCAAAAGGAACTCATTTAGCAGCTCGCTTTCTCCAGGAACATGTGTCATTTGCTTTCTTTATGTTTTCTTGAACTGTTTATTGCAATTAGTAGACATACTTTATCATTTCCGTTTGTCTTTCTCTGATTGGCCTGAACTGTACCATTGTTCTTGGAAATGCCACTCAGGGGAAGGCCAGCACTTCCGGGAATACAGACACGGCGAAGTGATCTGCCCGCTCGCACCAAGCATAGCAATGGAGTGCTCGGCAGGCCCAGAGCATTTCTTAAACGCAGTATGAAAATTCATCTTCTCCAAGTGCAATTTCAAATTAAGATGCTATTGAAAAGTTACAAGCCTATTTCCTCAGTTCAGCTTTACTATTTTAATCCTCTGCAGAATGGAAGAGTAGGGAAAAGTTTTACTCTTTTCTTTTAGAACTTGGTAGCCCTTGCTCTTCTCTGAGAAAAAGTAACTATATTGATTTAAATGTATAAAAGTGATTATAAGGAAGTGTATTTCAACATTTTGGAATATTCAGGGCCAGCCAGACACTAAATTTGCTGCCGGGGTTGTGGAGGTGCAGAAATGTAAAGAAAGAATTTCCTCTTTGTGCCTACACGGTGATATTTTAGGTGCACAGCGTAATCCTGTATAAAATCTGAGTCAGTGAAGTTTAAATAAATTATGTACAATTTAGCTTCAGCATTAACTGAATTTTAATGCACTGTATTCTTTGGATACCAATTGTTATTATAGAGCTATTCTGAATCATACAAATATTTTAATTATTGAATATTTCCTAACTACCTGTCAGTGCTGATGCACTTTAAAGCTAGACACGGTGGCACAAGCCTGTAATCCCAGCACTCTGGGAGGCTGAGACAGGAGAATCAGGAGTTCAAAGCCAGCCCCAGCAACGGCAAGGTGCTAAGCAACTCAGTGAGACCCTGTCTCTACATAAAACACAAAATAGAGTTGGGGATGTGGCTCAGTGGTCGAGTGCCCCTAAGTTCAATCCTCAGTACCAAAAAATTAAATTAAATTAAATTAAAAAATAAAATAAAATGTACCTTAAAAGTTCCATAGCTGATACTCTATTTCTACTCTAATTTGACCATATTTCTTAAGATGCTGCTTCAAGTTGAGATTATCAGTGTCTTTGCATCTGTGTGCCTGTGTCTTGTTTTGATTAGCCAGAGAATTCATCAGAGCCTTCTGTGTATGTCTTGATTGCAAAGATTCCAAATAGTGTTAAATATTAAGCATACCAAAGTTTGGCTCATAGAAATGCACCAAAGGCTAAGCAGACTAATTACTTTTACTATCCAATGATAACAAAGGACAAAACAAATAGATCTTCCTTTCAATTTACCCTTGGCATCCCAGCTCTCTATTTTGAATGAATCTTTAGCACATCATAAGAAAAGACAAAATAGGGAGTTAAGAGCTGTTGAGATTAATGCAAAGATGTTTTTTCTCCCTGACTTCCTTTAAAAATAATCTAAAATGATTCTGTTCTGAGAATGAAGCCTAATCACTCAGAGAATAGCTGTTTTGTTCCTGTGTATGCATCTATGAGGGTGGAGGAGTGCCAGCCGTGGTAAGGGAGGACAAGGACAAGCCATCCAAGGGCCACGTGCTACCCGACAACAAATAGTTTAAGAGCTCAGAATTGTGATGTCCTGTGTACACATCAATTTGAAAAGTGTTGTATAATTGTCTTGTAAAACTTAAATTTTACACTAACCAAGTGTATTAGTCTCCTACCATTTCAGTAACAAGTTACCACAAACTTGGTGGCTTAAAACAACTGCTATCTATTGAATGTTTGCATCACCCCCAAAATTCATATGTTGAAACCCTAATCCCCAATGTAATGGTATTTGAAGAAGGGCCTTCGGGAAGTTATTAGGTGACAAGGGTGACTCTTATGATGGCATCGTCATCTTTACAAGAAGAGACAGAGTTTGCTTCTCTCCTTGTTGTCTACCATGTGAGGAAACAAGAAGACAGCCATCAGCCAACCTGGAAGTGGGCCTTCACCAGACACCGGATCTGCTGACACTGTGAGTTTGAACTTCTTGGGCTGTAGAACTGTGAGAAATAAGTATTATACCCAGCCTATGGTACTCCTGTTATAGCAGTCCCAAACTACAACAACACAACTTTTTTCACTCATAGTTCTAGAGGCTCTAAGTGTCAAATCAATTGCTTCAGGATAAAGTCAAGGTATCAGCAGAACTAGTTATTTCTGGAGTGTCCAACCTTTGCTGTTTCTCAGCTTCTAGTGGCTGCCTGGATCCCTTGGTTCGTGGCTCCTTCCTCCATCTTCAAAGTACGTCACTCCAACCTCTGTCATGGTCACATGCCCGCCCTACTTCTGCATCCCTCTTAAGGACTGTTGTAATTACATTGAGGCCATACTGATTATCCAGGATAATTGCCCCATCTCAGTATCTTTAATCACATCTGCAAATCAACTTCTGTCATATAATGTAATAGTCCCATGTTCCAGGGATTTAAGTGTGGATATATTTGGGGACCATTATTCAGCCTCCTGCCCTAGGCCAGGGGTGTCTGGAGTAATGATGAGCCTATGGAAGCGTACAGAACTCCCCCACTATGCATATACTTAGTTCTTTGTTGGGGAAAAGTCTTGGGAATTGAACCCAGAGGTGCTCTACCACCAAGCTACATCCTCAGCCCCTTCTATTTTTTATTTTGAAGCAAGGTCTTGCTAAACTGCTGAGACTGGCCCCGAATCTGCAATCTTCCTGCCTCAACCTCCATAGTAGCTGGATTACAGGCATGCACCACCATGACCAGCTCCCTATGCTCAGCTCTAAAGCCCCGTGAAGCACATGTACAGATAGATCCCTGAGTGTGCAAGAGCCTGGAACAGGTATTGTCTGTTTTCATAATTCATGGTAATATATGATAGTCTAAGAAAAGCCATGCAGAAAAACAAGGCATACTTGAGTCTAAATGAAACTCAAGTCAGACAGAATATTTTATTATAGTATGGCACAATTATTGTGAAGCATAGGTCAGAGACAGGATGTAATTTTAAATAAGCAGTGCTTTAATCACGAGGTCTACTAAAGGAAGAAGCTAATCTTAAAGAAAAATGAGGTGTAGCTCTGATTATTTTAAGGATTAAACGAGACAATTTATGTAAGACACTAAGCATAGTGCCTAACACTTAATAAATGCTCAGAAATGGTAATTATTATGATTTCTTTCAATGCTCTGAGATAAAACCATTTTCTTTCTCTCAGCTTGCCATGATGAATCTACATATAGTTTATTCCTTGACAGAAAAGCGCTTGCATTTCTATCCCCAAAGAGGGTGCTGACACTGAGCTAAAGAAAATCTGGAAAGACACAGTCTCCAGCAGGCCACCAGCACAATCTTTGATGTGCTTCTCTTTCCTGAGATGACCTTCTTTTCCCGGGTTAAAGTTGAGGAGCCGGGCATCAGCTGCTACTTGGAAAAGTGCTGAGTGGCTGATGGGTGCTGTCAGCGTTGTCCGAGGCCAGCCGGAGAATGTCCCGTGGCCCTTTCCTTCCACTCCCATTTGGCAAAGGCTTCTATTATGATGCTCAGGAAGGTGGGGAGTGATGAAAATGCATAGTTCTTTCCAGCCCTATCCTACACCCACTTAAAATGCCATCTACCAATCTTTGGTACACTGCACAGAAACAATAATGAAAGTGACAAAGAGAAACCCTCGTCTGAAGGGATGACAGTCATTGTAGGCAAATTTAATAATCAGACTATATCCTGTTCTCCCACTAGCTGACCAGTCAATGGTAAAATGTCACCTTTTCTCCATGTTTAAAAAAATAAATAAGTAAGCTGGGCACAGTGGTGCACGCCTGTAATCCCAGCACTTTGGGAGGCTGAGACAGGAGAATCGTGAGTTCAGAGCCAGCCTCAGCAATGGCGAGGTGCTAAGCAACTCCGTGAGCCTTTGTCTCTAAATAAAACACAAAATAGAGCTGGGGGTGTGGCTCAGTGGTCAAGTACCCCTCAGTTCAATCCCTGGTATCAAAAATAAATAAATAATAAGTAAAAAGGAGTAGTCATAATTATTAAATAAAAACTGCAGGGCTGGCAATGTAGCTCAGTAGCAGAGCACTTGCCTCACAAACTTGAGGACCTGGGTTCAATCTCAAGCAGCACAAAGAAAGAAAAAAAGAGAGAGGAAAAAAGAAAAAGAGAGAAAAGGATAAGAAACCCCTACCCCCCCCCCCAAAGCCTTCATGAAATACACACCTACGTGAACAAGCAGGTAACTGATGGATAAGTTACCTTTGGGAGTCTTTGCCTTGGCCTGAAACCCATTTGGGGCATCACTGGGCTTGATAGACTTGACTTTCTCCTTCTCCCCTCACCATACAGAACCCAAGAAAGTCTTTTGCCCTTACTATCCACATTCATGTGTTAAAATCTTGTGACATTTTTCATCAAAGGCAGGAAGAGGTAACCACTTCTCAGGTCAGAACCTTCCATTGTGTTTATTTCTCTAAAATCCCTACCTCCTCTCTCTGAAGTCACTTCTGCTCTCCTGCCTTGCTGGCAAGAGAGAGAGAGAGAGATGGATGCTGGGGACTGAGGCCAGGGGAGCTCTACCACCGGGTTACATCCCTAGCCCTTTCTGTTTTTTTTTTTTTTATTTTGAAATAGTCCAGCTAAGTTGCCCAAGTTGGCCTTGAATTTGTGATCTTCCTGCCTCAGCTTCCTGTGTGGCCATTTGCTTTTTATGGGAGATACAATATAAGCAGAATGAGATGTTTTGGTTTATTTTTAAACCCCATTGTGAAATGTTTACCAAATATTTACCAAATGCAAATAAAAAACACTAACCTTGTTAAAGTGTTTCCCCCCATCAATGGTATTGAAGAAAACATCTAAGTATCAAAATTTTAACAAGCAAGAATTACAGAGTGGATCAAAAACCTAAGCTAGGTCTTCTTAGAGAAAATAATGACTATTTTTTATCTGAACAGTTATTACTTACAGATGATCAATATAAATACTCTGACTAAGATTTAGATGAAGACAGCTCCAGAGCTAAAAAGAGGTAAGAGAACCAGGTCTTAAAAATACCAAAGAAGTTTACAGGTGAGGATTAGAGTTCCCTCTTCATGGTTATTAATTTAGTGAAGGTTTGAAGCAAAGTTAAGTTGCCTTTGTATAAATTATCATACTTTCAGAAGGTGATTACCCTAGTAAATAGGTAACCCATCCTACCCAAACTCAGATGCAGAAGAAGGACTCAAAAGCGGGGGTGGGTCATGCTAAACTAACTAAGCCAATCCCAAAAAACCAAAGGCCGAATGTTCTCTCTGATAAACAGATGCTGATCCATGATGGGGAGAGGGAGCATGGGAAGAATGGAGGAAATTTGGATTGGGCAAATGGGAGGGAGAGAGGGGAGGGGGCATGGGGTCATGAAAGATGGTGGAATGGGAAAGTCATCATTACCCTAAGTATATGTATGGTTGCACAAATGGTAAGACTCTACATCATGTACAACCAGAGAAATGAAAAGTTGTGCTCCATTTGTGTACAATGAAACGAAATGCATTCTGCTGTCATGTATAACTAATCAGAACAACAACAACAAAGCGGGGTGGGGGATGGGGTGGGAATATGTCAAAGTTCAGAATGCAAAGGGGAAATAAATAACACAAACTTAGAAGGAAAAAGTAAGCTGGACAATATTTGTTATGCCAGTTTAAAGACAAAGAACTATTAATATTTCCTGCCTCGGGGTTTAAAATGGTTCTCACTCTCCTACAATCTTCTAGCCACAGACAATGAGATTATACATGTACTTACAATCATCCAGTGAGACAACTGGGTTACATATATCACTTTTCTACTTCCTCTAGGGCTTTCTCACATTGCTTGAAATCTAATAGGAGCAGATTGTTATGAAGGAAAATGAGTCTGTACAGTCCAATTCAGACTTAATTTTATACAGCGTATTTAAAATACGCATAATTGACTTGAATATCTATGTCCACTAGGTAATAAAGAGTATGCATGTGTACTGATGAAGGAACAGAACAGGAACTGGCACCCCAGCCCTGACCCGTAGTGAAGTCAACCACCTGCATGGCACGTCATTGCTATTTCTCTGTCCTCACAGCCAACCTCACTCTGAATCACCTTTCTCTATTACGTATTGCAGAACATTAGATATATCAGCCTGGTTTCTTAAATAAAATGGCCACTTCATCCTAAAAAAAAAATGTGGCCTGGTATTCGAGGCCAGGCACCCCCATATAGTTCCAACCTTTTCCAATCTGGTGCATAACTCCCCACTCCAGCCATGCCAGTGCACCCCCATCTCATACCATGTTCTCATCTCTCTCATCTCAGACCATCTGGAAATTAAGTAGACTGCCATCCTACACCAAGCCATTAGAATAAAATAGCAAAGAACCGTGGTACTGGATGTGACACTTGAAGTCATTTGATCCAATCTCTTAATCTATAATAGTCCCTAAAATGATCTAACTTAAACCTGAACAACTTTTTTTTCTGCTTTGACATTCTGTGCCTCATTGCTAGGCAAATTATCTCCAGAATAAAGAAAACAAAAGGAACTTAGAAGCTCAAGTTCAAGAATTGTTGGTCAAGCCAGGCCTGGTGGCACACGCCTATAATCCCAGCACTTTGGGAGGCTGAGACAGGAGAATTGCGAGTTCAAAGCCAGCCTCAGCAACGGCGAGGTGCTAAGTAACTCAGTGAGACCCTGTGTCTACATAAAACACAAAATAGGGCTGGGGATGTGGCTCAGTGGTCAAGTACCCCTGAGTTCGATCCCCGGTACCAAAAAAAATTGTTGGTCAACTCTGATAACAAATGAGATGAAAAAGAAGTAGGGACACTCAGAGAGCAATAAGCACACCCATATCTTGGATTTTAACAACATTCTCCCATGGAAGGAACCAGGGTTCCCTGGAAAAAAACGTCTGATTTTGCGTCAGGAAACGCTCAAGATGTACCTAGAGTGTCTTACAGCGCCAGACAGTAAGGAAATGCTCAAAAAACCCCACAATGATTGAGTTCATCAAAGGGCCCCAGGAACCAGTTGAAAGATTCCCCAATAGCCAAAGCTGGGACAATTTAAGCAGCAAACTGAAGTAACCAAGATAAATAGTAAATATATATGAGTCCAGACTGATATAAATAAATAAAATAATAATAGACAAATCTCCCAATTAGAAGAATTCCCAGTAATATATATAAATACTCTACTCTCAAAGAAGTGGAGTGTAACTGCTCACTATTTAATGTGGGCTGCATGTAGCAATTCATTTTCAAAGAGTATATATAGTATGGAAAGGGGGAAATGAGAGTAACTTCACAGTAGAGAAACCTGACATGTGCCACCTCAGCCAGCTGACAAAGACCATCATCAATACTGATGCCATAGCCAGGCGCGGTGGTGCAAGCCTGTAATCCTAGCACTTAGGGAGGCTGAGACAGGAGAATCGCGAGTTCAAAGCCAGCCTCAGGAATGGCGAGGAGCTAAGCAACTCAGTGAGACCCTGTCTCTACATAAAACACAAAAAACAGAGCTGGGGATGTGGCTCAGTGATTTGAGTGCCCCTGAGTTCAATCTCTAGTACCAAAAAAAAAAAAAAAAAATATATATATATATATATATATATATATATATATATATATATATATATATATATATATATATACTGATGCCATGTTGATGCTATGCTCCCTGGACATGATGCAATGAAAATCATGCTTTACTTGTGTAGTCTTCCTCCCCAAGCCCCAGCTTCATCATGAGAAAAACGTTAGACCAATTGAGGGGCAGTGTACAGAATACCTTTCTAGTCCCCCTTAAATCTTTCAATATGACCAGGCACCATGCTGCATGCCTGTAATCCCATGACTCAAGAGGCTGAGGCAGGAGGATTGCAAGTGTGAGGCCAGCCTCAGCCACTTAGGGAAAGTCTCAAAATAAAAAAAATAAAAATAAAGGGTTGGGGATGTGGCTCATTGGTAGAGTGCCCCTGGGATCAATCCCTGGTACTAAAAATAAAAGTAAAAAATAATGTCTAGGAGGGTTTGTGGAGAGTGCGGGAGATGAATGGGCAGTGGGGTGGAGGAATAACAAGAAGATGAGAATATGGGGCCAGCAGGGAGGGGCCTGAACCTGGTTAGAAATTACAGAGTTCCCAGTTCCAGAAGGACCTGGGTTTGCCCAGGTTCTTTCTTTCCTTCCTTCCTTCCTTCTTTCCTTCCTTATCTTCTCTTGGGAAAAAATAAGGTAAAATAATTATCCTTGACCTTCACAGATATGTGAATTATTCAGATTTCAATCACACAAATAAGCCACTGCAAGTATTTGAAACAGGAAATGGATTATATGAGTGACTGAAAAGAAAATGCAAACTGGGGCAGCGGAAAGCAGCCAAAGCAGGAAACCTCTGTTCTCTCACCCACTAACCTGGAAGGTCAAGAACTGAACTTGTGTTACCAGAGCCAGGGAGTAGGGTTGCTTCATAGGAGCCAGAACCACTGCTGGGAGTTCAGAGGAGCCAGGGTTTCTGGAGTGTTGCTGCCTGAGGCACAGAGGCAGTGAGAGGAAGAAGTGGTTTCTTCTTTCCCCTTGTCCACCCAGATGCCAGGGAAGCACAGCCTACAGGGTGTCTGCACTCGTGTAACCCAGGCCATACAGGGAAAAGGGGGAACGAATCTAGGACAATCAGGTCTACACCATAAGCTATCATGTTAGGACTATCTCTAGTTTGATGAACAATTGGGACTAGGGAGAACCAGTAGATTGACAAGGACTTTTCATTTGGAATTTCCAAAACCTTTTTTATAGACACCTTCTGTGGTGGAAAGGAATGCTCATCCCCCTTTTATAACTAGAAGGTTGAAACAGAAAGAGCTGTTTATATGAGATCTCAAAGGTCAGTCACATAGCTGAGCAAAGGACTATTATCTGTTTTATCTGCAGCGCTATTTTCTATTGTTTCACCTTTTCTCTGTTTTAATTCCACATAGAGTTGAAACTAAAACTGGGCGCTTAGTACCTTGTCTGATGAAAAACTGTTCTGCCAAACTTAGCTCTGGAAGAGAATGACTTGATTGTTTCCTATAAGGCTAGAATTTACTATGAACAAAGGAACAGGCCCACACATAAGAATGAAGACAACAGGGCTGGGATTGTAGCTCAGCGGTAGAGTGCTTGCCTTGCATGCGTGAGGCCCTGGGTTTAATCCTTAGCACCACGTACAAAGCAATAAAAAAAAGACATTGTGTCCATCTACAACTAAAAAAATATTTAAAAAAAAAAAAGAATGAAGACAACAAATTTTTAAACAATACAAACAGAGAAGCCAACATTTTATCATTTCTGCTGATGTTCAGTCACTTTGGAGGCAGACAGCCAAGAGTCACACGCAAACGTGCCACAAACAAGCAGATAGGAAAAGAAGCATCCATTTAGCAACTTTTGAGAATATATCTTGTCTTTTGAGGAGTCCTATAACATTTTAAAGGGTAATTCTTTTGTTTTGTTTTATTTATTTTATTTATTTATTTTTTTGAGGCAAGTTCTCATGTCTCAGCCTAGGCTGCTCTTGAACTCTGGGCTCAAGTGATCTTTCTGCCTCAGCCTATAGCTGGGACTATAAGCATGTGCCACTGTACCTCAGTTACAAGGTATTTCTTTCTTCTTTCTCTCTCTCTCTCTCTCTCTTTCTGTTGTTAAGGATATTTCTGTTACAAAAATTCCCTTTGAAATTGGATGAATCCCAAGGAAAAACATAACCTCTTCTTCTGCCTTGTGTTACTGGGTCATCTGGATTCTGACAACTATCTCAGTGGATACTCTGAGAATCCAGGAAAAGTTTCAAAGCTCCTTAAGCCTGGGTTGAAATAGCAGGTCTCTTGTCACCCCAAAAGTTTTTATAGGGGATCCTTCTCTGCTCTCCTTGGAAACCAGTAGAACAGAACAAATTTGATTTGTCCAAGAACACTGAGACACTGTAAGTTCATTGCACAGCTTTGAAAGGATATTAGATTCCTAAGGAATTGCACCAGGGGATACGGAGTAATAGTGATGGCGATAAGAAGATAAATTCTGGGAAGACAGAGAGTATGTTTTATGCTTCCAAAGTTCTCTTCCTGAGGTAATGCGTATCTATGTCTGAAAGAATTTTAAATGAAATTAACAGTATTTATAACAAGGTTGTAAGATATAAGAATAATATACAAATGACAATGCTTTTCTATATACCAGCAAAAAGTAAGTACAACTTGAAATAAAAAACATAATAAAGGCACAGTGCTATGTGCCTAGAATCCCTTACTTGAGATGCTAAGGCAGGAGGACTGCTTGAGCCCAGGAGTTCAAGACCAGCCTGGGTAACAAAACAAGACTCCATTTCAAAACAAAGCAAAATAAAACCAAAAATGAAATACATAAAAGTATAACAAAATATGTACAAGATCTATATGAGGAAAACTACAAACCTCTAATGAAAGGAATCAAAGAAATAAATGAAAGAAGAAATGGTCCATGTTCATAGATAGGAAGATTCAATATTGTGACGTCAGCTTTTCCAAACTGAATCCATAGATTCAATCTTAGCAAGTAATTTTGTGGATATTAGAAAACTGATTCTAAAGTTTATATAGAAAGACCAAAGTCCCAGGATAGCCAACAGAATCTGGAAGGAAAACAAAATTGGATGACTGATACTATCTGACTTTAAGACTTATGCTAAAACAATCAAGAAATCAAAACAGTATAGTATTGGTGAAAGAATAAACTAATAGATCAGCGGAACAGAATAGACAGCCCAGGAGTAGACCCACTTAAATGTAGTCAAACAATCTTTGACAAAAGAGCAAAGATAATAAATACAATGGAGAAAAGATAAATATTTTCAACACATACTGCTGGAACAACTGGACATCCACCTGCAAAAAAAAAATGAATTTAGATACACACCTTATACTCTTCACTAAAATTAAACTCAAAATGGATCACAGATCTAAATGTAAAATACAAAACTCTGAAACCCCTAGAAAATAACAGTAGAAAATCCAGATGATCTTGAGTTTGATGATGAAATTTTAGTTATGGAACCAAAAGCACAATCTATGAAAGAAAGAATTGATAATCTTAACTTCATTAAAAATTTCATGAACTTGAACTCCTGGCACAGTAGCAGGCTGAGGCAGGAGGATCACAAGTGCAAGGACAGCCTGGGTAACTTAGAGAGATCCTGCCTCAAAATAAGAAATGAAAAGATCCAGGATATAATTCAGTTATAAAGAGTACCATTCCCTAGGACCACAAAAATAAATAAATAAATGAAGGAAAAAAATTTCTGGGACTGAATTCAATCCCTGGTACTAAGAAAAAGAAAAAAGAAAATCCTAGGGCTGGGAGTATATCTCAATAGTAGAGAACATGCTTAGCAAGAGCCAGGCCCTAGGTTCAATCTCCAACACCAAAATAAAATAAAATAAAATAAATTTTAAAAATCTGTTCTATGAAAGATACAGTTGAGAGAATGAGAAAATACTTGCAAAAGACATCCTGATCAAGTACTATTATCCAAAACATAAACAACTCATAAGGGTCAACTTTAAGAAAACGAACAAACCAATTCAAATGACACAACCCTGAACAGACACTTTACCAATGAAATTATACAGATGGTAAATAACCATATGAAAAGATGCTCCACCTGATATTGCAAACTAAAATGATGATGAGATACCACTACACACCTAATTAGAATGGCCCAAATCCAGAACACTGACAACACCGAATGCTGATGAGGATATGGAGCAACGGGGACTCTCATCCATTGCTCATGAGAATGCAAAATAGTACAGCTAGTCTGGAAGACAGTGGCAGTTTTATAAAAGCTTCTTACATAAATTCAAATTATGATTCAGAAATCATGCTCTTTGGTTTTTGCCCAAAGAAATTAAACACTTATCATCTCCACAAAAACATGCACATAGATGGTTTATAACAGCTCTATTCCTAATTGCCATAACCTGGGAGCAACCATGATGTCCCTCGGCAGGTGAATGGAAATTGTGGTACATCCAGACAATAGAATATTATTCAGTGCTCAAAAGGAAATGAGCTATCATTCCATGAAAAGACATGGAAGAAACTTAAATGTATATTACTAAGTGAAAGAAGCCAATCTGGAAAGGATGTATACTGTAAGATTCTGACTATGTAATACTCTGTAAAAGACAAAATTATGAAATCACTAAAAAGATTAGTAATTGACTGGGGTTGCAAGAGAGAAACAAGCAAAGCATGATAATTTATAGGATAGTGAAAATACTCTATATGATACTATAATGGTAGATACATATCATAATATATTTGTCAAAACTCATAGAATGTATATCAAGAGTGAACCCTAAGGGTTGGGAGTCTAGCTCATTGGTAAAGTGCTTGCCTAGCATACATGGACCCTAAGTTCAATCCTTAATACTGGGGGGGGAAAAACTAAACCGTAATGTAAACTATGATCTTTGGATAATAATGATTTATTGATGTATGTTCAGTTGTAGCAAATCTACCACTCAGGGTGGGGGAATATTGATAATAGGGGAAAATAAACCTATGTGGAGGTAGGGGCTATATGGGAAATCTCTGTACCTTCTCTTAATTTTTCTGTGAGCCCAAAATTGTCCTTAAAAAATAAAGGCTTAATTTTAAAACAGTGAAATTAAATAGCAATGTTGTAATCCCAAACCATCTGGTATAACTACTCCAAATTAAGTTTTCTCAAAGAAAAATTATGAAAACTTAATAAGGAGGTATGAAATCAGCTATATGCCTCTCAAGGTTTTTTTTCAGTTTAATTTCAGAACCTCTAAACACCAATGTAAGTTCTACAGTACTTCGGCTCCATAGATGGAAGAAACAGTTCTGTTGAGTGCAAGAATTCATTCAAATTAAATTACAGTATGCAGATTTTCCATTTTATTATGTATATATGTAGATTCATTTTACTTTATCTAGCTGAGAGTAATTGATTATGTTCATCAATGTCATCATTTCTGTTTTTATTTATCTATTTATTTATATTTGGTACCAAGAATTGAACCCAGGGTGCTTAACCACTGAGCCATATTCCCAACCCTTTTTACATTTTATTTTGAGACAAGGTCTCACTAAATTGCTTAGGACTTCACTAAATTGCTGAGGCTGGCCTTGAAATTGCAATCCTCCAGCCTCAGCCTCCCGAGTCTCTGGGATGACAGTCCGAGCAACCACACCCAGCTATTTCTCTTTTTACAAAATTTATCCAACTGAAAATCAATCACTTTAACAAAAAGCATTTTCTTGAGTTAAAAGTAAAACTGCCTTTGGACTGCAAATAAAAGCTTTATTAATAAAAGACTTTTGAAATGATATAAAAATCCCCACTGCTTCATTTATCTTTTGTTTTTCCTGAGGAACTTCCTAAAATGAATAATGGCCTCATTTGCATTTGCAAACAGGAAATTCTGCAAGCTATACCAAGAACAAAGCTTAGTTATTAGATCAGTTGCTTAAAAATAGTTTAGAACATGCATTACTTCAGCATTACAATATTGGCTAAAAGGGCTTTAATATGCAAGACAGGATGTGAGATGCTTAGCTGATCCAAATGCCAGTCTATGGATTTGAAAGACTAAAGATCACATCACTAGAAGGTTGACAGAAGTGACACTTTGCAAAGTGCCAATGATTTATGCCAATGTCTTTCTTGATGATACTGTTATAGACAGCACTGTCATTAAAAAGTCCCTGCTGACTTCCTTCTACATTTATGGTGCACAAATTATAGGTGAGCCCAAAGATCGAACCCTTCCTGCCTTTATATTTCAATGATCATGTTATTTCTTTTCTAGGTTAGTTGTCGCATGTACCCTGCTTCTTTCTATCTACTTATTATTTTTGCCTATAAACATAGCATACAGAAGGTAAGGAAAAAAATTCATTCTGCTAAAAAATGTGAAAGTCATAAACACATTCCCTGGAAGTTCCCACAACCATAAACCGGAAGGGATATTTTTCAAGTCTCAAAAGTCTTTTGCAATCTGCTCTTACTATGGAAAAAAAACACCAAACACAGTTCTTAAAGAGCATATTTGCAAGCAAAGCTCTGGAGTAAGCTGTCAGAATTACTATAGGCCAACTTTCCATCACTATGTGGTCTCTTAACCATTTCCAAAACAACTCTTAAGACAGCAAAGAGATGAGATGATCCTCTGAAGTATTTAAATTTTTTTCTGCTAAATGTCTGCCTCAATATAAAAATATTTACTATGCTTCTCTTCTTAGAAATACTGTGAAAACAATTTTTAGGTAATTTTGTTCCAAAATTCTGTTTATAGAGGCCAATCATTTTATCTTTACTTGGAAAACATACTCCAACTTTAATGAATTATTCTCAATTTACTACACGAACCTGAGATTAAAGGAAATAGCTACTATTTCTTTTTTAACAAGAAAAACAGTAGGCCTACAGCTTTTTTCTAAAACATCTCAGACAAGTCCAGAAATATTTCTATGTGTTAAATTTGTTTGAAATGACTAGTTTTCATTTCTTCATAGTTTTACCTAACAGGAAAATAAATGACTGAAAATACAGTATGAAAAGAGACTTTCCCAAAAGATGCAATTGCAACTCTATTACAGTAGACCCTCTGTATCCATGGGTTTTGCATACATATATTCAACCAACTACAGATTGAAAATATTCAGGAAAAAAAATGCTGAATATGAACAGACTTTTTATTGCCATTATTTCCTAAACAATACAGTATGACACCTATTGACACAGCATTTGCTTTGTTTTAGGTATTATAAGTAATCTAGAAATGATTTAAAATATAAAGGAGTATATGTGTACATTATATGCAAATACTATGCCATTTTATATAAGGTACTTGAGCATCCTCACGTTTGGGGATCTACAGGGGTCTTGGAATCTATCTGCCTTGGTTACCAAGGGATGATTATATTTAGAGTTTGTAGTGTCGGTAGTGTTCTTTCCTTACTGTTCTGCCAATTAGAGTTCATACTGTACTTAAAAGTCCAAATTTTTCTAAATGAAAACCATCACAGATGAAATTTATGTTGAAAACTAAAATTTGTAAAACAAGAGCTATTTTAATTTCTCTTTAACAAAAAAAAGATGATATAGCTCAATATATGATAACCATATAAGAACATTAAACTGAGACTATTTAGAAAACCCACAATGAGAACTAAAAATATGCCTCACTGGGCACAGTGGCACATGCCTGTAATTCTAGTGACTTGGGAGGCTGAGGCAGGAGGATTGCAAGTTTGAAGTCAGCCTTGACAATTTAGTGACATCTTGTCTCAAAATAAAAAAATAAAAAGAGCTGGGGATATAGCTCCTGGGTTCAATCCCCAGTACCCCCAAAATTAATTAATGATATATAATAAATAAGTATATATAAATAATTATATATAAATATATAAACAAATAATTATATATGTATATATACATATAAAATAAATGATCATATAAATATATAAATATATATATGTGTGTATATATATGCCTTTCCTTCTGTTTACTGGCGACAACAGAGGCTAAGAGCAAGGAGGCAAAGAAAATGAAGCTTCAGTGAAACAGGCTGCAATAAAAGACAGCTGCGACCCCCGTGGACACCAGTGCCCAGTGGAAAGCTGGCTGACTGTCTACATACATCACAGAGAGCAGATAGACTAGCATGCCGTATAGGTGATGGGAGTGAGTAAAAATGTTAAAAGGTCACCCCAAAACAATTGTTATTAAAATTTTTAAGCTTTAATTGCACAAATAGTACATTAACACATCCTCCTTATTAGAAAAAAATAAGTTAAACATAACAGATAAAGTTTACTTCAACCCTTTGGATGTTCTAAACCTTTAAAAATCCATTTCCTTATTAGAAGTATGTCTAATATGCCCAAAATGTCACCCAACATAGGAGGATGGCTAAACAGACTGTAGTACATACATACTACAATTTTAGAATGATGCTGACTTTTTTAATGCACTAACCTGGAAAGATCCCTAAGACATACTGCTGAGTTAAAAACGAATTACAGAATGACATGTATCCTATGATATCATTTATGATAAATGTCTTATTTATATAAAACACCTATCCTTGGGCCAGGTGCAACAGCACATGCCGATAATACCAGCAACTTGGGAGACTGAGGTAGAATTGCAAGTTCAAGGCCAGCCTCTGCAACTTAGTGAGACCTCAGCAATTTAGCAAGACCCTATCTCTAAATAAAAATTAAAAGGGGATGGGAATGTAGCTCAGTGGTAAAGCACCAGGAGGTTCAACCCCCAGCACCAAAAAGGAGGAGGAGGAGGAAGGTAGTAAAGAATCGGCTATAATTCTTGCAAATTTATTTCAAAAGGCCTAGAATACTGTGAGACTCAGTATAAATGTTTATTCAATTTTTTTTAATAAAAGAAAGAGGGCTGGGGGTAATGCTTAGAGGTAGAGTGCTTGCCTAGCATGTGAAGTCCTGGGTTCAATCTTCAGAACTGAAAGAGAAAGAGAAGAGAGGAGAGAGAGGAGAGAGGAGACGGAGGGAGGGGAGGGGAGGGAGGTCATGACATTTTTGTTTTACAGCCTACAAATTTTTCTTGACTACAGAAAGGCTGCTAGTCTATTTTCCTCCTACTGGTAATTAATAACCTCTTATAGTAGTTAATAAAAACTTTTGGTGTCTTTTACTTATTTTATTCTCTACACATTCACTGTGTGGTCTGGGAGGAAACAGCTGACTTTAAAAATTCACAGACTGGTGATTCCTATTTCCTTGTAAGTGTTTGTCTATGGCCTAAAAGAAAACATATCCTTTACCTAAATTAAGGTGTAATTTCACTATATCTGTCAAATGGCACCCAATGTAATAGAGAATGTGAATAAAGTCACAAAGGGAGGGATTTTTGTTTTAAAAAATAATCTTGCCACTTTTTAAAACCCCAGCTTGTTCCTTGTTCCTGTAACAATCCATACCTATGATTATTCCTCTAACCTAGAGGAATGTGTTTTGTATCTAAGGTCTATAAAGCCTACAGTCAATAAGTGTTGTATTGTAATAATTGCAGATAATCTGAAAACATGAAGTAGAATGATTTATTTGTAACCCAAAAGAATCATTCAGGTTACATCGTTTAAGTGACCAAATTTTAGTTCTATTATAAATGGATCATCTATAAAGAAATCTTTAAAAATTATCTTCAAGTTCACATTTTTGCTGCTTTTTACATTGTATAATTTTATACAGAATAATATCAAACCTTCTTAGCTATAATCTGGTCTCAATCTAACTTCCCAATTGTATCTCCAACCATTCCCTTCAAACACACCACGTGCACCTATCATACCACATTTTTCATATTCTGGGCCCTTTGTGCCCCAAAATGGTCTTCGCATATAACACGTTGTTCTTTCTGCCAGTAAGTCTTCCTTACTGTTTTTTTGTTTCAGAGTCTCATGGCCCCCAAGACCCGCCATTGATGCTACCTCCATAGTGAAGCCTTCCCTGTGTCTACCAAGCAAAGTAGGAGTGACCTCATGCTTTGTACTTCTCTCTTCAAAAGGATTTATGTTAGGATACTATGTCCACCTTTCTACTGGATTCTAAGGAGTGTTTTTGCTTTGTTGGTTTGGTGCTGGGGATTAAACCCAGGGCCTCACACATGCTAAGCACATGCTGTACCACTGAGCTATTCTCCCAATCCAGTTCTGAGTTTCTTGATGGCAGGAACTGTGATTTCTTCATATATGTATTTCCAGAAACTAATTATAGCACCTACCTCAAGTAAGTGCTCATTCAATGTTTATGAAATCGAAGAACTTTATTTTTTTTTCTATGATTCCTTTTTGCCACCCAAAATAGGACCCTATGTAACTGTCCCAGATTGCTCACGTCTACACAGGAAACATAAGCCATTTGATGGCTACAGACAGTGAAGAAAGACTCTGTAAGCTGTCTTGGCCAGTGAACAGGAAGCCCACAAAAACAATTATTTCTTTGAAAATGCAACATTTCTACACACACAAAGGGTCTCAGTTAGTTGATAGTCTTCAAGGCGGAAGTTCTTTATTCAGATTACATAATTGGCATGGAAAGAAAAATGACCTTAGACTATTAATCTTAGAAAATGTAAATTTTCTTTTTTTAAAATGGACATAATGGAGAAAACTAAACTAAGGAAAGGAGCCAAGAAAAAGAATCTCAAGTTATCTGGGAATTAAACAAGCTTTTTCTTTTCAGACTGCCTAAGGACAAAAAAGCACTAGAAATAGCAGAAACAGTCTCTTTTTTTGTCCTTCACAGTCCACTCTTAATAAGAATATAAACAGTCTTCCACACTGCTCCAGTTGAACCTTTCAAGAAGCCTGAGTGCAGATAGCCAGCTGAAATTTCGCTGCCTGCTTTATTCCTGATTATCACCTATGGCCTCTGATGTCTTTGTTTACTACAAATATGCTCTAAGGTCTTCAGAAACATCTGGGGATTCTGCTCTCATCTCTTAACAGGTGTTTAAGAAGCATCTCTGGAGAAAAGCACCCATGAATTCATAGAAAGGAGGTTAGCGGAAGGTCATGAGCAAGCTGACTTAGCAAAACACTAATGAAGCGTCAGCCTCTAGCAATGTGTTTACATAGTGATATGTTTTTGTGAAATCTGAAAAGTAAGATCCTTACCCTCCATCAAGCAAGACCTGTGTCTCTTTCCACTTGGACTTTCCTTCCATCACAGTTCCTCTCACACAGAGGAGTGCTGGAGTGGCTACCGACATTCTGATATTCCCAAGGGAAGATAAGTTGGTGATATGCTTAGTTTGAGTTTAGTGGAGTATTTATGTGGTCTGCTGTCACTCCTGTGGCTAAGTTATTACCAGCTTTTCTTATTATAAGAATGACTTTCAGGACTCCATCCAGCACCCCTTGTGCTAACTAGCCCAATATCATGAAACTAAGGTACAGGGCCAGGGGCTCTTTTCCTATATGTTTGGTGATGGAGGGTCCCACTTATCCTCAGTCTCAGTAGGTCCTCTGTGCCTTCGCTTCTGTTATGTCTTCCACCTAGCCTTGCCTTCTCATTTCCTCCAGTGAATAGTCTACACATTCTTCAAGATCCGATCAAATGCTATCTCCTTAGTGAAGCCTTCCCAAGTATTCAATGCATCTATCCATCTGTTTTCCATTCTGTTCTTTTCATTTGAGTCACTATTTAAAAACAAACACACACTACGTTTATAAACATGACTGTCTCTTCTACTAGATGGTAAACTCTTTAAGGGCTAGAAAATGTCTTACTTAATTTGTATTCCCCACAGCATCAAACATGATGTCGAATCATGGTGCTAAGAAAATGTTGGTGTAAATTTAATTTTCTAAATTAGTCTGCTCTTTTGCTAACTAAAGTTGGACATATTTATCTGTGTTTATCTACTGTTTCTGATGTTATTACAGGACTCCTCTCCAAAGAAAGAAATTTATGTGTATACACACACACATACACACACACACATATCACTGATATGTAAACAATTAAAATCTAGTAATCTAAGTCCTAGTGGCTTCACAAAATGAAGTTCTAGGTAGTAAGTTAATCTTTGCAAGACTAAGGGCTTAAAAGAAGACAGAGAAGACCATTGAAGGTCACAATTTGCATATTGATCTAACTGTATGCTTATTCTCTTACAAACACATAATTAACTTTGCTTTTATTGAATTTTGGTCCTAAACCCATTTTATTAGTCATAGTTTCACTGGTAATTTCGGTGAAGTGTAAGAGACAGATGTTGGTTAAGAAGATAACATGTATACTTAGATAACAGATTTAATACATACTAAATGTATTGCTTTGTAGGCATTAGATTTGATCAATAGCTATGTTCCATCCTTATAGTGTTTCTTGAATCATGAAGTATTTCACAGTTAAGACTAAATTTATTCTAAAGGTCACTATACAGAGGACATACATGAATAAGCCGTAATTAAAAGCACCATCAAACCCTCATGTGGAGAACTAATTGTAGTAATACAATCTTCTCCAAGTACTGGAAATTTAAAACATGTCTTTCCTATAATCAGAAGTAGGGATAAAAAGTGCATTGATTTGGGAATCCCAAGACTTAAGCTGAATCCTGGCTGTGCCATTTATTGCTGCAGGAGTTTAAGCAAGATAGTTTAATTGTGAACCTTTATTTTCACATATGTGAAATGGAATAATGACATTCAATATTAATATCTGTTCTGCTTACCTTTGTTTTGTTTTAAGGGGTCAATGGAATGCATTCATTGATTCATCAGTATGTATTTAATGCCTATCAGCTCCTATGCCAAGTAATAGAAATTAGAGAGATTTGCAAATTTTAAAACCCTGTAGAAATAAATGGGATTATTTAATTTGAGAAAATTTTTTGTGTAATACTTAGTATTGGAATAAGCAACATAAATGTAAAACTTTTGTTATCTTGCTAAACAGAAAAAAAACACATCATTTTAATTGATATAATGCCCTGCCCCATAGTTTAGGTAAAAGACAAACATCAGTATTTTCTCCCTAACCTATCACTAATGCTGAACTCACCCTACACATGTAGGAAATTTTAAATGTGTGTGTGTGTTTATATATGTACACAACACACATTTGTATGCTTATATAGGTACATAACACACACACACACACACACAAAAACCTGTGATACTCCAGGCCCTAGACTTGTGTACCATTGAATTCTAAGGCAACTAATGCCATGGAATCAGGTTGGACCAGGACTGCTCCAGTAGATGAGAACAGGTCCCAGTGACATCCAGGATGCCCTGTGAAATGCAGAGCATCAGCTAATCAAAAATATTATGCAGTGAAGCCCTAGGTTTTATCCCCAGGACCCCACCACCACCAAAAGAAAAAGAAAGAACACGTATGTGGGTTCCCACTTTGTTTAGTAGCCCTAACTACCATAGAGAAAGAGAAACAAGCTGAAGAAAAAACAGTCCCTAATCTTTAACTGCTTACAGTCCAACTGAAAATCAGAAGAGACACCGGAAAGCAGGTTCCGAGAACACGCATAGAGCAAGCAGCCTAAGCGTGAGCAAATACCATACTGTGCAGTTTTTCTTTCTTTAGTCACTCACTTGAGCTCCATCAGAACAGTTCAAAAAACCCCACTTTTTCCCAGGAGATGGAGAAAGAGAATTTACAACATGCCAGTCTCTAAACTGAATGTTCTTCTTAACAGAGACTCAGAGAGTTTAAACAAGTTTCCTAAACAAGATCACAGATCCACTAAGTGACACAGCCAGTTTCAAACTGAAATCTGTCTGATTCCAGTACTCTTAGGCACTGTACCATAGGGTAACTTGTACAACACTGAAAAGTGTTATTATTTACCAGGCATATTTTTTGAGGATTCTACCTAAAAATTGTTAAGAACTATTTTAAAAGTTCTATTTAGACTATTTCAATGTCTTATTCGTAATATAGGAAAACCAAAATGCTGCAGATTGAATGCAGAGAGACTAGACAGTGACGGTGGATCTGAATAGAACCCAAGTCACATTGAGTTGAAGGGATGTCAACCAGTTAAGTTAGTAAGTTGACAAGACCCCTATCTGCCCCTGCTGAGGGAACAGAGGAAGTATAAGAGGGAAGAATGTCAGGTAGTCAGAAGTGGCGGGGAAGAGGAATCTGTAGTAGTCATACCTACTCCACCTAGGACAACCCCAAACTCCAGAAGTGATCCAAACTAATTGAGGTTCTTTTCTGAACAAAATGCATCTCCATGTCTCTGCACATGGTGTTTTCTCTCTCCAGAATACTTTTCCCATATATCCTTGGCAAAACATTTCTTTGAAGCCTCAGTTCAAATGTTAGGTCCATGACAGTGCCTTCTCTGACTCTCCCAGGCCAACAGAATTATTGGTAATAAATAGAGTTTGAGATGTGTATGTGTATGTGTGGGGGGAGGGGTGTTCTACCATTCTGATTAGATGAATTCACTTGTACATTGCTTGGTCCATCAATAATCAGTTACACAGGGGTGCGGTATTTTCAACCGAGGATGGTGGTGCACGCATGTAATCCCAGCTACTCAGGAGGCTGAAGCAGGAGAATCACAAGTTCAAGGCCAGCCTTAGTAACTGAGTGAGTCCCTATCTCAAAATAAAATAAAAAGGGATGAGAATGTACATTAGTGGTAGAGTGACCCTGGGTTCAATCTCCAATGCCAGAGAGAGAGAGAGACAGATTGAGAGAGAGAGACAGAGACAGATTGTTCAAACTATTCCCAGAGTAAAATCAGGCTGAATTTTCACAAAACTTTGGCATTATATGCATTTCATAAAATAAGATCAACACTACTGTAAGTGAACTAAATCTTTAACTGAAATGATGGAGAGTTCTGCCCCCACAGGAGGAACATTCATTCTACCCACTCTGAAGTGAGATTCTAGAAAACCTTTATATTTGAAGCTCCAGAGGCTCACTTTATTTGCCATGAGCCTGAACTACCTAGCTGAAGATGAAACAATATAGAGAGGTTACCTGGTGAAGTGGAAAGACCACGAGGTTAGCAACAACGAAACCTGGGGTTAGCCCTAACACCACAGGCTCGCAAAACTTGGGCCTCAGAATTCTTTCTGTAAAATAGGAGAATTGGCTGCACTAGGCATTTTCTTAGGTCTTTTTCTGCTTGATACCATAGTATTTTGTCATATTAAAATATAAGGGACAAGAATCAAGGATCAATACAAATTCAGAAGCAGGCTTTGTATGCACGTATGACAGCACAGGAAACAGTCCCTGCGGCTGTCCCAGGACACAGTGGAAGCACATCAGAGGATGAGTACGCAGGATCCTCCTCATACTTCTGTCCTTTTCTACTTTCACCCTTAAGTCACCTAATTGATTTGAACCTTGCTTGAACCTCTGTTTTTTAATCTTTTCCTGATTACTTCCAATCAAACCATTCTTGGGTTTTTCTTCTGGATCATAAAGTCATCATAAAGTGGTAAATTTCACAGAAATTCTGCATTATTATTGCTTGTAGACTTTGCAGAGAAAAGTGTGAGATTTAAAAACATACAGACCATGCTTCCCCATGGCATGTACGTGTATGTATGTGTGGATGTGAATGTTTCAATTTCATGCTGTTTTCTTTGCAAGCACACACACAAAACACCCTCATTAAAATATTATTTAAACCAACATATCAATAAGTATTTTGTAGTTCAAGTAGTATGAAAATACTTATTCTTAACATTTCATCACTTTATACTTCAGGTGAGTGTATATTGCTTTTCCAAACTATTCAACTTTGGTATGGAACAAATATATTTATTAAATAAATACTGGTCAACCTATGATAGGCCTTGACTCTTTTCAGGTTTTTCTAGTGAAAAATATTTTAGAAATATAAACTTCATAATTTTCAAATATGCCTCAAATGCATAATGAAGTTTGTATATGTGAACGTCCTGACATCTGAGATTTGCTTTAAAATATTTCTCTACCACCTCTTCCGGGGAAGGATGGATGAAATAGACTGGTAAAATGTTGAGATTGGTGAAGCTGAATAATGGTTTGTAGGGATACATTATACTGTTCTCTACTTCTAAGCATATTTGAATTTTTCCATAACAAAAGGGGTTTTAATGTAACTCTACTATGCAGCGTCCCCTGTTAGAAAATTCTTAACAAATGTATGCTGAGTACATTGCATTAATAAGTCAATAGTTTAACAATTTTCAAATTCCAGTGTGGATTACTGTATCACTGAGAAGTTATATTATCTTTCTTGGTCCCTTTGGTGTTTGTATCCCTTATCTATTACATGATTTTTCAACTCCGTTGCCTTATTTTGTGATCTAGAGTCAACTGAAAAGAGTAAAATAGGCTAAGGGTGTAGCTCAGAGGTACAGTGCATACATAGCATGCATGAGGTCCTGGGTTCTATTCTCAGCACTCCCCCCCAAAAAATGTGAAAAGTAGCTTGTGTATTATCAACAGTTAACATTTACAGAGTGTCCACTATGTAAACTAGTAGACAAGACTACTAGACCAGTAGATAAGACAATAGCATGGAAGGTTATCTATTAAGAAGTATTTTTATGGACCACAGGGAGATGTGAAAAAAAATGTTATTCTCATTTATAGAAAATACATTTCATCACATTCATATCCATTACCACATGTTCTAATTCTGCTTTTCTGTATTATTATCACTTGCTAACTGTATTAATCCAAAACAGCCCTCTGCTACTGCATGTACCACCAAATCATACTAACTTTCAGAACTGAATACTAGTTTTGAGATCATGGATCATTTACAACTGTGACTTTATAATATCCATAAGGTATTCATTGCACTGATGTAACCGCTCAATTTTCCCTACTTCCTAATATGTAAATATCTATTGAAGGCAGTCTTTTGCACATTTTAACTTCTTGTCACAATACAGAGATTGAAAGAGGCTTATCCAAAAAAGAAAAATTCTTCTCTCCTAAGAATGGTCATAAAGGCCCTACTCCAACACTTAAACTTGTTGACAATTTCATCATCTAGAATCTGAATTGCTTTAGACATTAGGGGGTAGAGTAGGCATGTGAACAAAACACTTTAATTTTTCATTCCTACCTATAATAGAATCTGAGATCAGCTTTCTCATTTTTCTTTTGCCATGCTGTTTGAACATTAAAAATGGGTCTCTTTTGATTTAAAAGACACAATCAGATGTAACACATTAACCATGAATAGATCCTCATTTCAAAAAAACACTAAGAATTTGAGGAGGAAACGGGGAAATTTTAGTATAGATAGGTTAGTAGATGACATTTGAAATTACTGTTCATTTTTTCAAGTGTAACAATGGCAATGTGCATCAGTAGGAAAATTTCCTTGAGTTTAGAAGATATTTGCTAGAGTATTTAGGGGTGAACAATCATATTGCAACTTTGAAGTGATTCAGATAGATAGACAATAAAAATAATAACAATTCGTGAATTCCTGTATGCTTGAAATTTTTCAAAATTAAAATTTTTTAAGAAGCTCTCTTTTTGTATAGTTTCGTTATCCATGCTAAAGGGTGACCTAGGAAAATAATGTATGAGAACTGATATACCTTTTTGACCTAGAAGCATACTTTTTAAGCCAGGTTACTTACTGCCCAAGGGTCCCACCGCTGAGGAAGACACAATGAGAAATCAACCATCACAAAGGTATCAGTGATGGTTATCAACACCTCAGCAAACTGCCTGACCTTCAGTACACAGTGCCCTCAGCCACCATCTCCAGATCAATATGGCTATCAATGACAGATGGCCAAAGCATCCCTGTCCACCCAGGTCATTCTTAGTTCAAATGGTCCAACAGGATTTAGGAGTCTTGTGTCATTAGACTGTCTTTAGAAAACAACCTGGCCATTAAAGGCGGAAGCAGAGTAATGTTGTATGTCAGATAGCACACTGTTGACAGCTTAAATATACTCAGAAAGCTTAAAATGTGTTGATTTTCTGTGTGCTACAATTACATTTTTACAGGCGGAGAATGTATCATTAAAACGTAAATGCATGTTGAAAGCAAAGCTATAAAAAGACTTTCTGTCACAAGCCATTTCTGAACACACCATAGCTAGGAAGAAAAAGTAATGTTGTTCAGCATTGATTTGATCAAAATTGTAATTCCTGTAGCAAGGAGAATGGACTTTTGGTCCAAATATAATTTTTAATGTGGTTTATACTTCACAGAATCTGATTTGGGATCCATTTAGTTTGGAGACAGTCAACACATGAACAGAGTACCTACCTTGAAAGCACCTTTTTGGTAACATTTCATGAGGATACCAACGATTTTCTAGACATTACTATATTAACATCCCTTTATTACAGGGTCCAATGTTTTCATTATTAATCACTCAGTCTGTCCCTTGGAGTTATCTAAGGAAAGGAACACTACTTTTTCCCTGAAGGTATAAATGCTCAACCAGCAGTAGGCAAGGCTAAGGCCCTATATTTACAACAAATAAATCTCTCTTCCCTATTTCAGTTTTCAAATAGAGCCTATTCACTTGTAATTAGTATCTAAATAAAAGCAGTTTTATGAATAGTCACCAAATTAGTTATGGATGCATAGGGAAACCTGCTTAACTCATTTCAAGCAGGACCTTGGAATACATTTAGCACTTTATGTTTATGACATACAAATAGCAGATTTATTACTATCACGGGGCAAATCCCTTCTTACTCAAGTACTACTGACTTCATTATCTGAGGGTTGGACTTGGCCCAAAGTGTATTGACTCACAGTATTTTCCTATATGGCAGTCTTTCCATGAACAGTCACTTTAAATTGAAAAACAGACCCGGGGTTGTTGGGGGAGCAGAAGGAACAGGATGATTCAGCATTGGTGAGCAATGTGGTCACTGAATACAATGAACCAGTTCTGGTCAAAGAAAAGTCACAAATACTCCATTTAGAAAGAGAACTTAAATATTTTTAAGAAAGAGGGGAAAATAATTTCTTTAGGAAGAAACCTCCCTCAGGCAAATCTCAAAAATAAATGGTAACATTTACATAGTAATTGCCAGAATGCTTCCTCAAAGAGAGAGAATTCAAAAATAAAAGAATCTTGGCCTCTAGAAAAAGCAGTGGGAAATCTCTGGCCCTTAGTTTAATTTCTTCTAGCTGGACCATGAAAAGTTTTCTAAAACCAAGTGTCTTGTGAGCCTCCTCCCTTCTCTACCATTAAGACCAACAAATACAGCTGTGCAAACAGCAGGACTCTGTGTTCCTGTGACAAGATGCATGCCCTGGCTCTTCCTGGAGGAATTCTCTTCCAGACATGCGCACAATCCTTCGAACCAGCAGACTCAAAGAGCAGACCACGGCAATTGATCTCCCTCAAGTTCTCAGATGGTAGAATTTAGTCGTTTTTCCTCATTTGCTAACCACTCAGAAATGCCGTGAATGTGGGTATGACTGTGTCTGCAAAATATTGTAAAAAGGATCAAGGGATAATAAAACATACTTGAATTGTTAAAAAGGTAAAGGTAAATGGGCAAAGGTAAGTGGCAGCCTAAATAGGTAAGAGAAGTTACAAGGCAGATTGGTGGCACTTCTTGGGCTGTGTAAAGGGAAGATTCTGGCAGCTGACAAGCAGGAAGAATATGATTGAAAGCCCTTCAGCTGGAGCTGCAGTTAGCAATGTTGCTCATTCCTTGCTATCCATTTTTATGTCTTTCTTTTTGCCAATTTCTTCCCTTGCTTGTGAGATCATAGTTGGAGCCACTGTCATGGTTTGAATCTCAGGCCATCGTGTATTTGATTTTGGTAATTTGATATCTCTAAACTTCAGCATCTTCTGTAAAATGGATAGAAAGAAACTTCATGAAGCTGTTAAGGGTGGAGGTGAGATCATATAAAGCACATAGCCAGTGGTCGGTGATTCATTCATGACAGTGGCTTGAAGATGGCTCAGCACCTTTCCTCTCCTCCTTTTATTCTTTTATTCTATATTTTTAAATTTCACTTTCTTTCACATCTGATAGAACTTTGGGCCCTTATTACTCATTTTCTGTGGGCCAATGACCTTGGATAGCAAAATTCCCCAATACCTGGCATTGGTGGGATGTTCAGTCTGAAGACTGATGGCCTTCATGGTTGTTTGAATGCAAATACTGAGTTCCCTGAAGAACTATTTTCCTAACAGGAAGATTCAGGGAATCTGGGAATTAGAAAAGAAATACACCTGGCTCTTCTTACTCAAAGATTGCTATCAGAGCTGGGGTTATGGCGCAGTGGTAGCGTGCTCACCTGGCATGCATGAGGCACTGGGTTCGATCCTCAGCACCACATAAAAATAAAATAAAAATATTCTGTCCACCTACAACTAAAAAATAAAAATAAAAAAATAAAAAGATTGCTATCCTTAGATTCCCTCCCAAATGATGATACAGATATTAGGCAAAGACTTCACAGTGCTGAACAGACTTCCAATAGCCAGAGCCCTGGTACAGGCTGTGTAACCCTCCTACACAACAAGACCTGGAGTCTGGGGGACTGGCTTATTCAGAGCAAGTTTCAAGAGCATGAGAGCAAGTCTGAACTGCATCCATAGAGAAAAATAAATTCAATGTTCAAAGTGAAATGACTCATAGCTCAGGTTTCAACACCTGTTAGTTTTGAACTAGCAATACAAGTACCATGAAGTGGTCTTTTTACGGATATGGAAGGAACCCAAAATTCATTGCAGAAAGAAACTGTTATTTTTTTTAAAAAAAGAGTAAAGCAGTAGGAGAAAGAGAGTAAGAAGAAAGGAGAGAGAAGGACACACCTGTTTAAGGGGAAGCAGTTTGTTCCCTAGACTTCAAGCGAGCATCCCTGCAGTGGGCAACCTGGAGGAAGATACTAAGAGGTAGTATGCCCAGAGCAAACCTTCTATTCTCACACCAGAAGCTCTGTCGGAGCAATTTTATTCTGCTAACTCTTAAATAATGACCCCTCCCAAATATACATCTTTCACCCATTCTCTCTTCTACCAGTTGACTGGTGACAATGTTTGAAATTAAAATTCTCCCCACTCCTTCTAAACCTCTTCCTATCATCCCCGTCATCCACACCTAATCTTCCAGCTCCCAACGTAAAAGCAGCTCTGAAGTCCTTCTCCTTCTCCTTCTTTGCCTTCTTCTCCTCTTCTTCCTCCTTTCCCTCCTCAATTTTTTTTTCTTTTTTCTTTTTTTTCTTTTTATAGTACCAGGGGAGTTTGAACTCAGGGCAGTTTACCAATGTGCTACATCCCCAGTTCTTTTTACTATTTTATTTTGATTATATTATTTTATTTTGATCTTCCTGCCTCAGCCTCCAGTGTTGTGCGATTATAGGCATGAGCAATTGCACCCAGCTATTTTAAATTATTTCTTCTATTTCAATTCCCAAATCCAATCTACTACCAAGTACTATTGATTCTACTTCCTGACTCTGTCCAACCTGTGCCTGTCTTCTAATCCTATTGCCACTGTCTTGCACAAAGCTGTCATCATTTCCTACCTGATTCCCAACTTCTTTGTGTCTGCCCTCTTTTCTGGCCAATTTTTGTATCAAAACAATCTTCCTGAAACATAAATCGAATATTTCCTCTTTTAGTAACTTTAATAACCTCTGGTGGATCCCCTCTGCTTCCCAAAATAAAAATCTGAATCCAAACAAGGTTCTTCATAACCTTGCATCAATCTTCCTTAGCAACTCTCTCTTATAATTCCCTCCTTTGCATCCCACAAGCTTTATTTCAAACCCTATGGTGCAGCTACACCAGGCTGTTTGCCAACCCCCACCCCTCAAATGACATGCTCCTTCATGACCTTTTGTTCTCGTCACTCTATGAAATGCTTTCTCCTACCTGGTGTCCTCCCCCATACTCTTTAAGATAAGTACAAGTGGGCTGGGATTGTAGCTCAGTGGTAGAGCGCTTGCCTCGCATGCGTGAGGCCCTGGGTTCGATCCTCAGCACCACATACAAAGCGATAAAATAAAAATACATTGTGTCCACCTACAACTAAAAAAAATATTTAAAAAAAAAGATAAGTACAAGTGTCACTCCTCTGTAAAACATTCCCTCACTACCCAATAAATTACTTACAGCTACTTGTGGAATCCTGGGTCCTTACCTCTACCAAGGCAAGACGCACTGCAAGTACTGGTTTATATGTTTGTCTCCTTAAACAAATGAGACTGAGCTTGTGACCTTCTGAAAGATGAGCAACAGCGCCTAGTCCTTTTGGTATTCCCTGCTGTTCACCAAATACTCAATAAATGCTAATAGATGTGGGGAGATCAGCTTTCCACACAAAGAAAGAACCCCAGCACCCTCCAGGAAGTGCCTCCCTTTCCTGGACAGAGCTATTCAGGCCCTTGAAGTCTTGCCCTGTGAATCAGTCCATAGCTGGAATAAGTTCAGAATAAGTTCCTTCTGCTTAAAAGAGATTGAGAGGTTGTAGGACAGACAGCTAGTGAGGGAGGGAGGAGGGCGACCACTCCTTTGATGATCCAGTATGCCTCCCCCCCATAGAAAAGGGTTTTTTTCCACATACTCTGTTTTTAGTAGATGCTTAAAGAACACTTGAATGAAGTTATCTTCAGGTAAATGTTATCTGCTTGGGAAATTGGCACTAGAAATTTTTAAAATTCAAATCACTCACCTTGGCTTTTCTTCCACCAGCCCTCCCTGCCCCCAGCCTCTCTGGTCCCTCCCTCACTTTTTTCCAGCTTTAGCACAGAAAAGCTCAAGTGGTGATCAGGAAACTTTTCTAGCCTCTATACCCAAATACCCACTGGAAAAATACACTTGATTTATAACCATGACATGTGCAACTGGGTGTCTTAACTGCGAATCAAATGTAATGACTGTTCCTCTAGATATTTCCTTAATTTTATGTGAGTAATAAATACACTCTTTAACAATAGGTTCTAATCATTTCCAAATGACTGATTTTCACAACGTAGCTGCCATAAATTTCCTTTATGTAAATAACTAAATATTTCTACATTGCTTCCATTAGCATATAGAAAAACATTTGTTATTTGTTTTTAATTGGCTAGGGGGAATTATAAGCATATTGCCAAAAAACAAGCCTTCTAACAATTCTCTAAGCATATTATGTCTGAAAATGCAATATTTATACAGTAGAAACCGTATTAAAAATCCAACAAGCTTCTGTAAGTTTGACCTTTATAAGCTATTAAATTTTTTGATATGGGAAAAAAATCTTTTAATGCCAATTCCATATCAAAGTTGTAGGATTTTGCATTTCTACAGAGCAGAGTTCATGAACTCCTGCTAACCATGTTAACAATCTACCAGGTTTCTAAAGACTCAGCAGGGGTTAGAATTAGAAGGCTCTGCCATCAACATCAATAACAGGAGCAGTGACACCCAGGGGGGTTTTCCACCCTACTCTCCAAGGAGGGTTCAGCACATTCAGAGACTGTAGCCTATGACTGAAAAAGCTCTATAGTTACTAGTTCCAAATAAATCTAGAGGGATACATTATTTCAGATTTTGTTTCTAAACAAAGAGGGAAAAAAAGACATATAAACAATGCTTTGATCGCCACAATTCTTATTTTAAAGAGACTTACCACTCAAAAGGAAGTTTGAGCTCAATTTTTTGTTTTGATTTACAGAGAAGAAGATGTGAATGAAATTGCAACTGTTTCTCTGGGAGGCAAGAAAATGTCTTGAATCCTAATTCAAGATGGAGCCTCTTTAGCTAAATGATGACTCAAGCAAATTGGCATATCCTGGGCCCAAGGCAGGTGGCAGATCAATCCAGACACACATAAAACAAAGGGAATGCTATGCCTCTGAGTTCATAGATAGACATTAGAAACTAATTTCAAACCATTTTTAAATGCAAAATAAAACTTTGCATCATATAAATTTTTCCTTGGATTTTCAAAAGTCAAAAAATAGCATCCACCACCACCACCCTCATCCATTCTCATCCAATTCCCTTGCTTCCATCCTTTTTCCATAAAAGCTGATTTTTTTTTATCTTGGTGATTAAAGTTTGATTTAAAAAAAAATAGTATCAGAAAAGGGCAATATTCAAATTTCAAGGCCAAATTGACCATGAATCCTCTGGTATTTTCTCATCTTTCTTGTTGGAAGCCCAAGTAGTATAAAATATGTATTCTTGTTTCTGCCTATGGCAAGAATCTAGTGTAACACATTACATCAATTTATTCTGATGCTGAAGGAGATGTGGCAATGTTTATCCATGCTGGAATCAGCATTAAGACTACCTATGTACATACTTACATTCTAGTCTTCTGGATCTTTCATTTTCAGAAAGCTCAAACATTAGATGTAATATTATATATTTATAATGCCCAAGTTTGTCTTCCTTCCAGCTCATCATCACTGTAGCAGTTATTGCACACTAAACAAAGACTTTTTGCAAAATTTTATGAGGTCCTTCTTAACTATCTCCAATTAAGCTAAATAATAAACTCAATTTGGGATCCTTTCAGAAAAAGCTAATTCAATAAGACCAGAACAGTGATTTCAAAAAGATCTCCATCTTATCTGCCCCCAACTCTGGGAAGAATAACCATGGCAATTTACACTAGGGAGCTAAATTGTCTCTTTGCTAAATTACCATACGTACAAATTCTGCCTCTGGGGAAAGTGCTATGTTACTTCAATCCATAGACAAGCTATTTATATCTGAAAACATTCAAACTGACAAAAAAGAAAGTGAAAGAGAGAGAGAGATAAGTTAATGAGAATATATAAGAAGAATTTACCCAAATCAGCAATTTTCCCCCATTGCTTTCTTTGCATGCGTAGTTCACTGCAGCGAATGGTCTCAAACCAAAAGCAAACTGTTGCATTCCATTTCCGTTGCAATGTCTTCTTTAGGATGAAGCAGTATATTTTTTTTTGTTTAATTTGCTTTAAAATTGGAGGGTTTTTTTCCCTTTCTTATAATATCACCATGATAGCAAATAAATTTACTTCACTCAGTTATGCATATTTGCTCAACATTTCTGAAACAGACTTTTTTACTATAGTAAAAATGTGCATATAAAATTTACTTATAACTATTTTTAAGCCTACAGTTGAGCAGCTCTAAGTACCTTCACGTTACTCTGCGGCCATCACCATCACTCATACACAAAACTTTTCCATCCTCTAGACTGAAATTCTGTAGCCATCAAACAGTAACTTCCCAGATGCCCTTCTCCCAGCCTTTGGTAACCTTTCTTTCCATCTCTGTGAACAAACTACACTAGGTACCTAATATAAGTAAAATCACACAGTATTTGAATTTCTGTAACTGGCTGACTAGCTTCATGTCTTCAAGATCCATCCATGTTGTAATGTGTGTCAGCATTTCCCTTTCAAGGCTGAATAATGTTCCATTGAATATATTTACCACAACTTGTTTATCCGTTCATCTATGGGTAGACATTGTAGCTCTTTTTGGTTATTGTGAATAATCTGCTATGAACCAGGGCATACAGATCTGTTTGAGTCCCTGCTTTCATTTCTTTTGAGTGTATATATACACAAGAGAATTACTGGATAATATAGTAAATCTGTGTTTAATGTTTTTATTTTTACTTTTTAATTTTTGTGGTACTGGGCATTAAACTCAGGAGAATTCTACCACTGAACTACAACCTCAACCCTTTCTATTTTATTTTGACTTAGAATTTTTTTTTCAGGCAATGGAGACTGAACAGAGGGTCTTGTGAATGCTAGGCAAACACTTTACCACTGAGCTACATCTCCAGGCCTGTATTTTATTTTGAGACAGTGTCTCACTGAATTGCCCAGGCTGGCCTCCAACTTGCAATCCTCCTGCCTCAGCCTCCTAAGTCACTGGGATTACGGGTATGCACCATCACACCTGACTATGTTTACTATTTTGAGGCATCACCATGCTGTTTTCATAGCCACCATGCCATTCTACATTCCCACCAACAATATACAAGGGTTCCAATCTCTCCACAACCCCACCAGTACTTGCTACATTCTGGGTTTTGCTTTATTATTATTAAAGCCAACCTACTGGGTCTGATGTGTGATCTAATCCTGATCTGGGTTTGCATTTTCCTAATGAGTAGTGATGTTGAAATGTGCTTATTGGCCATTTGTACATTCTCTTTGGAGAAATGTCCATTCAAATTCATTGTCTATTTTAAAATCACTTTGTAGGTTTTTTGTTGATGAGTTGCATTTCTTTATGTATTCTTGATATTAACTATTATCAGATATAAGAATTTAAAATATTCTTCATATTCAGTGGGTTTTCATGATGTTGATAATATCCCTACTGTAGTTTTATGCTTTAATAATTTCAGAAATATCCTATGAACTTAAAATATCATTTGAATACCTATTTACTTAGGTTGTAGTTTGTCTAGTTTTGTCTTTTTTTTTTTTTTTTTGGTACTGGAGATTGAACCCAGGAGTGCTTTGTCACTGAGCTATATCCCCATCCCTTTTTGTTTTTTATTTTGTATTTTGAGACAGGGTCTCATTAAGTTGCTTAGGGCCTCACTAAATTGCTGAGGCTGGCCTCCAAGTTACCATTCTCCTGTCTTAGTCTTCCAAATCACTGGGATTACAGGTACACATCACCAGGCCCAGCTAGCTTGGTAAATTTTGACTCACAAATTGCTCAATTAAATTTTCCTTTCAATCCCTCTGTAGATGGTAAAATAAAAACTAAAACCTTATTAAAAACTCAAGAAGTAAGTATAAATAAATTTGAAGAAATGTTTAAATGATTTTTTACAAATTTATGTCATTTATGTTGCTGAAATTTTTAAAGCTTAAAATTTCACTAAGACTCTTGGGGCACTATTTTATTGCAGAATCCAGATGGTACATATATGAATATACTATACAATTCTTCCAACTCTTTTGGATGTTTGAGAATTTTCACAATTAAATTTGGGAGGGAAATGAGGTGAAGAAATATACTTTAATTATGGTAAATTAATAAATATGTATTTAAAAAACTAAGCATAGAAGCAAAATGACTATCAATAGTACTTTGCCCAATACAGAATTTTTTTTTCTTAATGACAATTGTTCTCTACCACTGAGCTACATTACCAGCCCTTTTATTTTTTTATTTTTATTTTTTTAAATATTTTTTAGTTGTCAATGGACCTTTATTTTATTTATTTATATGTGGCTGAGAATTGAACCCAGTGCCTCGTGCATGCTAGGCAAGCGCTCTACCACTGAGCCACAGCCCAGCCCCCAGCCCTTTTATTTTTAAGACAGTGTCTTGCTAAATTGTCAAGCTGGTCTAGATCTTGCTAGGCTCCTGCCTCAGCTGGGATTACAGGTGTGTGTACTAAAGATTTTGTTCTTGTCTTTTCTTTCCCAGTGCTGGGGATCCAATCCAGAGTTTTGTTTACCACTGAGCCAAGTCCCAGCCCCCAAGAGATAAATTCTTGGTGCATTCTTGACTTCTTTCAGGATAAACTTTTTTCCAAGATCTGCATTTACAACCCAAGAGTGCTTTTTACATCCTGAAAACTTCTTTATTCCTCAAAGAATGACTTAATGGCAGGGCAGGAGAGCGCATGCCTGTAATCCCAGCTACTAGGAAGGATGCTGTAAGAGGATACCAAGCCTCAGCAATTTAGCAAAATCCTGTCTCAAAAAAGGACTGAGGACAGGGGGGTGTAGCTCAGTGGTAAAGTGCCCCTAGGTTCCATCCTCCTACCACAAAAAAAAAAAGAAAAAAAGAAAGGAAAAAGTTCCTAAGACTGAGGCATTTTTTAAAAATATTGCTGATATGTTTTGTGAACGTCTTCAATTGATCACCAAACATTTATTCATTCAGTATTTCCTACATGGCGGATACTGTGCTAAGCAGAAGAGATATAATCATAAACAAAACACAGTCCTTAACCAATAGAAGGGTTTTAGCCTGGTGAAGGAGAGGGGAGAGGTCGGGCAAATGGAGCCAGATGATAAAGCATAAAGCGCATGTTCAACATTACAGCACTACAGTATTTCAGCATATCATGAAACCACAAAGAATTCAACCTAACCTCCCCTTACGCACAAAATAAAGACTTTTCTGAATCAGTGACTGGTGATAGCAGTGGGGTGAAAGTATAGAATTTAACCAGGGAGGAGCCGGGGGTGTAGTTCAGTGGTAGAGCACATGCTTAGCATGCTGGAGACCATGTTTAATTCCCAGCACCAAAAATATAAATAAATAAAAAGTAAAGAAATTAACCAGGTAAAGAGGAACTTGAAGAATATTTCTTTCATGGGGTGGGAGTACATTGCTGGAGATTGAACCCAGGGTATCATGCATGCTAAATATGAGTTCTACCACTGAACTATACCCTCAACCTCTAGAATGTTTTCTATCAAAGACTGTTTCTATCAAAGGGAACCCCATCGCCAAGTAACACAGTACATTTGGGAAAGAGCAAGGAACCACTGTTGAATGCAAATTGATGTCTGGAATAGGATATCAATGCCCTGGTTAGAGGAAGAGATTATAATATCCCCACAATAATCCATTCTCATGTAAAGGTAAAAGAAAGCTAGCCTATTTGCATGAACAATTAGTTAGAAATAGATGTGGTTTTTTGTTTTGTTTTATTTTGCTTCACTTTAAAAATAATTTTTTGAAGCTTCATTTTAAAGTTCAATTATTCGGGCTGGGATTGTGGCTCGGCAGTAGAGCGCTTGCCTCGCATGTGGGAGGCCCTGGGTTCCATCCTCAGCATTGCATATAAATAAATGAATAAATAAAGGTCGATCAACAACTAAAAAAATTTTTAAAATAAAGTTTAATTATTCAAATACAGTAATTGCTTTGATCTGCTATTGCATTCAGAGAATGGGAAATTGGCTGATGTATGGAAACCTCAATATACACACAGATGACATGAACACACCGAGTGAAGTAAACAGGGAAACCTCTTACCAGCAGTGCTCAGAGTTCAGTGAGCACAAGTGAACTCCATAAAATGCCATTTTCTATGTCTCACGCTTGAGACTCTGATCCAGAAAATCTGGGATGAAGCTCAGGAATCTCAATTTTTAATAAGACCATAAGCAATTGTTCTGTCTTAACTGTTTTCAATGGAAATTTTCAGCCTATACAAAATTAGAGAGAAAACTACATGATTACCCATATATCCATCATCCAGCTTCAATCTAAGGCCAATTTTATTTCCTCTATATCATGACTCCCTTACCCTTCATACATATTTATTTTAAAGATAATCCTAGATATTTTAACATTATATTAATACTTCAATTTGTGTCTCAAAAAAATGAATTTTAAAAATATTACTGCACCTAAATACCCCACCTAAATACCCCATGTGATCTTAATGTAACTGGTCCAAACTTAGTTTTAGAAAAACTGGACCATTAACTTATGGGAAAAGGTAACAATTCAGAGTCCAAGAGGACAGCTTAGGAACACAAAGCTTGATTCCGTTCACCATGGATTCATACTCTTTTGGTTTAAGAAGCAAGCCATTCAGTTATGTTTCTGTAATTGTCACTTTCAAACCTTAAAAAAAATATTTTCAAAACAGAATTATCAAACAAACACTTTTCCAGGGTTATTGGAATACATTTTTAAAGAAAAATTTTGCTTTAGTTAATAATATTTTTACACCTTGTCTTCACAGAGGAAGAAAAAAAAAAGTTGTTCAATTTGCTTTTCCTCCAGAGTTATTTGGATTTCACTGAGTTTAAAAAAAAACAAAAATCTCAATAGACCTCAGAAAAGTTTCTCAAAGTAACAAAGAACACAAAATATTCTCTAATTAAGTCCAAATGCTAAGGACCTTACTAATTTTTTTTTATTTTTTAGTTATAGATGGACTCAATGTTTTTATTTTGTTTATTCTTTTAATGTGGTGCTGAGGATTGAACCCAGTAGCTCACATGTGAGGGACAAGCACTCTGCCACTGAGCCACAACCCCAGCCCAAGGACCTTACTATTTCTAATACTCATACCCATAAGATGCACTGTTTGAAAAGCTTAAAGAAAATTTCTTTTCTTTTTTTGGTACCAGGAATTGAACCTAGGGATAGTTAACCACTGAACCACATCCCCAGCCCTTTTTTGTACTTTATTTAGAGACAGGGTCTTGCTGAGTTGCTTAGTGCCTCAATAATTTGCTGAGGCTGGCTCTGAACTCCTGGTCCTCCTGACTCAGCCTCCTGTGCCGCTAGGATTACAGGTAATCCATCTGTAATCCACTACCACACCTGGAAAGATTAAAGAAATTTGATTGCATGCCTCAGTCATACTTAAGCTCTGGTCTATTTTCTCTCCTTTAACCTGGTTCTTTAAAAAGGAAAAGGGAGAGAGGCTGGGATTGTGGCTCGGTGGTTGTGCGCTTGCCTTGCTACCACTCACCATGCGTGAGGCACTGGGCTTGATCCTCAGCACCACATAAAAATAAAGATATTGTGTCCATCTACAACTAAAAAAAAATATTAAAAGGGGGGGGGACTAAAAAAGAAAACAAGCCTTGGGTTTACATTTTAAAAAAATTTTTTTCTATAAAGGGGGTTGAACCCAGGAGCACTCTACCATTGAGCTATATCCCCAGGTTTTTTTTTTTTTATTTTGGTACCTTACTAAGTTGCTGAGGCTGGCCTCAAACTTGAGATCCTCCTGCCTCAGCCTTCCAAATCTCTGGGATTACAGATGTGTGCCACCATGCTTAGTACATCAGAAGTAATATTGAATTTTCTTCATAAACATCACAAATTAGAAAATTCTTTGCAACATAATAAATTCAAAATATCTTACAATTCACTATCAACCAATAAAATAGCATTATGTAACACTGATAAATTACACACTTGAATTTTTCAGGTTTATTTCATTTTTCAGTACAGTGATGTCTTATGATATCAGTTATAAACTATTCCTTATCTATCAATGCAAACAAAAACATGGATTCATATCAAAACTATGAAATAAAATCCCACATTTGTGATTATTAACCTTAGAAAGGCTAAGATGGAATTGCTGCCTAATCTGGTCATCAAAATAAGCTTTTAATAAAGGACTAAATACCATAAGCTTAAGACATATCATTTCTATCTTAAATACTTTACCCTTTATTGAAGTTTTTTATTTGACATATGTCCAAGGTACAAAGACAAATCTACCTTGCTCTTTGATAGGGTGTCAGAGCTTATTTAAAGGTTTAAGAATAGAGCTGTTGAACTATTTTTTTTTCCTACTGCAAGTTATATATGAGAATTGGTAGCAGCCTGTTGAAAGAACTTTACCTGTGGATAATAGCCCTTATCTCACCTCAATCTATCATGCTATCAATTTCATTATTACAGGAGTTTACCTTTGGGCACCTCATACACCAGCTGTCAATCTGTCCTCACCTTGAGACTTTGCAGCAAACCAAGCTCAGGTGTGTTGAGGTTTTACCAGAATAGATTGTTTTCCTTCTTTTTCCAACAAGAACAGCTGTAGTCAAAATGCAAGCCTCTGGCACTCCAGATGTGCTCCATCACAGAGCAGAGCCAGAACTTTTTTTTCATTCTTGCCTCCCAGATCACAACTTCATATTTGAAGACTTTCTGGATTTTGCTTCTTGTCCTAGTTTATCTTTGCCCCTCCTCACAACCCCTTCCCCAACTTAAAATGGCAGCCTTGAAAATATTAAAAAATTGAAATAGTCATCAATGGAGGACTGGTTTAATAAAAATGAATTACTATGCATTGAAAATAAAAGGAAGGAAGAAATAAAGGCAGAAAGAAAGAGAAAGGAAGGAAAGATAGAAATGAGGATTCTCTTAAGTAACAATATGGGAAGATTTCCAAGACATATTAGGCAAAAAAAAAGGCAGATGCAGAATAGATTGCCTTTTTTAAAAATATTTTTCTAGTTGTCAATAGACCTTTATTTAGTTTATTTATATGTGATGCTGAGAATCGAACCCAGTGCCTCACACATGCTAGGCAAGTGCTCTACCACTGAGCTACAACCCCAGCCCAGAATACCTTTTGAGTTTAAAAAAAGGAGACAGAGAAAAACATTCATAATTATTTTTCTTAAACTAAAGAAAATCTGAAAAGATATATTAAAAATTCATAGCACTGGCCAGGTGCCATGGCGCACACGTGTAATCCCAGTGACTCAGGAGGACTGCGAGTTCAAAGCCAGCCTCAGCAACTTTTTTCCTTTTTTTTAGTTGCAGATGGACACAATACCTTTACTTTATTTATATATTTTTATGTGGTGCTAAGGATCCAACCCAGTGCCTCACATGTGCCAGGCAAGCGTTCTACCACTGAGCTACAATCCCAGCCCAGCCTCAGCAACTTTAGCAAGGCCCAAGCAATTCAACAAGACACTGTCTCTAAATAAAATATAAAGAGGGACTGCGGGGTGTGGCTCAGTCATTAAGCACCACTGAGTTCAATCTCTGGTACCAAAAAATAAAAATTAATAGCACTGGTACCAGGGCCGGGATGTGTAGGAACTAAGCATAATGAAAGGCAGGAGACAATTTTCATGATATGCCTTCATATGCTTTTTATTTTTAAACTATTCTAATATATATCTACTTCAAAAATTTGTATTAAAAAAATTGCAGCTTTGTTCAGTGCAAGGAAACTAAAACAAAGTTAGGAAAGTCCATTCTTAGTCTACAGGTACTCTAGTTTGGTGGAAAGAATAAATTATCAGGAAACCAAAAAATTAAAATTTAGAAAGCACTTGAGAAAAAGGCTAGGATGGACTCTGGTTGAAGGACAGATTGACAGACTTCCAAAATATTACATACCAATGCTATGGTTTTGTTGATTTGCCTCTCTGTTTGAAAAGCAAGCCAAAAGCTTTTTGAAGACATATTTATAGTGAGATTGAATGCTCCTTTCTTATGTATTTTCAATTTTCTGAGAGCTATCCCATGGGCCACTTGTCTCACCTTGATTGCAAAGGTGGCACGATGACATGTGAAGCACCTGAGCCCTAGAGCAGAGCGCTGACCCAATCCCACTCTAGCCACGGCTCCCAGCTGCCCAGCCTGTACACATGACTTACCGCATGGTGGCTGCTTCTTCATCTGTACAGTGGGGATGAGGACAGCATCTTCCTCATAAGATACAAAAAGCATATCGAACAGAGCCTGGCTCACAGTAAGAACTCTCTCGCTGTTTGCTGTTGTACTTGCTCTTCAACTGTTTTGCCCTCTGTCTTTCTTTAGAAGTGCTGGCTCCAGGGCCAAGTACTTACCCTTGGCCTTAAGCCTTCTACTCCCACTGGCTTCCCTTTACTCCCACTTCTCTTTTAAAAATAAAGATGCAGTTTTCACTAAAGTACTCCCACAGAGTTTATGAGACAAGATCATTCCCAAGAAAGAGATTCATAAAGGAAATAGAAAGTGTGATGCTGGCCAAAAGAGATTCATAAAGGAAATAGTGTGGTGCTTGCCAGGGAAATTCAGAGTTAAAAACATTAGCATGAGCCGGGCGCGGTGGCTCACGCCTGTAATCCCAGCACAGGAGAATCGCGAGTTCAAAGCCAGCCTCAGCAATGGCGAGGAGCTAAGCAACTCAGTGAGACCCTGTCTCTACATAAAACACAAAATAGGGCTGGGGATGTGGCTCAGTGGTTGGGTACTCCTGAGTTCAATCCCTGGTACCAAAAAAAAAAAAGAACATTAGCATGATGATAATTCCTTACATTTTGATCTCACTCAGTAAAGCATTAAATTATCTCATTGGACCCTCACAACAACCCTTTGAAGCCATCAGGACAGATAAAGGATGTGGGCCAGAGTATCAGCCAAATTACATTGCTATTTGTGTGCATGCATGAATATATAACAATTCCCATCATTATGTACAACTGTAATGCGCCAATAAAAACAAAAAAGTGGAAGGAGGAAAAAAAAGAAGAACACAGGCCAAAGGGGTTAAAAAGGTTGCCTGAAGCTAAATTGCACATTGCAAGTTAGTGACAGTATCTGACCAGTTCAGTTCAATAACAATTTATTGAACAGCTATTAGAGCGTGGCCTCCAAGCTGACCTCCAAATTCCAAAATGTTTTCTGCTACAAAGAATTTACATGGTATGAAACACCTCTCCATTTCCATCAACCTGGTGATCTTGCTACTTAAAAGCTATTGTAGAACTGGGGAGGTAGCTCAGTGGTAGAGTGCTTACCTAGCATGCATGAGGACCTGGGTTTGATCCCCAGCACCTACAGAGGGTGAAGGAAATCTATTGTAACATCAGGATTCCCAAGCAAAAGATCTTGGGGAAAAAATTCAACCACTAGAAGTGGGTTTTCTCAGCCCTAAATGTGTAAATACTTACTATCTGAGGTAGTTGTAAGGGTTAAATGGGAGAATGAATATAAAAGTGGTTTGTAAACTGTAAAGTTCCATCACAGATAGTAGTTTTTGTTGTTATCTGATTTAGCAGAGGAATGCAAGATCAAACCTAGGTGGAAGAAAAAAAAAAAGGAAAAAGGCATGCTAAAAAACATGCCTAGGTACCTAGCCCTTAAAAGACCTCCTAGGGAGAGTAGCAAGATTACAAAAACTCACAGTGTTTCCCCTGTGGAGGTCACCCACTGAGCCAACAGAGGTAAGGCCTCCTAGGTCAGTCCCAGTCTAGCAAATGTATTTCTTCCCATTTGCTCCAGTTGGTGGTTAAGAGGTAGAGGAGGGCAAACCAGACAGCTGGCGCGACATGAAACAGAAACATCTAGGTTTCACCTTTAAAAAGAGAGAAAAAAAAATCTGTGGGAAATAGAGAACGAAAAGAAGCAGGCAAGCGCTTGGGGCACTTCAGCTGGTAAGTGAGAGAGAGAAATAGCCCCAAGACAGATGCAATCCACACTTACCATCTGCAATCAGAGTGGCTCACATGTCAGAAAAAAGCTGTGCTCCCTCGGGGGAATCTTGAAGGCTGTCAATGTTCTAGCCATGAGAAAACAAAAAATCTATATAGAACATTCCAACATGTGGAGGCCTGATAGAGCTCAGAGAGATGTTCTATGGGAGTCTGGCTCTTGCCGGTTTCTCACTTGGTAGGTTGGGAAAGTCTACGTGAGGTGTGCTTCATAAGGGAGGAGAAAGTGGTGTCTGAACCTGCTCTGGGACAGGCCCGCTGCTTCTGGTTTAAGAAGGCAATAGAGCGAGGCAGTGAGGTCAAACACCTGGGTTCAAATCCAAACTCACTATTTACTTACTTAACCGACATGGCTTTGGGTTGCTTACTTTTGCTGAATTGCTTAACTTCAGTAGCTAACTTCACTAATTAGTTTCCTCATCTGTAAAGCAGGGGCTAATAATAGTAATAGTGTCTTCCTCAAGGATGTTGTAATCACTAAATCAGATATTGTTTATAAAGCAATTAGTAAGTGCCCCATGTGCCAAGCATGGTGGCGCACGCCTGTAATCCCAGCACTTTGGGAGGCTGAGACAGGAGAATCGCGAGTTCAAAGCCAGCCTCAGCAATGGAGAGGAGCTAAGCAACTCAGTGAGACCCTGTCTCTACATAAAACACAAAATAGGGCTGGGGATGTGGCTCAGTGGTCGAGTACCCCTGAGTTCAATTCCCAGTACCAAAAAAAAAAGAAGAGAAAAAGAAAGTGGCTAATGCAAGTAGTTAATATATGTTGGTTATTACACTATTATTTAAAAAGGCGAGTTTACTAACTTACCTAGTTCCAAAGGACTAGCGAATAGAAAGTCAATAGAAAGTTGAAGAAAGTGAAAACTCTCCTGTAAAATCAAGCATAAGAACAGACTTTGGGCTGAGGAGACAGCCCAGTGGTAGCACACTTGCCTATCATGCTTAAGAACCTGGGTTCCATCCCCAGCACCACAAAAACAAACAAACAAAAAAACAGATCTTGCACACTCACTGGTAACTGAGATAAGTTTCAAATGCTTCTGTTTTATGAATTATTTTAGATAAGCTGAACATACAGAAAGGCAATAATCCCAGTGACTGAACACTTAGAATCAGCTGTGTTTGGATTCCAGCTCCATCTCTCACTAGCTCTGTGACCTTGGACAAGTCACAGGAGCTTTGTGCCTTTCTTCAACATTTGTAAAATGAGGACAATAATAGTATCTAGTGAAGTGGGAGTGAGGATAAAATGAGACAATTTATGTTTCAGTATAGACCTTAGTAGATCCTGATAAATGAAAAAATTTTTAATACTCAATAGCTATTATTGCTTCATTCACTGCAAAACTATAATCAGAGGGCTATTTGTTAATTTTTTTTTAAATTTTTTTGTAGATGGATACAATGTCTTTATTTTATTGCTCTGTATGTGGTGCTGAGGATCGAACCCAGGGCCTCACGCATGCGAGGCAAGCGCTCTACCGCTGAGCCACAATCCCAGCCCCGGCTATTTGTTAATTAAAGCCCATCTTTCTGAGTAGGGTAAGCAAAATATACTCATTATTCTGGATCAGTGTTCTTATCATAAGTAACTTCTCTTTTAAGAAAATGTATCAGTTTTTTCCTACAAAGAAATAATTTAGCCAGTGTATCCTAACACTTTTAGATTGGCCCATCCTATGGTTTGGCTCTCACTGTTTAAATAAACTAAGCAGGAAATTTATCTGAGACAACTTAAAAATTTGAAATGTTCCTGAAAACTAAGATTAATATTCTGCCAGTAGTTTTGTATTTTATAGTGAAGTCATAGCCATAAAAGCCAAATGTCTCAAAAATTCTAGCAAAAAATAAAATCAAACAAAACACATTTGCTTAAAGGTTTATCTTTCTTACAATAACTAATTCAGCAAAAAAATGGCTTCCAATTCAGTAAAATTTAGTAGTAACAAAAATGTGTATTAAGGACATCATGAAATATACTCATTCCTTTATTTAATTAATAAATACTTCTTAATGCCTACTATGTGCCAGATGCTGCCCTTTTTAAAAATCAAATATACTGTATTTGTTTACTCTTACAAAGTTCTTGCATTTAACATGACTTACATTTCATTTAAATTTTTGAATGATCTGATACTACAGCAATCTGATTACATCAGTTAAATTTTTTTTAAAAAAAACCCTGTCACTTTAAGAATTTCTAATGTTTTTTCCATTAACATTCCTCTCTGGTTTTATGTACTTGGTCTGCGGTGCGGGATGTAGCATAAATTATCTGCCTTCAGCAAAACGAACAGCTGAAATGCACGGCTGCCTGACAGTGCTGGTTAGGCCATTAGCTGCTGTGAGCAGCTAGTCATGTCTGCCTCTCAGTCATCTCAAGAAAAAATTTTCAGTGGTCAAAACATAGGAGTTTGGCAATCCAGTACCCAAATGAGCCCAGTATTTTAATGTCATGCTTAGAGATTATTTAATAAACATAATGAAAACAATCCTGGGATGTTTATTTTTAAAGAAAACATCATCACAAATGAATGCTCTGTGCATTACTAAAAGCCAACAGCAGGATAGGATGAAGCATTATTTTTAGTAAAATCCTTCTAACAGAGCCCCAAGAAGATTGTGTATGTGTGTGTGTGTGTGTGTGTGTGTGTGTGTGTGTGTGTATTTTATTTTTTTTCTTTTCAATTTGAGTCATTGTTTATTAACTGGCCAGAATGTAAAAACACCATACTAGATAACTTAAGTTTGTCCTTCTAATGAGCCTGTTGATCTGGTCTTCTCTGCTGCCAGCATTTCTACTTTTTACAAAATGAGTGGTCTTTTTCTTCATTTTACCTCTGGAAAAAAATTTTTGAAGGGCCACAGGAAGTTATTTGCTTCTTTAAAGCATTTCTAATAGTACAGATTTCATGAATCAGATCCTCCATGCAGATGGTACCTTATTGACCAGGACATCAAATAGTCAAGTGATATCTGTCGAGGCAATTGCTTTCTTCTCAATTTTGTCATAACCACACTTTTAGATTAGTTTATTTATTGATCTCGGACTCAGTACCCCCACCCCACCCACGGAATACATGGTTCCATAATTCTTGGCATGTCAACTGAAGCCTTGTTGAGCTCAACAAAGGTGCCACTGAAGAAGGCATAGAAGTTCTAACATCTTTTAGATCTTTGGGCTCACATCATTGATACCTCTGATCCTGATGACAAATGTTTATTTGGGTTCTGCAGGGCCACAGAAGTGGCCAGCTCTTCTCGCCATCCTTGCTATTGGAATCTTGGTTCCGTATGTCTGCCTTGTGATGGTGCCTACCTTTTCGTAGAGAAGCTTCCTCCCTGCTTTTTGAGCATTTGGGGGGGCGGGTACTGGGGATTGAACTCAAGGGCACTCAACCACTGAGCCACATCCCCAGCCCTATTTTGTGTTTTATGTAGAGACAGGGTCTCACTGAGTTGCTTAGCACCTCGGCGTTGCTGAGGCTGTCTTTGAACTCGCAATTCTGTCTCAGCCTCCCAAAGTGCTGGGATTACAGGCTTGCACCACCATGCTTGGCTAGGGTGAGTATCATTTTATAACCACAAAAGTGGCTGTTTCTTTAGCCAAAAATTATTCTTTAATTCTTACCTTTTTCAGTCTCCTCACATATATTTGTTTACTCTGGAAGAGCCTGCAAGCCCCTCCTTTTAGCCCTCCTGTCTTCCATGCCCTGTCAAAGTCCTTTTCAGCTTTGACAACCTAGTTTAGACACTATCACCGCCCCGCCACCATCTCACCTTCACATCACCCACCCCATGATGTTTTTACAAGGACCAGACAAAAGAAATCTGAACCCCCAGAGAAATCTGTGCATCAGTTCATTACCCTTCTGACCTCTTTTGCACCCTCTGCTAGGTCACATTGTTTTATAGTTACTGGTGTCTATAATCTATCTCTTCCAACTCGATTTTTAGTTTATTCCTTTTGCATTTCGCCGTGTCTAGTGCAAACTCTGTTAATGGTCAGGTGAAAGTCAGGCTTAAAGCATGGTGGTGCCCAAATCTGTTACCCCAGCAATGAGGAGACTGAAGCAGGAGGATCACTTGAGTCCAGAGGTGGAGATCAGCCGGGGCACCACAGTGAGACCCTGTCTCCAAGAAAAGGAATCAGGTGAGTGAGCCTGGTTAATACATTCACACTTTATGTATCTCAATTTCCTCATCTAGTAAATGAGCGTCATAATATCTATACTGTCTAACTGGAGTTTATCATGCAATCAGATCAGATAATAAAAAGTGTTTTTTAGCTGGGTGCAGTGGCACACACCTGTAATCCCAGCTACTTGGGAGAATGAGACAGGAGGATTGCAAGTTCAAAGCCAGCCTCAACAATTGAGCAAGGCCCTAAGCAACTTACAAGACCCTGTCTCAAAATAAAAGACAAAAAAGGTTGCAGATGTGGCTCGATGGTTAAGTGCCCTTGTGTTCAATCCCCAGCACAAAAACAACAAAAGTTTTTTTTAAAACTGCTGGACATTTTGTTTCAGTCCCTTTGGGCTACTATTGAAACGTGCTTTGGCCTGGGTTTATGAACAACAGAAACATTGCTCACAGTCCTGAAGATCAGGAAGTCCAAAATTAAGATACCAGCAGATTCTGGATTTGGCGGGAGCTCTCTGCTTCATAGATGTGCCTTCTTGCTGCATCCTTACATGGATGGCAAAAGGGTAAAAAGGCTTCCTCAATAAGGGCTCAGCTCCCACTCCTGCTGGTAGACATCCTGATCTAATCACTTCTCAAAGTCTCCGTGACAAACTGACAATATTTAAGAGCCTTAAGTATTTCACATTTTCTTTCTTTCTTTCTTTCTTTCTTTCTTTCTTTCTTTCTTTCTTTCTTTCCTTTCTTTCTTTCTTTTCTTTCTTTCTTTCTTTCTTTCTTTCTTTCTTTCTTTCTTTCTTTCTTTCTTTCTTTCTTTCTGGTATGGGGGATTGAGCTCAGGATTGCTTTAACACTGAACTGCATCCCCATCCCTTTTTATTTATTTATTTTTAAATTTTGAGACAGTATCTCACTGCGTTGCCCAGGCTGCCCTCAAATTTGCTGAGGCTGACACCAAACTTGAGATCCTCCTGCCTCACTCTCCTGAGTCACTGCAACTATAGACATGAACCACTATACCCAGACAATTTTTTTTTTGTATTGGGGATTGAACCCAGGGTCACTTTGCTACACAACTATATGCCCATTTTACATTTTTTTTAATGAGGTAACTTTTATTTTTTTATTTTATTCATTTATTTTTTTATATGATGCTAAAGATTGAACCCAGGGCCTCACACGTGCTAGGCAAGTGCTTTACCACTGAGCCACAACACCAGCCCTCCCCAGGACCTTTTAAAATTTACTTTTTATTTTATTCACAGACAGGATCTCGCTAAGTTACCCAGGCTGACCTTGGAACTTGCCATCCTCTTGTCTCAGCCTCCCGAGTAGCTGGCATTACAGGTGTGCAACACCACACCAGCTCATTTTTTTCTTATTCGCTAATTATACTTCCAGGCATTAATCCTTAGAGAAAACTAAACATGGAGTAATTTTAAGAACAAAAATGTTCAAATATCATTTATAAAAATAAAGTGTGAAATAATTTAAATACACAATAAAGGCACACAACTAATAAATTGCCATACATTGACTCCATGAAATATAGAACCATTTTTAATTCATAAAAACAATTTTTAAACTGGGTGTGGTGGCACACACCTGTAATCCCAGCACTTAGGGAGGCTGAGACAGGAGAATCGCGAGTTCAAAGCCAGCAGCAACAGCGAGGTGCTAAGCAACTCAGTGAGACCCTGTCTCTACATAAAACACAAAATAGGGCTGGGGATGTGGCTCTGGGATGTATAAACATACAATGTTTATGATTTAGGATTAAAATTAAGAAATGTATCAAAATTGTGCATATATTTCGACAATATGTAAAAAATCTATTGAAAAAACTGATTTAAAAATACTAATGAAAGTTATTTAGGAGTAAGAGGATAATAAGCATTTTTTATTCTTTTTTTAAAATATTTTTTAGTTGTAGATGGACACAATATCTTTATTTTTTATGTGGTGCTGAGGATCGAACCCAGTGCCTTCACGCATGCGAGGCAAGCGCTCTACCGCTGAGCCACAATCCCAGCCCCATTTTTTATTCTTTATATCATTTAGTATTTTCCAAATATTGTATATTAAGAATATATTACTTAAAGAAAAAGATAAACTATGAAAAGTCATTAAAAAGCTACATAAATGCAAGTTATTAATATTGCATCTCTGAATTGTATCAGTTCATTATTGTATATAGCTAAGTTACTTTTTTTTTTTGGTACTGGGATTGAACCCAGGAGTACTTTACCTCTGAGCTACATCCCCAGCCCTTCTTATGTTTTATTTATTTATTTATTTTTTAAATTTTTTTTAGTTGTTGATGGATCTTTATTTTATTCATTTAGTATTTGTATGTGGTGCTGAGGATCGAACTCAGTGCCTCACGCATGGGAGGCAAGCGCTCTACCACTGAGCCACAGCCCCAGCCCCTCTTATGATTTATTTTGAAACAGAATCTTACTAAGTTGCTTAGGGCTTCACTACATTGCCGAGACCACCCTCAAATTTACGATCTTTCCGCCTCAGCCTCTCGAGTCTGGGATTATAGACATGCACCCTTGCGCCTGGCACTAATTTTCCTAAATAAAAATTAATCAGTCAAGTTAGGCTATGTTGTAGTCTTTGTAAAACAACGAACAACGACAAAAAAAATTAAACTACATTTTTTTTCTGCCTATACTAAAAGGTAACCTCAATAACTTTAGCCAGTGGTGGGCTGGGATTGTAGCTCAGTGGTAGAGCGCTTGCCTCGCATGCGTGAGGCCCTGGGTTCGATCCTCAACACCACATACAAAGCAATAAAATAAAGACATTGTGTCCATCTATTTAATAAAAAAACAAAACTTTAGCCAGTGAGTAAAAATAGTCACTTCTCTCCCTTTTGTTACTCAAATATAGTGTCACCCACTCTGAGGGTCTGTCTTCTAGCTCTGTATGTGAGCCATAAATCCTAATGTTATCTTTTTAAATTATTATAATTATCAAGCATATTAATTATACAAATTAATGTGACATTTCACTGTGACATTTCCATACATGCATATTTCATGCTTTGATTATTTCCTTTAAGATTGGTTCAGAATCCACAGTCACCTTTTACTTTCACTTCTAAACCTTATCCTTCTAAATAAAGCTGTTCTATTTGAAAGAATTATATTTGCCCACGTGTTAAGCAAGCATTAAGTACTCTTCTAGGTCATCATCACATGTCAAAGTCAACAATTTTTCTAACGTAGTTTATGGTACTCATGTTTCCATACTGGTAGAAATTCAAAAAAAGAAGAAGAGAAAAAAAAGTCAAGTATCTATTATCTGTCAAAAATCTCATTCCTTAAAAATCACATTTTGAATGTAAATGATTGTGTTACCTTAAATGTAAAATTCAAAGTATTTTGTTTTCATTTTCAAATACTTGTCATGTACCTTTAAAGCAGATCTCTTACTGGGAGTTGCAACTACCATTCTCATTCCAGTAATAACTAGAATATTTAACTTAATAGAGAATAAGTTTCACCAAGAAGAAAACAAATCTAACCCCTGAATCTAACCATTGCTCTTTCCCCAATTTTATGAATATCCTTCTTCATTGGATTTGTTCATTCACATCTATTTGACCCAAATGCCTTAGTAAGTGCCCAAATCAGGTCAAAGATAGAGCTGCGAGTGATGCTTCTTTTTGGGGAGTGGGGGGGGGGGGGTATCGGGGATTGAACTCAGGGGCACTTAACCACTGAGCCACATCCCCAGCTCTATTTTGTATTTTATTTAGAGACAGGGTGTTGCTGAGTTGCTTAGTGCCTCACCACCCTTGCTGAGGCTGGCTTTAAACTCCCAGTCCTCCTGCCTCAGGCTCCCAAGCCACTGGGATTACAGGTGTGCACCACCGCACCCAGCTAGTGATGCTCTTTTAAGAGGAAACAACATGCACTAAAGTTAGACCAGCTCTTATTTTGTTAAAATTCTCCATTCCTTTAGCACACATATGTTATGTTTTACCAGTAGGATAAACAGTGACAAGTTGACAAGGTAGCTTATCCCTACCAAATGGTTTGATTATTTTGTATAGGTATATACACTGAGACTTTTTTAAACAAAAGTATGGTTAATACAAGAAACCATATATTTTGATTCATAACAGGGAAATTTAGAAATTACTCACTATCAACAGGTTATCATCTAATTCTTTCAAGGATAAGTGTGTCTTATCACACATGGTGGCACAAACCTATAATCCCAGCTGCTCAGGAGGCTGAGGCAGGTGGATTGCAGGTTCAAAGCCAGCCTCAGCAATTTAGAAAGGCTGTAAGAAACCTAGTCTCAAAATAAAAAATAAAAAGCCCTGGGAATGTGGTTCAGTGATTAAGCACCCTTGGGTTCAATCCCTGGTACCAAAAAAATAAGTAAGTATGTCTCTTTTATCTTCATATACCCAGTATACCCTACAAGCCTCCATACTATGGGTACTTAATAAACATTTGTTAAACCAGAAACACAATAATGGAATTGACTTATTAAAACTCAACCGCCAAGTTGTACCACACTGTAATAGGCACTGTGTCTAATTAGCTCAGTTTATCAGTGCAAGGAGCTGAGGTCAAGGACCCAATTCTCGAAAGGGTCTTTTGGCCTTATTCTAGCCACAATTTCATATCTTGTTCCAGCAAACCATCTTTCCCATGAATGCTAGGAGAATTAGACAAGCTAGGAGAAAGAAATAGTTTAATATAATTCATCCCTACTCAAAGACAGATCATTTCGAAATTAAACTGGTAACAAATGAATCATGCATTCTTTTCATATGGAAAATTGCAACATTTCAATATGTGAGACTTGATTGTAAGAGTAAATAGTATTAACTCTCAGTCCTTAAACTAGTACAAACTAATACCCATTTCTTGTTTCATTTTATTATAACTGGAAAGTTTGTCAGAGTTCATTTCTGAAGATAATACGGTTCTTGTGACTGCTATGAAACGTCATTAAAATAAAAACATTTGGCTGATAAAATGATTTCTATTTTTTCAATAAAAGAAGTTAAATAAATTGTTCCATAAAATAAAGAAATAACATAAATGGATATAAGGCAAGTAGCCTAGAAATAAATATCTTTTTAAAAGATCCCCAAATTTGAATGCTGGAGAATTTTAATTTGTATTCAAGATCTCACTAGCTCCAACATCTCAGGAAAGTCAACCAACTTCTGCCCACATATGTTCTCACTAGGAAAGTTAAGATAATGCTACTTACTGCTTCATAGGGTGCTGTGTGAATTAATTGGTTAATGTTCTTAAAGCAGGGTCTAAGTACCAAATGTTATCATTAGTGTGCATTGTATATCTCTTTGCAATTATCTGCCACCTTAAAATGCTATGGCCTATAAGGGTGCCTCTCTCCTGGAATATTTACAAAAGGTTAGAGAAAGTTCAAGAAGTTAAAAAAAAATAGACATGTGAACTAAGAGGAGAAAAAAGGGAAATTAGGAATCTGTTACATTTTGTTGCATGCTTCTTGTTACTTCAAGTTACATGCTTCTTGAAATTATAGATTGTCATGCCAGAAGAAAAATTTTGAGCCATGCACATTGTGAATTCAAAATGTGCTATGCAGTTTTAAAAAATCGATTTATAACAGAACTAAGCAATTAAGTTATGCACTGAACTAAAGTTGTAATTTGCTATAATTTAATTATTGATTGCAATATTATATATAATCTGATCAATGGAAGTAGTCTATCTGACATTAATGAGGCTAGATCCAATAATGCCCATCTTTGCTTTTGCTATTATTAAAGTTGTAGAATACTCCTTTTGTTGTTGTTACCAGGATTAAACCCAGGGGTGCTTTACCACTTAGCTACATCCCCAGCCCTTTTTATTTTGAGACAGGGTCTGTCTAAGTTGCTGAGGCTGGCCTTGAACTTGTGGATCCTCCTGCTTCAGCCTCCAGAGATGCTGGATTACATGTATGTGTCACCATGCCCAATCTAGAATACTCTTTAGAAAAGAAACTCTTAAACGGGCACGGTGGCACACACCTGTAATCCCAGCACTTTGGGAGGCTGAGACAGAATTGCGAGTTCAAAGCCAGCCTCAGCAACCACGAGACACTAAGCAACTCAGTGAGGCCCTGTCTCTACATAAAACACAAAATAGGGCTGGGGATGTGGCTCAGTGGTCGAGTATCCCTGAGTTCAATCCTGGGTACCAAAAAAAAAAAAATTGTTTTTAAAGGACTGGGGATTAAGCCTCCTGGGTTCAATTCCTTGTACCAAAAAAAAAAAAAAAGAAGAAGAAAATATTTCAAGCATTTATGTAGAAGAAAAGGGATTATTTCAGAAAATATTAAAAGCTGAATTGATCATTAAGACAAACACCTTGGGTTGGGGATCTAGATCCACGGTAGAGCATTTGCCTAATATGCACAAGGTCCTGGGTTTGCTCCCCAACACCACAAAAGAAAAGAAGCTGTATACTAAGTGAAAATTACAACTGAAGGTTTCACTTAGCTGGTATAATAATTTCTTAGCCCAAATACTTGTCCATCTTTTTTTTGGCAGGGGGAGGGTACAGAGGATTGAACCCAGGTGTGCTTAACCACAGAGCCACATCCCCAGCCCTTTGTTATATTTTATTAGAGACAGGGTCTCACTGAGTTGCTTAGGGCTTTGCTAAGTTGCTGAGGCTGGCTTTGAACTCATGATCTCCTGCCTCAGCCTCCAGAGTTGCTGGGATTATAGGCATGCGCCACAGTGCCTGACATACTTGTCCATCTTTACTGAAAAATCTCAGATACTTTTACTCTCCATACTTCTTAAACTAAGAAATTTTGTTAGTTTTCACTTTGAGTTGTAAAAAAAATATTTTAACTATCCTGTGTATTTTAGCTGCACTCAGACAATCCTTCGCTTCCAGCTTCCCCATCCTCTCTCACCTCTCCATACAGTTTAAGCTGCTTGACTCCAACAGCATTCGTCTCCCTTCTCCTACCCACCCTCAGCCTTGGGCTCTGCTCTAACTCCTGTCTCCACAATCAATTCTGACCTTAGACAATAATGATTTAATGAGTTTTAACTCAATACCATAGAATAAGCTCAATTTGTCCTTTCTGACTGGCTCAAATAATCCCATTCTGTCAAGAGCACTTTGGTCTTCTTCCATAGGTCATTGGTGTCCATCCAGATCTCCATCTATGGTCAGTGAATCCTTGATGATCTTATTCCCTGAATTTGAATTGGTGCTTCAATCCCCAGAGGTTGGGGCCTTGCCATGCTCTGTCAAGCCCCTCCCAGGTAAGAAAACCTTGCAACAGATCTTAAGTCCTGAGGCAAGGGTTTTGCAATGCCAATCTGAATGGGCAGATCTTCCAATACCACAGGCTCCTAGATTCTTTGTGCCCTTGTTATGCAAGCCTACAGGGGAACAACATTCCACATGGGACTTTCAAGATATGTGTAATTTTATTGGCATATCTTCCATCTCATAGACCATGGACTGCCCACTGCTTGACTTTCTACCTAATCTATCCAGAGTCTCATAATAATGGCCATTTTAAAACCTCAGTTAAATTACAGCCATGCTCCTTCCCACACTCCAGTTCTGCCCCAAGGGGCCTGTTCATACTTGACTCTATTCTGACACATCACTGAGAGTTTCTGTATTATTCTTCTTCTTTCACAATTATACCTCATGATTAATTACAAAATTCCAACAAGTTCTCAGCATGAAACAAAAAGTTTTAACAAAACAGCCCATGTGGCAGAATAGTCTCAATATGGGACAGATTATTAGAATACTTGAATTTTGTTTATAAATTAATGGATGTTCAATTCATATGAGTTTTAGGGAGTTACGTAAATTTCAGTGTAAAACAAAATTATGAAACTCCGTGGTAAAAATTATCTATGCAACTACGTAAAAATCAAAATCATGAATGTGTGAGCACAGCCTTAAAGAAATCCACAAATAGCAACATACTTCATATAAAAGCATACAGTTTAGAGTAATGTAATTACAGAATTGTTTTCTTTTTTAAAAAGTTTCTATTTTAAAAGAATACTGAATCACTATACAAAAATATCTGTTTTGCATTTTGCAAAGCAAATTATATTTGCCATAAGGTAGTACTCTGCAAGCATGCTGAGATAACTCAATGAAAAATACTACAGTTCTCAATGCTTCCTTTTTAATGAGCTCTTCCTTAATCAAATCTTGGCTTAGCTTCATATTGATTTTAGAACATGCCCCCTTTCATATGCACATGTGTGTTTGCTAGAAGACCCCAAAGGTTAACAGCTGTTATATATCATTATATACTAACAGTTTGGTCTAATGGGTGAGGACTGAATCAGCAATCTTACTATCTCCCTCTTAGTTCTGTGGCCCTCACAAGCCACTTAACATCTATCACCTCTGTTTTTCTTTCCAAATGAATAATAATTGTTGAATTAGGAAAATGTCTATAAAGTATATTTATGATAAGAGCCTTCTGTGAAAAATGAAAAATGAATGTAAATATATTAAAAAGACCCAGTTCTTGGATTATAACTGAGATTTATAACTGGAATTTAAGTTGTACTATTAGTCTATTTAACAAATATATTAAGTATATTAGTATATTTTGTAAATATGAGGACATTTTGACAAATTTTCAGTGAGAAATATAGTATGACATGAAAAATATAGCATTCTTTCCAGTGGCTAAAGTTTGCCATCATAAGGAAAAGAATTTATTTAAAGAAATTTTAAAGTTCTAAAATGTTTGCTAGTAACCCCACAGATTCACCAACTATAATGACAAACTTTAAACATCCTGCTTCCTCTCAAGTCATTAAAGAAATATTGAAGTAAAGATTACCGTTCTTCTGTGGAAAAGTGTACCCTCAAGCTGTTAAATGAGTGAATAGAGATCCATTATGACTTTAACGAGAATGTTACTCACCATGGGGATTACTGCTATTAACAGTAGGAAATGAATCATTTAAAGACATTAAAACTGAATGGAAATGTTTTTCAACCATTTAAATAAAAGTCTTCATTCTTTACTTCACAATGAAACTTGCTTCTGCTAAGCTTCTTTATTGTAGGAGTTTTTGCAGTATTTTCCTAATAGTACCATTCCAAATAGCTTTTTTATTTTTAAACCACTATATTGCAATTTCTGTTCTATGGAGACAATGGTAAAGAGCTGTTAAACTGAAGTAACTTAACAGTGTGTGTAAACTGATATACAGGACCCTATTCCAGCTACAAGCATTACATCTAGTATAGCACCATCAGCCAACTACTTATTTCAAGATAGGACAAATTACAGTAGTTCCCCTTATCTAAGGCTTCACTTTCCAAAGTTTCAGTTACTCTCAGTTGACCATTATGTGAAAGCATTAAATGGAAAGTTCCAGAAATAAACAATTCATAAATTTTAAATTGTGCACCATTCTTAGTAGCATGATGAAATCTTGTGCTGTCCAGGGCCAGGCGTGGTGGCACATACCTGTAATCCCAATGACTTGAGAAGCTGAGGCAAGAAGATCACAAGTTCAAAGCTAGCCTCAGCAACTTAGTGAAGCCCTAAGCAACTTAGTGAGACTGTCTCAAAATAAAAAATAAAAAGGGCTGGGGATGTGGCCCAGTGGTTAAGCACCCCTGGGTTCAATCCCTGGCACCAAAACAAAACAAAAACAAAAACAACAAACTGCTTTCAAATTTATTGGTCAGTTCACATTTAGATATAAGAATAATAATTAAATCAGAAAATTGTAAGTACTTTCTAAAAATAACCTATTAAGATGATGTAACTAATCAATGTGAATTTGTAATAAAAATTCACATTTCCATTGAATTCTACTTACAACAACACAGTGTTAGACATAGAGAAGAGTCCATTCATCAGGCTTTGGTGACCATCTCTACCTGCTCAAAGCGCTGGGAATTCATGTCCAAACTTTCTGGATATATTAACAAAGAACATTCATTGATTCATTCATTCACTGATTCTTTCAATAATCCTTTACAAGGGCCTAGGAGTATAGCTCAGTGGTAGAGCACTTGACTAATACTTACAAGGCCCAGGGTTCCATTCCAGCACTGAAAAAGTAATGCTTTATCAAGCAGCTACGTGTTAAATGTCATGTGAGTATAAAACAACCAGAATATCAGTTTTAAACTATTTACTGGGAACCACCTTGTACTTAGCACTGTGCTAAGTATAGTGGCAATTATTACAGAGGAATGTGAAGAGGCAGCTCTCTCATCTACATAATCAGCCTTTAAAACAGAACTTTAGAATTGAAAGAAATATGAAAGCAGCAAGACTTTACTCTTAGAGTTACTTTTTAAATGAAATGATGATTCTACTAGATGGTATTTGTTTTCCTTAATGTCCTTACTTGGGAAAATAGAACATATATGAATATCCCGTCTTTATTTTAAAACTTTACAAGAACATGCAATCCAAAAATTTAGAAACCATTGTCCTAGAAATTGTGGAGAGAAAAGAATATATGTATTTGCATAGGCAATTGGAAAGGTCTCTGAGTAGTGGAATAAGTATGATGGAAATAGTATAATGGTGATAGATTAGAGGCTCATTATTTGTTGACATCTCTTTAGTAGACCTTAGCAAAGGTAATTTAGCAAAATGTAAATATATATATAACTTATGTAGAGTAAGTTAATGCAGAAAATCCAAAACACAAATAAATGAGCAAGATATAAGTCTAAATGGTCCAAACTAATTCCAAACACACACAAACACTGATACAACACAATAAGAATAAGGTCAGAGCCAGGCGTGGTGCCGCAAGCCTGTAATCCCAGTACTTAGGGAGGCTGAGACAAGAGAATCGCGAGTTCAAAGCCAGCCTCAGCAACAATGAGGCGCTAAGCAACTCAGTGAGACCCTGTCTCTACATAAAACACAGAATAGGGCTGGGGATGTGGCTCAGTGGTCGAGTGCCCCTGAGTTCAATCTATAGTACCAAAAAAAAAAGAATAAAGTCAGTTATGTGTGCACTAAACTGAGGTATCAGATCAACTCAATACATTATATACATTTGTTTAACACTATTGCTCACAAAGCCTAAGGAAAAGGTCCATTCTTAAAGTGTTGCCTCTAATTTTTCACCAAACACCTTGTTATTGATTTAATATTTTTGTAAACAGAACTGGTGGTACCCCAATCTTAATTTTGGATCATGACAGTAATTTGTAATTACCTTGGCTTTCTCAGAGTACACAAAAAGAGACAGAGTAAAGACTGGTAAACACTGTTGTTTATTTTGTGTGAATGTTCCAAGAACAATCCTACAAATCACGGAGTGAATCACTGGATTGCAGAAGACAGGATATGTCAGGGACACAAAAACAAAACCCTAGCATTTCTATGGCTCTCTTTGTTTCTCCCTTGCTGTAGGGCAGATGTTTCACGTGTCTAGAACATCAAATAGTGGCTAAACATCAAGACTCAGTGCTCTGTCAAATCTGTAGCTTTGTTTTTTATTTCTCTTCTAAAATATGTACATTACCTCTACTTTTCTCCTTGTATCATTTTTCCACTGAAAAACTGTTCTTTTCATTTCTTTGTCTTTACACAAGACACTTTATCTAGCCATGTACTCTATTATTATCCTTTGAGTACATTTCCTTTTTTTTTATAATTAGTGGATATTTATTGTACAAATTAATGGGCTTCACTGTGACATCTGAACACATGCATATATTGTGCTGGATCCTGTCCGCCCTCCCTTCCATCTTCTCTTGTCCTCCCCTCTTTCCTCCCTTCCCCTGGTCCACTTTCACTTCCCTAATAAAACTTCTTCCACGGTCAGTCTTTTTTTTTTTTTTTTTGGTACCAGGGATTGAACTCAGGGGCACTCAACCACTAAGCCACATCCCCAGCCCTATTTTGTATTTTATTTAGAGACAAGGTCTCAGTGAGTTACTTAGAGCCTTATTAAATTGCTGAGGCTGACTTTGAACTTATGATCCTCTTGCCTCAGCCTTCGGAGCTGCTGGGATTACAAGCATGTGCTACTGTGCCCGGCTTCAGGCATCATTTTTTAAAAATTCCATAGATGATTAAAAAAGATACAGTACTTGGATATTTGTCTTTCTATGTCTACCTTATTTTGTTAACATGATGGCCTCCAGTTCCATCCATTTTCCAGCAAATTACATGATTTTGTTTATCTTCTTAGCTGAGTAATACTCCATTGGGTAGATATACCATCTTTTTTTTTAATCCATTCATCTGTTGATGGGCACTTAGGCTGATTCCATATCTTGGATATTATAAATAGTGCCATAATAAATATCAGTGTGCAGGTATCTCTTGCATGCTGTCTTCATTTCCTTCTGGCAAAGGCCCAGGAGTGGTATAGCTAGATCATATGATAGTTCTTTTTTTTGGTTTTTGTAGAACCTCCATACTATTTTTAATAGTAGCTCAACTAATTTACATTCCCATCAACAATATATAAAAGTTCCTTTATCTCCGTAACCTCAACAGTATTTATTTTAACACACATTTCTTTATAAATATGAACTTCTGAACATTATATGAATCGTATGGTTCCATCTTTTTCAGAAAACTTTCCAGAGTGCAGTACTTGTGGTTTCCTTAGTGGATCTGGGTAGAAACTACCAGCATCTGCCACTGAAATCAAGTCTCTGTCCTCAGCAGCAGTTCACAGCCTCATTGGCATTAGAATCTTCCTGTGCAGCTTCTTAAACACAATGGAGGCCTAAACCCAGCCCAGTTCAATTCAAATAATAAGCCTGGTGGACCACACCCTAGCATATGTGTGTGTGTGGTTCTAACATTCTCAGCTTTGGAGCCAGGACAGAAACACTGATAGGAGGTAGAAATCAGTTATTTCCAAAGTTATAATGTTGACTTCCCATTATTTCTTTACATATCTATCTCCTCTACTAGACTGTGAACCCCCTGAAGATGGGATTCGGCCTAGCAAGTAAGTATTCAATAATTTTATTTAAATTAAAAATCCAAACTCTTCACAATGGCTCAGAGGCCTTATGCCATCTTTTCCTAGTCTGCTCTCCTAACATGCCCCTGTAACCTCGGAGCTTCTAAATGTGCTAGATTTATTTCTACCTCCTGGCCTTTGTGTTTCTTGTCCCCTCAACTAGAAACACTATTCTCCCAGTGCTTCATTTCTCTGGCTCTTCCCCACTGTAGAGTTCTCCTCTCTGTCTTCAGAAAGTGCATTGCTGGTCAACCTATATAAAATAACCACTTCCCCTATAGTTTTCATTACCCTCACTGTCTTATTTCCTTCATAGAAGTTACCTCCATCAGAAATTCACTTTTTTTTTTTTTTGGTACCAAGGATTGAACTCAGGGGTACTCAACCACTGAGCCACATCCCCAGCCCTATTTTGTGTTTTATGTAGAGACAGGGTCTCACTGAGTTGCTTAGCACGTCGGCATTGCTGAGGCTGGCTTTGAACTCGTGATTCTCCTGTCTCAGCCTCTCAAAGTGCTGGGATTACAGGCTTGAGCCACCATACCCAGCAGAAATTCACTTTCTTATGTATTATCTACTCACTTATTGTCTGTTCCCAACCACCTCTACACTAGATTGTAAATTCTAAGAGAGTCAGAAACCTGATTTTGCCTCCCCAGGGCTTACTGTGCTTGGCATGGAGTAGACTAGCAATATTTTTAAAATAAATGCAGAATAAGCATTTAAATGAGTGAATGAAAGCATCATCCTGGCAGAGCATTGAAAAACTCAGGATACTTTGACCTTTGTTTTAGTAACATATTTATATTACTTTCTTATTACTTTATTTCCCTTTGAATAAGTGCCCTTAAATGTGCAGTCCATTTGCGTAAGTCATTGTTGATTTTTAAATCATTGCATTGGCTTTTTTGTGCATGTTACTCCCTCTTCTACATTATCAACTCATTTTCTTTTTTTTATTTTATTTTATTATTTTTTTTAAATATTTATTTTTTAGTTGTAGGTGGACAGAATATCTTTATTTTTATTTTTATGTGGTGCTGAGGATCGAACCCAGTGCCTCCTGCGTGCTAGGCGAGCACGCTACCACTGCACCATAACCCCAGCCCCTTTTTTTTTGTTTTTAGTTGTAGATGGATAGCATGCCTTTATTTTCTTTTTTTGTGGTGCTGGGGATTGAACTCAGGGCCTTGTGCACGCAAGGCAAGCACTGTACCAGCTGAGCTATATCCCCAGCCCTCAACTCACTGTCTAAAGTCAACAATTTCTAAAGGTACTAGGAATACTTAAGTAGAATAAATAAATAAATAAATTTTAAAAAAATAAAGGTACCAGGAAATCTCCATCTTGAAACTTGGAGGTTGATAAAATACTAAGATTATATCACATTCAATGAAGTCATTGGTATCTTTTTAGTTTGACTTGTATTTCATCATATTAAAAATACAAATTTGGGGGGTTTTCTTTTGGTTTGGTTTTTGTTGTTAATTTTTTTAATTTTGTTTATTTTTGCAGTACTGAAGATTGAACCCAAGGATACTTTACCACTGAGTTACATTTCCAGCCCTTTTTATTTATTTATTTTTGAGACAGGATCTTGCTAAGTTCTTAAGGCTTGCCTCCAACTTGTAATCCTTCAGGTAGCTTGGTTTACAGGGGTGCACCATCACACCCGCAAAAAATAGAAAAAGTTCTAACTGCTTTAAATGTAGGGACTAGGGGTGTAGCTCAGTGGTAGAGAACAGCCTGTATGCAGGCCTTGGTTTCCATTCCTAGCAAGGCAAAAAAAAATGTTTTAAATCCCATTAAAAAGGTAATAATAGCTAGGCACTGTAGCACATGCCTATAATCCCAGGGGCTAGGGAGGCTGAGGCAGGAAGATCGCAAGTTCAAAGCCAGCCTCAGCAACTCAGTGAAGTCCTAGGTAACTAGAGGAACCCTGTCTCAAAATAAAAAATAAAAAAGGCTAAAGGGCTGTGGATGTGGTTCAGTGATTAAGGGCACCTGGATTCAATCCCTGGTAACTGCTCCCCCAAAAAAAGTACTAATAAAGAAATAAGTTAGTGTTTTTGTGTTAAATATATGTACTTATATAATAAAACCTGAGTTCAATTAACATTTTCACTTCCTTTCAACATGTAGTATTTGAAAATTTAAATTTTTTTATATTAAGGTCAATGGTCTTTACAGAAAGATGAATTTCTAATTCTATAATGAAATTCAGGGTGGAAATAGATAACATACAAAAATTTACTTTACAGAGAATATTTAAATAATCCATCAACTCTATAAAGTAAACTTCAGCTAAACAGCTTATGTAAGAAACAAGATAAGTAAGGTGTTAAACAAGGCATAGCCATAATAACTGTATTAGCAGGTGATATCTGTTATTACCTAACATGCAATGCATTTTCTTCAAGTGCCTTGTATTTAGATATTCTTTGATCACACATATCAACCTTGACAAAATTATCATGAAAGGCCCTGCACATCACGTAATGGAATTCAAATCTTATCTTTAGAGCAACGCAATGCCACTGAGGCATTCTAAAGCAAGGAGAACGGTATCAGATTGGGCGCTGTAGAAGTTTCACTCCGTAGGATGGAGAATGGAAGGAAAGGGAACAGGGCGAAGGGCAGGGAGTCCTAAATGAGAACAATCAACATGAATTTGGATAGTGACAATGAACATGAGGAGAAACAGATTCAAGGGAGACTCACAGAGGTAGAACAGATAGAACCTAACTGGCTGCTTATTACATTTTATCCCCTTTTATTTATACTTTTTGTGCATTTTACATATGAGGATGGGGTTCAAAGGTTATGAATTATAGCTAATCACATTAAGTAATGATGGAAAAAGTATCTCACTCCTATTCATGATGAAATCTTGCAGGATTTATAGAAGCAAAGTTTTTGATTCACAAGATTGTGATTAGGTAACATGTCAGAATAGTTGACACATTATATCCTTTTTACAATGTTAATGTATATGAGTCATATATAATCCATAAGTATGTAAGATACAAGTAAACAGAAATACCGTCCCTTTGTCCACACACCTAAAGGGCCACGACAGCTGCCTCTCAGTAGCTCTAATCTAAAAGACACAATGGTTTATAATGTTATAAAGCCTTTTGTTTCTTTCCTGCCCATTTTTGCAGGTCCAAATTTAATACATATTCTCCAGCTGATTTCAACTTTCATCTCTTCGTGTAACCATCTCAGATGCAAGACTCTGGGAGTAATGTGTTCCTTTTATGGCACTTTGTATTCTAGTTTGTATAAGGGCCTGTCTCCAGTAAATGGTGAGTTCCTCATAGGCAGGGTCCTTGTCATTTCTTCTTTTCTTTTTCTTTTTGGTATTGGGGATTGAACCCAGGGGAATTTTACCATTAAGTTACATCCCTATCTCTTTGTAGTTTTTATTTTAAGACAGGATCATGCTAAGTTGCTTAGGGCCTCATTAAGTTGCTGAGGCTGGCCTTGAATTTGCAATCCTCCTGCCTCAGCTTTCCAAGTCACTAGGATTACAAGTGTGTGTCACGGCACCTGACGTTTTCATTTCTTCTTCAAATTCCCACAGAACTTAGCACAGTACCTGGCACAAAAGACAAGCTCCAAAAACATTTTTTTTCAAATGAATAAATCAATAGCTATTTGCAGCTGCTTGTTCCATCCTGCCACTTGTTTCACCTTGATCGATGTCAATGGTAATGCTGCCAGAGATCAAAGCCCCCTGGGATCTTCTGAATTAGAGGGTCAGGGGACAAAGTTCAGTGGCAATTTTGTGGACACTAAACCAGATATTATATTTGAAAAGGTACTGTTAAAGCACATACTGCTAAACTTTGATTTAGAATCTCTCTGACAACAGTCCCAATTAAATTTTTTAACATAAAAATTCCAGCCACTAGTTTTGGAACTTAGTTATCTTTGCATATCAAACTGCACATAAGAAATTGATTCAAGCTAACCCAGACTGGGGTGTCTGCATTGAAACCAAAGATAATGTTAAAAACATTAAACTAAACTTTGAGCTCCATACTCATTTTACAAGTACTTTTCTAGAGTTCAATTTCGAAAAGAGAAGAATCATGTTGAAATCCTCAATGAGAAAACCATAATCTTCTAATAAAAAGACAACTATTAAAGATGATCAGGTCCACAAACCTGGCAGCTGCAGGACCTTTCAAATGTCTAAACTGCTTCAACAGGAAGTAAGTCAAAGTCCTCTCCATTTACGCAGAGATCACATCTACTTCTTTCCTACTGTTCAGAATGCTACAGTTTGCAGTGCTGTGAATCCTCTGTAGGCCAGAGGTGTATTTGATTTGGATTTTAGGATTGGAGGTATATTTGACTTGGATTTTAGGGGAAAAGAGGTTAAACCTCCTGATGCCTCGCCAGATCTGGATTTACAGCTGAATCATTTCTAGTTGTATTAAAGAACCAAACAAGGCTATTTAAAAAGAATATTTGATACTGTAAAATGTAGAGATAAAATGGCATGATATTTGGGATTTGCTTTAAAATACTTTAGCAAAGGCAGAAAAAGACATGACAGATGAATAATAAAGACATGACAGATGACAAAAGCTAGATAGTGATTGAATTTAGGGGTGAGTAGATGGGAATTCATTGTATTATCTCTTTACATTTGTGCATGTTTGATATACTGGAGATTGAACTCAGGGGCACTCCACCACTGAGCCACATTCCAAGCCCTATTTTGTATTTTATTTAGAGACAGGGTCTCACTGAGTTGCTTAGCGCCTTGCTGTTGCTGAGGCTGGCTTTGAACTTGCAATCCTCCTGCCTCAGCCTCCTGAGCCTCTGAGATTACAGGCATGCACTACAGCACCTGGCTGTATCCTTGACTTTTTTAAGTGTTACTTTTTATTTTATTTATTTTATTTTTTGTGGTGCTGGAGATTGAACCCAGGACCTTGTGCATGCTAGGCAAGCACTCTACCAACTGAGCTATATCCCCAGCCCTAAGTGTTACTTTTAATACAGAAACAATATTAAATTAAAAAGAGAAATATGGACAAATAGTGTCCAGAGTCCTGAATCATTCTTGAGAACTGCAGGGTATACTGAATCATGAGTCATGGTATATCTCAGTTTGACTCTAGACCCATGTCCTTAATGCTGGCTCTCAGCTTTGACTTTAGTTCTTTCCTAAGCAGGCGGAAGTGCTTTGGGGCAGTCAGTGGACCTGTGACCCAGAACACTGAAGCACAGCCAGAAATTTCAGGATGGTTCTTGGTTTCACATCTCATCTCTAGGTTTCCGGGGAAACAGTATCTTTTTGCGGGGGGCGGGGGGGGGGACTGGAATTGAACCCAGGGTACTTTACCACTGAGCTACATCCCTAGATACCCAGTCCTTTTTATTTTTTATTTTGAGACAGAGTCTCACTAAGTTGCTTAAGGTCTCACTAAATTGCTGAGGCTTCCTCCTGTCTCCGCCTCCCAAGTTGCTGGGATTGCTGGGATCACTGAGGTGTGCCGCCAGGCCCAGCTACGCAATTTTTTCAGTTTCCACTAGGGGATCTACTCCCATCCCATTCTCAGTTTGAAAAAGCTGAAGTTGGAGTTTAAGATCAAGACTCAACTTTCATATATTTCTGAGTGGAGTGTAAGGTCAAGACTAAGTCAATCAGAACATCTCATTCTCACTCACAGGTACTGATTGAGTCCAAAGATGGGCACATGACTTAGGTCAGGCCAATTGGTTTTATGCAGGTTGAGGTCTTGGACTTGTGTTTGTACTAAAGGGAAGCAGACCCTCTTCCCTACTGGATTTAGTGTTATGTTGGTGTGTTCTGTAGTTGCTTGAAGACATCATATATAGCCTGGCAATGAATCAAATACAGCAGAAGGTAGCTATATTACCATTGGAGGGTTCTAATGACATCATGTGAGCCCTGACCAGCTGCCCCGAAAGACTGTTCCTGGCCTTTCAGTTATATGAGACAATAAATTACCTAAAGAGCTCTGACTGATCCATAGCTTAAGTGCTCCTTTTTGTAATTAAGCCACACTGTACAGTCAGACAGCTTGAAAACAATACTTTCTAAGGCTTACACTCCAAAGGAAAATGCATAAACTTAAAGCATAATTCTTACTTATCAAAATACATGAATGAGTTCTGGAAATGTGGCTTCATGGCCAGTTAAATTTTGTGATTAATTCAACCAATATTGCATGCCTACTCTGTGACTGTGCTAAGTGCTGATTCCAGCAAGATCAGGACAACTCAGCAATGAGAAATAAATACAGTCCCTAAATGTTTCAATTTGTTCAATTGACATTTCTAGCTGTTTGAAATGTTTATAACAAAATACTTTAAGAGCATTGCAGTAACACAACTGTTACTGGCCTGACTCCTTCCTGGAAGACTGGGAGTCCAGGTGACATATCCAGGCTGAGGTTATAAAAATAGAGACAGACATTTGAGTAATGTTTCTTCTGGTTGCTAAGCCTAGAAACAAGGAAGATTCCAAAGATGGCTTCCAGAAAGACAGCTGGAACCAAGCAACACAATCCCACTAAAACAATATAAGGGAAAGTGCACAGAGTAAGAGAGAAATAAGTAGGAACCAATGTAGAAATCAGGGCAGCCAGCTGGAGCAGAAGATGAACAGAGATGCAGAATCTCTGAGACCTTGGTTATTCAATCGACCTGGGGAAGACTATGGGGACACCAAGCCAGTTCAAAAAGTAGGAAAATATTAGAAAAGCATTGTTTACTTTGACTACCTTTTTTTTGGGAGGGGGGTAACCAGGGATTGAACTCAGGGGCACTCGATCACTGAGCCATATCCTCAGCCCTATTTTGTATTTTATTTAGAGACAGAGTCTCACTGAGTTGCTTAGCACCTTGCTGTTGCTTAGGCTGGCTTTGAACTCGTGATCCTCCTGCCTCAGCTTACTTTAACTGCTTTAGTGGAAAAAAATTCACCCATCTAAATGAAAATCAAGCCATCATGGTGGCACATGCCTGTAATCCCAGCAACTCAGAAGGCTAAGGCAGGAGGATTGCAAGTTTGAGGACAGCAACTTAGTGATGCCCTAAGAAATTTAGGGAGATACTGATTCAAAATAAAAAAATGAAAAGGGCTGGGGAGGTGGCTCAGTGGTCAGAGGTCCCTGGGTTCATTTCCTGGTACCAAAAATAAATGAATGAATGAATGAATGAATGAATGAATGAATATCAAAGGTAATGAGCAAGAGAAATAGAGCCCATAAAATTTGTTATGCTTACACCCTTTTGCTTCTTTAGATTGTGAGATGGAAATGGCAAATGAGCAATCAACATCTATTTCAACTTCTTTCATGAGTTAAAAGCCAACCTCAGCAACAGCAAGGCACTAAGCAACTCAGTGAGACCCTGTCTCTAAATAAAACACAAAATATGGCTGGGGATGTGATCGAGTACCCTTGAGTTCAATCCCTGATACAAAAAAAAAACTTCTTTCAACTGTATCTAGCTAGACAGCTGAAAACTGTACTTCCCTACACTCTCTTGCATTAAGAGTTCTGGAATCAGGATGCAATTAGATGCAATCATATGATATTTGGAAGGTGAAAGGGAGGAAGAGCAATCATCCTACTGGCCTCTGCTGCTATTGGCAAGGATGGTTGGGGAAGGGAAATGCTAGTTTTTTCTGAGCAGAGTTCCTGTGTCCAACCACTAGCTTTTTGAGGCTTTTGTGATGAGCTCTTGAATGCTGCAGTCGTATGGCACCTTCCTGATTCTCCATCTTTTAAATCAAATAACAGCTAAAGTTTCAGGCCAGCTCAGCAGTCTTGTTCTGGGAGTCACTCTTATGAGCCCAATCTTGAGTTCACCACTCCAATTTTATAAGGACTTAATATCCTGCATTTAAATCTCTTTCTTCTTAAAAGAGCTACAATGTTCCTGCTTCCTGAAACAACCTGAAAGTATTCTATGTCATTAGAATTATAGATCTGAGATGATAAACAAGTCAAGTCAAAGATGAATCCCATTTATAGTGAGATGTCATTTAGGCATGCACAAAAAAAAAATAGCACTTAAAAAAAGGCTTAAGGTGCTTTGCAATGGACCAAAGTGACAGAGCCTATAAGTCTCTGTAGCCACCTATAGTAGGATCCTGTTATTGTCGGGTAGGCAGGTTTCCATGGGGCAAACTTCATAATACCATTCATTTAGTAGTATTAGTCAAGTTAATGAGGTCACTGGTACTCACTGTTGTCATTTCCCTATTGTAGGCACTTAGGGCCAATATGAAACATTAATGAATGAAATAGGTCACCAAATATAGTGGTCTGCTCAAGATGGAGCTGTTTGTAAAAGGTTATGAATCAGATTAAAATCCTCATTTGTCACGGAGTCAGGAGCAATCCTCTTCCCTTAACCACAGTCTCCTCCACACTTTTCACAGAATAGTTCAAGAAACTCAGATTACAATATCATTAGAAAGCAGTACCAATTAGAATATGCAGACAAGTACCTGCTTCTCATTAAAAACACAGCAAGAAATAAAAACCATGAAATGCTAACCTGGGAAAACCTGGGCTTGACAGTAAATACAGCAGTTGAATTTGGTATCTCTTAGCAGCCCTGGAGGGAAAGTGATTTCTCTGAAATTTGATATTTCTAAGGATTTACAAAACCTTTATCATTTTTCAGCATTGCAAGTATTAAGCCGAGGGCTCGCCCACCCAATAGTCAGAGAAAGGGCTCCAGCTCTATCCTGTGTTTAGCTCTACCTCTCGGGTTATACACTCGGCAAAAGACCTGGGAGTCCAGTTCCCACTGAGTTGCCAATCGAATTTCCATAGTAACCCACAAATTGAAAGTGCAGGATCCACCTGCAAACTGAAATACTGAAAGAAAGAATTCAGGAATAGAGGATTATTATGATTGTTTATTCTTTGTAAATAAGTTTTCAAATAAATTTGACACTGGGAGAAGACTACAGAAATCAACAATTTACATTTTCACTTATGTAAACATTTTAATTATTATGTATATGCTACTAATACAAAGAATTTGATTCTGTTTTTTTTTTTTTTCAAGGTTAGTATCCACTTCCAATTCATGAAAGTCCTAGGAAAAGAAGTGTTACAAACGGTCCAGCCTGGAATCTCAGCAGCTCCTGGTCTGAGGTGGAAAGATCAACAGTTCAAAGCCAGCCTCAGCAAATTAGCGAGGCCCTAAGCAACTCAGTGAGATCCTATGTCTAAATAAAATATTTAAAAGGGTTGGGGATGTAGCTCAGTGGTTAAAGTGTCCCTGGGTTCAATCCTCAGTTCCAAATTTTAAAAAATAAATAAAAAGACAAGAAGAAAGGAAGGAAGGAAGAGAAGGAGGGAGGCAGGGAGAAAGGGTAAAAGAAAAAAGACGGAAAGAAAAGAAAAGAAAGAACAATCCCCAAACTTTCTACTTTAGTCACCGAAAGCCAATGAGAGAGCCAGAGTTCTATTGCTTAGTTCCCCCAAATGTCTATCTTCTGATTAACAACTCTGCTTTATTCAAATAACTATTTTAGGGGTGAGGGTGTAGCTCAGTGATCGAATACATATTTAGTGTGTGAAGCCCTAAATTCAGTCCCAGCACATATATATATGTATATGTATGTGTATATACATATAAATATATACATACACAGGTCTTATAACATTTCTGTGACAAAGTAGCATGGCAGTCAGGCCTAACTCTGCATTCCTTAACTCTGTATGTGTTTTTCCCCCTAAACTATCATTATTGATTCAATAATAAAGATTTAAGTAAGAATTTTAAATGTAAGCACACCTTAGAGACAAAGAGCTCCCAAAAGCAAAACAAAGATTGCATCTTATCATAAAATGCCACTCATGATTTTTAGCACTTCAGAGAACATCATTTTATGGCCAGAATGTTAATTTTTCATATGTGTATGTGTTTGTGTGTATGTGCAAAATATATTTACACATAGTACCTATACTTGAAGACATGGTCAAATTAGAATGTTTTTAAAAATAGAAAAAAAACGTATTGATGTTTTTATGAATGTTAAAATGTTACAAAGCAGGAAGCAGATAAAATAAACATTACACACACACACACAAATCTGTTTGTTTCAAAATATATAATACAAGAGCATGGAGTTTGTACCACTATTTGTCAGCTATGTGTATCACAGCTCTTTCAAGTGATTCTGCAGTTGCTGCACAGTGGGAGCCTCCAGGCCTGTTAGATATCTAATTCCTGTGCTCTGCAACAGATCTCACTACTGCATCCAACAGAGCTCAGGGTCATCCTTAGGTCATGGTGGTTAAAGATGGCTGTCAATTCACCATTGGGCTGGGCTTCAAGTCTCTTTTTTCTCTGTTATATTGATGATTCCTAGTGATGATTTAGGAAATTAACCATACCGTCCATATGCATCTTTAATGGTTTGTTTTGTAGCACCAAAGTGTCTATATTAAAAGCTTAGTGTGCTGTATTTGAAAGTCTGTTGGCCTTTGAAAGCTAAGAACTGGAACAAATACACTTTTTTCTGAATAAACAGTTACGGTTCTATGCTGCTTTGCAAATTTTGAAAGGGGGGGTTGTAATGAAACAGGTTGAAACTAGCTGATCCTGCCTTCTCTTAGTGCAAAGGTAGTTATTATTCAGTCAAAATATGCAGTGAAGAAGAGTAATTGCATAAGATGACATTATAATCCTGAGAGTATCCACCTGGTGTTTTTATTTTGATGAATACCCCTTTGGATTCCCATGCCTGTGCAACTTAATGTTTCTCCCAATTCTCTATGGCTAAGGAGAAAGACAAGCCTTAATTGTAAATTTGTGCATGCTTTATTGTCAATGCAATGGCATGAACACATTTAACGGGATTGTCATTCCATTTAATTACTCCAATTTTGACATGGATCTATCACAGATAAAATTGATAGCATGAGTTATGAGGATCATAAAAAATCACTGCTTCCTCTTCAAGGGGTGAGTGTTAAGGTATTCTTCCATGCTCTCTATGGCTATGTGCATTAGGTAAAGAAAAAAATAGAAGGATGGTAATAGAATGGCCATCCCTAAATTACTTCCTTCTGAGTTGAGTTATGCCTTTGATATGACAATGATGCATGGTCATGTGTGTGTTTTTCTTTTCTTTATTTTACCTGGGTTAAATCTGTGGCATCTAAAGAAAAGCAAAAAATGAATAAGCAGGCAAGTAGACCAAAAAAAAAGAAATAGAGAAAAGCTCTCTGCCAAATTCAGCCTGTGTTTAATTTCTGTTGTATTTGTTATTTCTTTCTTTTTTTCTCAGTGATATTTTAAGGCATTCATTACATTTTTTCCTAAAACAAGTGAAAACACTCAGGAGTAGAACACTGGGCTCAAGATTTGTGCAGATAAACAAGAGGTATGACAGGGCTATGGTAATAGTTAGTCACTGCCAGAAATTTGAAACTGGCAGTAAGAAGAAGCCAGCAGCTCTTCCCCAGAGAGAGTTGCGGTGTGGTGCCTGCATCCTAGAAATGGAAAGGTGCCATGTACTGGCTAGAGGAACATAAAGTACTGGCTTTTTCTTCCAGAAGTTGAGGGAAGGAAGAACTTCAGCAGCACAGCATCAATGTTTTATGTAGTCATACTATACTGTCTGCTATTTGAGTTCTTTTTCCACATTCTAGTTTATGACTCACTAAAAAAAGAAACTAGTGTCTTAAAATGTCTCCATAAGCCTTGCTCTTCTGCAAATGGGGGATGAAACCCTACATTGATAAATACATCTATCAATCAATTATCCAAATAAATAATGAATCCAACCACCATTTTTGTTGTTTTTTTGTTTGGTTTGGTTTGGTTTTTGGTCTTTTAAACTTAAAACTCTCATTGAAAATGAAGTCATTTATTGGCTATTGATCAAGAAGAAATCTTTAACAAAAATATTATGCCAGGTGGTTCCATCTCAAACTTCTTTTGTCTTTCAATTAAGAAATGGTTTTATGCTGTACCCATATGGTGAGATATACAGAGGATTAAATCAATAGACTATAAATTAGTGTAAAAGAAAACATCAGGTCGCTGCCCTGACACAACAGATTTATTATTAAAATAGGTAACTCCATAGCAATTCACTACATTAGTTTTTATGAAGTAAGACAGGGAGAGATCAATGATAACTTTAGCTTACTGTTGCTTTTAATGGTTCATTTATAATAGCTACTTATCTCCTATTATTTTAGCTTGCTATAATAATGTCAAGCTAAGAAAAAATGATAATCACCATTATGGGAATATACGTTTAATTGAAGTCTGACTGACTATTCTTTAATCTGATTCATGTATTTGCAGAGTGGCCAGAAATAATGGAAAATGCGTAGTGATTCTTAGGTACACAGAAACTCTCATGACATGGTTTATATTAGGTTCAGAGTACAAAAATATCTGGCAGTTTGGGCTGTACTTTCTTAGATTTGCTATTAGATGAACAAGCACACAGCAGGGCCATGGCCCACCAAACTGCCTGGTGCTGCAAATGTCAAGGAAAACAATGGAATCCTAAATGGACTCACCTCATCGGGTTTCCTGAAGACAACGGTCTAAGCAAACGAAAAGCACATTTTTGCTCCAAACATGCACATAGACTCATACTCCATTTGTGGTTTCTCTGCAATCACCTAGCCATTCTTTAATGATTATTTCCTTGATTTCAGTGGGAGGCTGAAGTCTTCCAAAGTGCCTTTCAATTGAAGAAGGAATAGGCTCACTTACTTCTTTCAACAAGGCTGAACCAAAAAGGTCCTCACCAAACAAACCCTCTGTTATTTTTTTTTTCAGGAAAATGGAGATTAAACATATATTAAAGTGGAGAAAGGGGTTATCAATTTAGAGAGGGAAGGCTCCCTACTACCACTATGGTGAAATAGTTAATAAAAAGAATGCAGGTCTTTTTGGCAACATAAGGGAGTTCCATCTCTACTTGCCCTGCTGGTTACCTTGATAAGCCTCTGCCCAGAGAATCAGATCAACTGATTCTCTGCACCTCTGAATGGCTCTCTTGGTGCTGTAGATGCAATTTTACTCTAAAAGCAGTGAGTACTCTACATGCTCCAGAAAGGCTACACTTAAGACCGGCAACAGTACATGTTGGCAAGGATGTAGGGTAAATGGATTTCTCATACATTGATGGTGAGTTGGTGTACCCACTTTAGAAAACTGTTTAGCAGCACCTATGAGAGCTAAACATATGCCTAGCATATGATCCTACAGTTTAACTCCTAGGAATATAGCCAAAAGATATAAATGCTTATTCTCACCAAATGTCACCAACAAGAATATTTATAAAAGATATACTCAAGTTCTGCTGGTATAGCTCTCTGGTAGAGCACTTGCCTAGCACATTCAAAACTCTGGGTTCCATCCCCAGTACAAAAAAAAAAAGTACTGCAAAATTGCCGAAAATTAGAGTAATTCAAACGTAATCACCATAGAATAGAAAAATGAAATATAATTGTACAATGGAATACTACACAGTGATTTTTTTGTAGTTGTACATGGACAGCATGCCTTTATTTTTTAATGCATAATGGATAGAACCCAGAGCCTCAAACATGCTAGGCAAGCACTCTGCTACTGAGCTACACTCCACCTCTACACAGTAATTTTTTTTAAAGAACAAACTATATTACTAGCTATAACATGAATGAATCTTTTTTTCTTTTTTGGCACGAGAATTAAACTCAGGAGCACTTTACCACTATTTTACCACTATGCTACATCCCCAGTCTTTTTTTTTTTTTTTTTTTTGTGACAGGGTCTTGTTATGTTGCTTAGGGCCTTGCTCAGTTGCTGAGGCTAGCCTCAAACTTGTGGTCCTCCTGCCTCAGCCTGCCCAGTGGCTGGAATTACAGGCATATGCCACTATGCCCTGTACAAGAAGATGTTGAGGAGAAAAGAGCCATATAATGCCTACTATATAATATAATTTGTATGAAAGACAAAAACAGGAAAACTAATATAGTGGTCAAATTTGTAATAGTTGGGAGCATTAAGTGGAAAGGGCATGACAGAACTTTTGGGGGTACTGGAAAAGTTCTATATCTTGATCTAAGTGACAATGTGAAATGAATCTTTTTTTTAAAAATATTTTTTTAGTTGTAGATGGACATAATATCTTTATTTATTTTTATGTGGTTCCAAGGATCGAACCCAGTGCCTCAAGCATGCAAGGCAAGCACTCTACCAGTGAGCTACAATCCCAGCCCCTGAAATGAATCTTAAAAGCATTTAAAGGGCTGAGATTGTGGCTCAATGGTATAGCACTTGCCTAGCACATGTGAAGTACTGGGTTCCATCCTCAGCACGATGTAAATAAATAAAATAATAAAGTTTTTAAAAAGCACTTTAAAAGTTCATACACAAAAGCACAAAAGTCAGCTGGACATGATGACACACGCCTATAATCCCAGCACTTTGGGAAGCTGAGACAGGAGAATCTCAAGTTCAAAGCCAACCTCAGCAATGGTGAGGCGCTAAGCACCTCAGTGAGACCCTGTCTCTACATAAAACACAAAATAGGGCTGGGGATGTGGCTCAGTGGTCGAGTACCTCTGAGTTCAATCCCTGGTACCAAAAACAAAACAAAAAAACTAGCAAAAACAACAACAAAAGCACAAAAGTCTACATACAATATGATTTCATCTATATGACATTTTGGAAAAGACACACTCTAGGGGCAAATCAAAAGCAGCAAATGCTTGAGCTGTGTAGTGTAAGTTGTTGGCTCATATGGCTTCCAGCCTCCAAAAGTATTAAAAAAACTAACCAGAAGTTTGCAAAGTGCCTTCAGCTATTTAAGCACCTCCACCTGAATAATCTGGGGCATCAAAGATCCTTTGACATTAGCAATTGACCATAAAGTGTATATTATGACAGTCCCCATTTATGAGGCTCCTCCTTAAAATAAAAAAATTATCATTTTGTTGTTTATTTTTTATGTGGTGATGGGGATTGAACCCAGGGCCTCATGCATGCTAGGCATAGTGCTTTACCACTAAGCTATCTCCTCAGCCCTAAAATCAAATTTTGATATACCTTCAACTCTTCCCTGTCTGGGGCCATCTTTAATGTCACTTAGTCATGCAAAGTACTCAAACTATTCTACTGGGAGAGATAATTTATGGTACAATCTTGATTATAAGACCCCTTAGTTAATTTCTCTGGAAATATAATTCCTCTATAATGAAACAACTTTTTAAAGTACACATATGGCGGAGCTGGGGTTATGGCTCAGTGGTAGAGCACTTGCCTAGCATGTGTGAGACTCTGGGTTCAATTCTCAGCACCGCATATAAATAAATAAAGGTCCACTGACAACTAAAAAAAAAATTTAAAAAAAAAGTGCACATATGCACAAACACCCTAGATCTTCACAAATCCAAGAATACATTGTGAACATATAGTTCACATATATGCAAAGTGCCTTCAGTTACATATAGTTACATATAGTTCTCCATGGTGTTCTCACAAAACTGCAAACACAAGCAGTTGTGCCATACTTCTCCAGCTCTAAAATTGAGACATTAAGGAAGCTCAAATCAGTGTCCCCTAGTTTTCTTTCCTATGCTCTGTAGCTATCCAGATAACCTTCTCAACCCCATGCCTTCTGGTCCCCATGAGGGCCCAAATACCAACTTCTGTCTGCCCTCCACTCCCTGTCAAAACATAAATGACTCTAGCATCAGTTATTTATACTTTTGGATTGAATACACTTTTGAATATACTTTTTGATGGGATACAATTTAGTTTCAATAAGCTTTGGTCCATATGCTAATTCAAGCAACATTTATATCTTAAGCCATTTTGTTCCTCCTATAATGAAAGGCAAAAGCCAATAGATTCTTCATTGAAGAATGTTGATCTTCAGCCGGGTGCGGTGTCACACACCTGTAATCCCAGCACTTTGGTAGGCTGAGACAGGAGAATCGTGAGTTCAAAGCCAGCCTCAGCAATGCCGAGGCACTAAGCAACTCAGTGAGACCCTGTCTCTACATAAAACACAAAATAGGGCTGAGGATGTGGCTCAGTAGTCGAGTATCCCTGAGTTCAATCCCCAGTACCAAAAAAAAAGAAAAGACAGCACTGTGAGCTTAGCTGGAAGGAATCTGATAGGTTAAAAGGGAAAGAAAGGTACACAACAAATTTCTCAAACTCTCTCCCAAATATTAGAGGAAATGAGAGGGAGAGAGAGGGAAATTATTACTTTTTTCCCCCTTTGGTACCAGGGATTGAACTCAGGGGCGCTTAACCACTGAGCCATATCCCCAGCCCTTTTTAATATTTTGTTTAGAGACAAGGTCTCACTAAGTTGCTTAGGGCCTCTCTATGTTGCTGAGGCTGGCTTTGAACTCTCGACCCCCCTGCCTCAGTCTCCCTAGTCTCTGGGATTACAGGCATGTGCCACCAAGGTGGGAATGATTGTCTTTTAGTGCATAGGAAATTTAGGACAGGAGAGGCTAATGACAAGTTGTGTCTCCCACAGTCACAAACAGAAAAGGTGGTGGCAGCAGCTGGGCCTCTTCCTCTCATTTTCAATCACATGGAAATACCAGCTGATGACAAGACTTGCCAAGATGCCCCTGTCAGTTACAAGGGAAAACAGGTGCAAGTATCCTCTTACAACTCCATGTTCAGTCTATACTTGACAAAAAGTTATTTTTGTATCAGGATACATCAGTGGAACACAAATTTTATCTATATTATTTAAAACAGTTACCATTTACTTTTCGCTCTGTTTTTAGCCTTAGTATTTCAGACTTTGTTTGTGTTTAATTTAAGATAACAAAATTTTGAAGCCAACATAGCTTCCTCTTAGCCAGAGAAGGTTTAGAGGAAGGTCATACCTGGCTATAGTATTAGCAGCATATTTCTGGAAGTTTCCTGAAAGAAGAAAAGCTCCCATTTCATTGTCCCTGAATTTTAACAAGTCAGGTATGTCCCAACAAGACCCAGACTGATCCTAAACACCCTTTGCACAATTTTTAGCCTAACCCTCCCATACTCCAAAGTATATGAATAAGTAGGTTATGTCCTGTAGCATATTTGCTATTCTTTTAGTCAATGTCAAGCATTTTTGTGTCACATCTGAACTTCCTGGATTTCTAAAACACAGCCTTCAAACCCTTATTCTATTCCAAATGCTTATAATGCAAGAATAAATATTCATTCTTTCAACAGCATTTATTCAACATTGAAACAGAGGGTTAATAGCTGGGCTGGTGGTCACCCACCAAAAGACAACGTTTCCAGTATCACATGCAGCAAGGTGTAGTGATGAGACTAAGTTTATCAGAATAACATCTGAGCAAAAGTGATAAGTGCAACTTATCACTTTTCATACTCTATAGGAAATTACTTGCCCAACACTTTAGCTCTGTCCCCCTTCCTAGAAATTGGAATGAGAATGTGGAAGTGTTACAGTTTCAACCACGTAGACAAGACCTAGGGAATGTCAGAGCAGTACAATGAAAGAAACCCAGACTTTAAATGACGTCATAGCCTGGGCACTGTGATATACACCTGTAATTCCAGCAGCTCAGGAGACTGAGGCAGGAAGATCACAAGTTCGAGGCCAGTATCAGCAACTTAGTGAAGCCTTAAGCAACTTAATGAGACCCTGTCTCAAAATAGAAAATAAAAAGTGCTGGGAATGTAACTCAGTGAGAAAGTGCCCCAGTACCCCTCCCACCCACCAAATGACCTATGATATAACACCTTCCACCAGTCTGGACTCTTAACATTTCTCTGAAATTTTTATATGCAAGGCACTTAAACTTTAGCCATGTTTAAGCCACTTTACTTTTAGGTCTCTTTGATACAGCATCTTTCATTCAATGTCTAATGAGCGTTTACTATGTGACAGGAACTGTATGCTAGGGAAATATAAAGTGCTGACCAGACATTAAACCTCACAGTGCATAGGCTGCTGATCACCTAGAAAAAGAGACTAATAAAAAAGATAAAATTACATTTTCAAACTTTAATGAATATGTGAAGAGTGCACTGTGGAAGAAAATAAGAGAGGAATCTGTTTTGAGCATAGTAATCCAGTAGGCCTCCCTGTGGAAGCATCATTTAGCTAAGGACTCAAAATCATAGGAGGAAATAGGGAAGAGAAACCTATTCTAGGTAGCAAAGTTTCTGAGGCAAGACAGCCTTTGGACTGAACTCAGGAAGGCAGGTGAACAATGTCAGCAATGTGGCATTAAGAGGCAAGGTTCTTCCCCAAAAAAGATAGGTACACATCTATATGTATAGAGCTGGAGACCCAGCTCAGTCATGGAGGGCTTGACCAGCATGTGTGAGGCCCTGGTTTCCATCCTCAGCCCCAAATTTCTAAGATTTTTATTCTCTTTTTTTCTATTCTCTTGACTTCCACAAAGTGGGGGTGTTTTAGTCAGTGTTCGCTGCTGTGACTAAAAGATCTGACCAGAACAACTTTAGGGGAGGAAAAGTTGATTTAGGAACTCATGGTTTCAAAGGTCTCAATCCATAGACAGCAGACTCCATTCCTCAGGGCTCAAAGTGAGGCTGAACATCATGGAGGAAGAGTGTAGCAGAGGGAAGCAGCTCACATGATGATCAGAGAGCTGAGAGCAAAGAGAAATCCCCACTTGACAGATAAAAATATATATCCCAAAGCCACACCTCCAATGCCGGACTTCCTTCATCCACACCCCCTTGCCTTCAGTTACCACTTGATCCCATCAGGTGATTAGTTACTGATTGGGTTAAGGCTCTTGTAACTCAATCATTTCTTCTCTGAACATTCTTGAATGTCTCGTGAGCTTTTGGGGGACACCTCACATCCAAATCATAACAGGGGGTATGAAATTGATGTTAATATCTCCCAAACACCTTATTGTTTTACAAATGTCATCAGAAAACCTTAGCAATTGATCCAAATCATGTTTTTATAATGCCCCAACCAAAACTAATACAATTTAAACATTTTGGGGGGGAAAGGACTATAACTTCCAATTACTACATAGAATTTTTACAATAGAACCCTAAAAGTTTAAGAATCTAATTAAATTTTAATTAAAATACTACTAAATAATGTAACATAAATTAGACAATAAGTTTTTTTAACAATGATTTATGAGCTTTTTGAAAAGAGATGGTTTTTTCTATGGATAAAATTTTACTTCATCCCTAAATAAGTGTTTTAGTGAATGAAGGAACAAAATAATGAAATAGAGTTCAAATATGAGGCAGCAAGATAAAAACCATAAGATGAGAGCAGAAATTCCAAGTGAGGAGAAGGATAGAGTTAGCAGAGGTCAGAAAGAGATGAAACCAGGAGAAACTCCCAGAGTCAGAAAAGAAAATCCGTAGGTGCTTACCAAAGGCCCTTATAGCTGACAGGTACCAAACCACTTGCCTCACACAATTATAGATGCTCAGTCAGGGACTGGACGGATGCCTTCATGTCATTCTCAAATAAAATGGAAAAAATTAGAAGGTAAAAAAGAGGAAGGGTAGAAAAAACAAAAGTCTGGAGTTAAGCTAGTTATGGGAAAGAGTACACAGTATTATTAAGAATGAGTGCTCAGCTGGGCACGGTGGAGCATGTCTGTAATCCCAGGGGCTTAGAAAGCTGAGGCAGAAGGATCAAAGCCAGCCTCGGCAAAAGTGACATGCTAAGTAGTTCATATAAAATGGGGCTGGGGGGGCTGGGATTGTGGCTCAGTGGTAGAGCGCTTGCCTCGCATGCGTGAGGCCCTGGGTTCGATCCTCAGCACCACGTACAAAGCAATAAAATAAAGACATTGTGTCCATCCACAACTAAAAAAATATTTTAATAAAATAAAATAAAATAAAATGGGGCTGGGGATGTGCCTTAGTAGTTGAGTGCCCCTGAATTCAATCACTGGAACCCCCCACAAATTTTTTTTTTAATATTTTTTTAGTTGCCAATGGATCTTCATTTTATTTATTTATTTATTTATTTATTTATTTATGTTTATTTTTTTATTTTTTGGTACTGGAGATTGAACTCAGGGGCACTCAACCACTGAGCCACATCCCCAGCCCTTTTTTGTGTTTTATGTAGAGACAGGGTCTCACTGAGTTGCTTAGCGCCTTGCCGTTGCTTAGGCTGGCTTTGATTCTCCTGTCTCAGCCTCCCTAAGTGCTGGGATTACAGGCTTGCGCCACTGCGCCAGGCTATTATTTATTTTTTATATGTGGTGCTGAGAATTGAACCCAGTGCCTCACACATGTGAGGCAAGTGCTTTACCACTGAGTCACAACCCCAGCCCACCCCCAAAAAATTTTTTTTTAAAAAATGAATGCTCACAGGCCAGACCACAGAGTTTAAAAGTGGGCTTTTAGGGAATGGGGATATATCTCAGTTGGCAGAGTGCCTGCCTTGCATGCACAAGGCCCCAGGTTCAATTCCCAGCACCACACACACACACACACACACACACACACACACAAAGTGGATTTTCAAATTTTCTAGCAGGGCAACCCTCAGCTTCCTCATCTATAAAATGGGAATTATAATAGTAACTACACTTCATGGGGTTGTGGAGAAGATTTAAATGAATAAAGTGCTTAGTACAGAGCCTAGCACCAAGTAAGTAATAGACAAGTGCCATCTACTCTTTTTTAAAATATATTTATTTTGCTTATTTTTTTTTTTTTTGATACTG
>CM053407.1:76277678-76493775 GCA_028644305.1 Xerus rutilus
GGATTGAACCCAGGGGCACTCGACCACTGAGCCACATCCCCAGCCCTATTTTGTGTTTTTATGTAGAGACAGGGTCTCACTGAGTTGCTTAGCAGTGCCTCGCCATTGCTGAGGCTGGCTTTGAACTCGCGATTCTCCTGTCTCAGCCTCCCTAAGTGCTGGGATTACAAGCGTGAGCCACCGCGCCCGGCTTGTTTATTTTTTTAACGTGGTGCTGAGGAGCAAACCCAGTGCCTTACATGTGCAAGGCAAGTGCTCCACCACTGAGCTATAACCCTAGCCGAGCGCCATCTACTCTTATGCATGTAGGCCCAGACCTAGAAGAGTAGATGTTCAAGCTGATAAGATAGGAAGGCTATGAATAAATAGAAAATAACTGCTACTCTGTAACTCAATTAGACACATTTGTGAGTTTTTGTTTTTTGTTTTTTCCCCCTTGGTTGTGAGGATTGATGTGTGGCCTTGAGTGTGCTAAGCACACACTCTGCCACTGAGCGATACTCCCAGCCCTATTTGTGTTTTCTTAGTGAGCAAAGAAAAGAACCATCTTTGACCCTTTTTATGTATTTGTTTAGGTGTAACAAGGTAAACATGATCACACAAAGAAGGCACATTAAAATAGTCCAAAGCTGGGAAAAGAGAGAAAATGGAATTTAAAGAAGCTGCCATTTGATGAATCTTGTATAGATACTTTCTAAATCATATAAGTGCAATCTTCTCTCCCATAATACCAGGCCACAGTTCACAAGTCATAAAAAATTTCAAATTTTTTCTGACTTATTCTACATGTCTCAGGATTTTTTTGGTACTGAGAATTGAACCAAGATGTGCTTTACCTCTAAATTACATCCCCAGTCCTTTTTTATTTTTTATTTTGAGACAAGGCCTCACTAAGTTTCTGAGGCTGGCCTCAAACTTGCAATCCTCCTGCCTCAGTCTCTCAAGTCACCGAGATTACTGGCATGTGCCAACAGGATTCTAAACTGTAAGCAACAGACACTATTCGTGTTTTGATTGGAACAGGAGCACATGTGTAGCTCAGAAAGTTCCTATGAAGTCTGGAAATCAAGCTTGAAAACTGGAAAGCTTAGCAACCAGAGCTAAAAGCCAGAGTTGATCTGGTGAGGAGGAAACAAAAGCCCCTGCTCTAAACCCTTATATTGACAACCATACTATCAAAGCATCAGATATGGTCACTACTGAATGCCACCTTCCAGCACCTTTACCAGGCTGTGCTGGAAATAGATGAGGTTACCAAGAAAGCAAGGTTATGGCCTTCTTAGACCCTCAATGAGAAATGCCCTACACATAAAATGATCACATGGGAGCCAATCCCACTCAAAAGATAAATAAATAATCAAACAAATAACTCAAAAAGAAAAGGAGAAGTAAAAGAAAAAAGAAAGAAAAATATCTAGTGTAATAAGTAATGGTATATCCACTGTTTTAACCATCATTAAATAAAATTAAGATACAGAAAATGCTTATGATGTACTATTAACAAAAATAAGTAGAATTCAAAATTGTAAGCACATAATAATTGCCTCTAAGTAAAAGTACACAAAGACTCGACTGTATAAAACAGCTATATTTTGGGAACTGAGATAGTAACTGGATATACTATCCTTATTTTATATAATAATTTTGTATTTATAATATATTACAGAATCATGCTATTTCCTACTGGGCTGTCAGTATTGCAAGCAAGTCATTGAGAACTTCAATTCTCTCAGGAATAAAACTCACAGATAGGAAAACAAACTTTTTTCTATGGATGCATATAGTTATATATTTTATATTATAAAAGTAAGGTAATTCATGTCATATAGAGATTTAAAATAATCCTACACTAGGTTCCTAAATATAAGCATACATTAAATCTGAAATTAAATTTAAGACTAGTCCTAGTCCTAATTATATTATTGCTCTTGCTTTTTTTTTTTTTAATGGTACTGGGGTTGGGACCCAAGAGTGCTCTACCTCTGAGCTACATTTTGACCTTTTTTTTTTTTTTTTTTTAGTTGTAGATGGACACAATGTCTTTATTTTATTGCTCTGTATGTGGTGCTGAGGATCGAACCCAGGGCCTCACGCATGCGAGGCAAGCGCTCTACCGCTGAGCTACAATCCCAGCCCCATTTTGACCTTTTTATTTTTTATTTTGAGACAGGATCTTGTTAAATTTCCCAAGTTGACCGTGAACTTGTGATCCTCCTGCCTTAGCCTCCCTGGTAGCTGGGATTACAGGTGTGTGCCTCTATGCCCAGGCCCTTCTCTTGTATTCTTAAGACATGAGACCTCAGGAACTGGGGACTAGAGTGCTTGCCTATATCACAAGGTCCTGGGTTTGAGCTCCGGCTCTGCAAAAATTTTTTAAGATATGAGATTTCAGGGGCTAGGGATATAGTTCAGTGGTAAAGCACTTGCCTGGCATATGTAATGCCCTCAGTTCATTTCCCAGCACTACAAAATATAATAATTCTAATTAATAATAATAATATCAATTTCACATGTGATGATTAAAGGTGTGGTTACAAATTCCAACTTTGCTAATCACTCACTGTGAGGAACTTCCAGGATTTCCCTAAGGTTCAGTTTCACCATCTGTAAATGGGAATAAAATCCATATCATAAGGCCACTGTGAGGAACAACTGAGATAATGTATATAAAACTCTTAGCTCAGCATCTAGAACTGAGAAAGTCTTCCACAAATGTTAATATAAAAAAATAAGCTATCACAATTTGCTAAAATCTAGATCACACATAAAAGGAATATTTTTTATGTAAGATAATGAATAGCAAGCTAAGTCCTTTTGTCCATAGAGAACACATCACATCAACGAAGCCAGAATACCTTTGATAGTTAAGCTTTGACAGCTAATGACTTAGCTGTCATTTTAAATATAGGCTTATATGTACATTAAAGATACAAGTAGCTGAGTGCGGTGGCACAAGCCTGTAATCCCAGCACTTAGGGAGGCTGAGGCAGGAGAATCAAAGCCAGCTTCAGCAATGGCGAGGCGCTAAGCAACTCAGTGAGACCTTGTCTCTACATAAAACACAAAATAGGGCTGGGGATGTGGCTCAGTGGTCGAGTACTCCTGAGTTCAATCTCCAGTAGCAAAAAAAAAAAAAAAAAGATACAAGTAAACATTTGTTCTTAACTATGCTGCTAACATTCTTCTGAGACTCAATTTCTTCACTTGTAAGATGAAAAAGCCAGATTAGGTAACTCTTAATTTCTCTTCTCGGATTCTGATTTTATATATAATTAAATAATATCAGTAAGTTACAATGTTGTTAGTTATCCCAAGTCCTTATTCACTTATGAAGGTTAAAAAAGTAGGATGAGGCAAGCAGTGTGTAAAGCTGCTATTCTGACCTCATGTCCATTGACAATGACCAACTTTTGAAGACTGGCTCTCTTTAGGCCTCATAATATATTCCTTCAAGTTCTTGAATCTGGTTTCTCTGGTTATTAGTAGTCAAAAGGTGGTAAGTTGTAAACTATGAGGATTAGCCTTTAGAGTGAAGATGAACTTTTCTTTTTTTCTTTAAATATAAATTTGTGACTAGATTTGCAATATATAAAATATGAAAATGAAAACTGAGAGTAAAAACCCATGCTTCCAGTGGATGCTGATCCATAATTGGGGAGGGGGCATGGGAAGAATGGAGAAACTTTGGTTAAAGGGGAGGGAGAAGAAGGGATGGGACATAGGGGCAGGAAAGATGGTGGAATGAGACAAAAATACCCTAGGTACATGTATGACTACACATATGGTGTAACTCTATATTGTGTACAACCAGAGAAATGAAAAGTTATGCTCTATTTGTGTACAATGAATTAAGCTGCATTCTGCTGTCATGTACACCTAATTAGAATAAATAAATTTTTAGAAATCCATGCTTCCAACCATGTGGATACCAGCTTTTTTAAAAAAATATTTTTTAGCTGTTGATGGATCTTTATTCTATTAATTTATTATTTATATATAGTGCTGAGGATTGAACCCAGTGCCTCACGCATGCTAGGCAAGTGCTCTACCACTGAGCTACAGCCCCAGCCCCTGGATACCAGCTTTCATAGAAACAAAACAGCTGCACTTTATATTGAATATTTCCATTTTTTTCATATGTTAGGCATGCTTCAAACAGAACCTATAAAGTGTCTTTTTTTTCCTCCTTTAAGTAACTCCTGCAATTAGTGTCAAATATTTTTTAAAAAATCTTTCTAGGGGTGGGATTGTAGCTCAGTGGTACAGCACTTGCTTAGCATATGTGAGGCACTGGGTTTGATCCTTGGGATGACATAAAAATAAAATTTAAAAAAGGTATTGTGTTCATATACAACTAAAACATAATTTTAAAAAGATATTTCTATTCTTAATTAGTTCTCTTTGACTTCACCGTTAAAATTTGAGCCTTCCATTTGTGTTTCCATTCAAGTTATTTGTCATTTACTTATTTTTTCCAAGAATGCATAACCATAGTTTACATATTTGTCTGATACGAAAGTCTATTTCTCTAGCTAAATTTTTACTAGGAAAAAACTACTCCCTATAGCAGAAACTGAATTTTAAAAAATGGTAGCCTGATGATTCTTTACAAAGGATTTAAACCCTGTGATTGGCTCTGTAGAGAAATGCTATAGTAAAGTGTTTCAAAATTGAGGCTCTGTATTCAGAGGATGAGTTATTTAACATTTTGGAACACTTCCTCCTTATCTGTAAAATAAAAAGAATATACAAATACCTCATTCTTGGGACTGAATAAGTATTATATAAGTTAATACTTATAAAGTGTTTGGCATAGGGACTCAGAGTACACTTGACTCAGATTTTCAGGATATGGAAAACCACATAAATTTTAAAGGACAACTTAAAAGTCAACACTAAGAGTCACCTCATTTTCTAATTTAAGAATCTGCGGGTTGGGGGTGTGACTCAGTAGTAGAGCACATGCTTAGCACGTACAAAGCCCTAAATTCAATCCCCAGCTGCTTAAAAAAAAATTATACTGTGAGTGATAAAGACAAAACACAGGTATCCACACATGATCATACTTGTAAGTGAAATCTAAAAAAAGTTGATCTCATAGAAGTTGAGAGTAGAATAGTGAGAGAATGGAGGAGAGGAGTCAGGGGAAGATCAACCACAGGTACAATGTCTTTGATAAAAAGGATAAATTCTGTTGCTCTGTGCCATACCAGAGTGAATATAAACAACAATAATGCATTATTTATCTCAAAATAGAAGGAAGAAAAAAATAGAAGAGAGTACTCATAATAAAGAAATGACAAGAGCTGGAGATACAGCTCAGTTGGTAGAGTGCTTGCCTCACATGCACAAGGCACTGGGTTCAATCCCCAGCACCACAAAACACACACACACACACACACCCTGAATTCCAGTCCAGAGCTCTTCCTGCTAACTACAAGGGACTGCTGTTTCATGCTACTGGAAGTCAAAAGGCCCTGCTCTCAAGTTTATGATCCTCTTGGACAGTTGAGACTAACACAGGTAGATAGTCAAGTTCACGTTTCCAGTTAGGTGTTGTATAACAACGTTTCATGTGTGAAGGTAGAATTGTTAAGAGGGACTCAGCAGGAAACTGAGTAGTACAGAAAACTTCTAGAGAAACAGCCTTTAAGGCAAAGTTTAAACTTCCACCCACCACCTGCATTCCCACTCCTACTATTTAAAACAACTCTATTGAACTGGAAGGGGAACGAATATATTAGTAAGGCACATTCCGGAGATATCCAGGGGAAGGGTCTGGCAGAGAGTCAAATCTCCCTCCTTTTTCAATCTTAAAAAGATGGACCCATGTGCTGGGGTTGTGGCTCAGTGGTAGAGCACTTGCCTAGCATGTGTGAGGCACTGGGTTCGATTCTCAGCACCACATATAAGGAAATGAAAAAAATAAAGGTCCATCAACGACTTAAGAAAATATTAAAAAAAAAAAAAAAAAAAAAAAAAGATGGACTCAGGAGGCGGCTAGGTCTCGGTCCTGGATTTCTTCCTCTGAAAAGGAAATGTTGGGTCCTTCTTGCTCCTAAGTCCTAGGATGGAAGCCCTGAGGCCCTCACTGAGGTAGCAGCCCAAGGCATTTTAGGGCACGCCTCAGGAGTACCTGGAAGCGACACTATGCTGGCGCAAAAAGGAGAAAACACGAGGCCTTCCAGTCTCTTGGAACAAAGCGTGGCTCTTAGCGACCTCGGGGGATGCGCCCCGACTCACTTTCCATTCCCTCCAAAGCCACCCAAGGGTGCGAGCCCGCATGCGCGCAGGCCCTGAGTGGGCCGGAGGCGGCTCTCCTAGTCCGGCAGGCTAGGTGGGGAAGAGCCGGGACGCCGCGCCCTCCGTGCTCGGTGCTCGCAGTGCATCCCAGGAGAGAAGAGAAAGGGAGCGGCAGCGTTAGGTGAAGGATTCGGAGGGAGAAGCCAGGGGAGCCAAGGAAGAAAAGGCGACTTCGCCTCGGGGCGCCGGCTGTCGGCAGCATCGCGCGGGGGAAGGCCGTGTGCCCCCAGCCTCGCGCAGCTGCGGAAGCCAGGCGCCCACTCTGCAGACCCACGCGGCGCAGCTTGTGGCGAGGCTGGGACAGCAGCTCCCAGCGCGTCCTCCAGGAAGGACTCGGTTTTCTCCATGGAAAGGAACACTCACGTTTATATTTTACCCATGAGCATATTTCGGTGCGTGGAGGGAGTCCCTACCATTTTAAATCATTGTTCTCTGCACTGTCTTTATGATACTATGGTGATTTTTCTTTTAAAACGAAGCAGGTCATAATTTGTAAAACGTCCAGAGCGGCTTTAAAAAAAAAAATCCCAGTGTGAAAAAGTTCAATGATTTTTCATTTTCTGTTGCAAGCAGTTTCCTATTTTCCCTAACCAATTAACCTAAAATGAAAATACAAAACAATCTGATTTCTGTAGATTAGCCTCGTGACTGAACCTTTTATCAGCACGTTTTAAGTAAGAGTAAAATTTAATCGCCTGTTTAAAAAATGGAGACACGTGTTTAAATTGTGCCTGGGAATGTGTTGAAAAAGAAACTTTTGTCTCTTCATTTTCCAATAAACTCAAAATGCAATCTTTTTTTATTTTTTTTAAGTTGTCAATGGACTTTATTTTATTTACTTATATGTGGTGCTGAGATGAGAATCTAACCCAGTGCATCACACGTGCTAGGCAAGCGCTCTACCACTGAGCCACCACCCCAGCCCTCAAAATGCAATCTTTCAAGGATATTTTGCAGGACATGATTGAGGACATGATTATTCCTCCTCTCCCTTCCCCCTTCTTCCCACCCACCCACCCACAAAAGCAAAGGGGTTTAAAAGCTATCATCTACAAAACAGAGTTTCTTGATTGGTATTTGGTTTGCAATTCTGCATCTGAAGGTCAAGTCTACTTAATGACTCTTGTTATTAAAAATAAGACCCAAATCCTGAAGATTCCAGTTCGGCTCTTCAAACACAGTCACTGATGTCCTTTAAGCAACAGGTTCACTGAGATTATCCCATGGGGATGAGATGAAGGAGAATGTTGAAAATTGAGTTGCAAGAAAACTTTATGTTTATGATTTGGACTTCGAGTGTGTGTGTGTGTTAGTACATGAGTGAGTCGTGGAGAAAAGGAATAGATGTGAATCAAACAATTCAGGGGGCAAAACAGAACTCCCTGAAAAAAAATGAACAAATAACAAATATTCAGGGGGACTGGGGATGTGGGTCATGGGTAAGAGCACTTACCTAAAGTGTGAGGCCCTGGGTTTCATCCCTATCACCGCAAAAAAAAAAAAAAAAAAAAAATTCAGGGTTAGGACCACCTCCTACCCCCAGTGTTCCATGTATTTTAAAGCCTTTTCTAGGTGATACATCTTGACAACTTAATGGAGATCAAACTTGAGTGTAGGAGACTCCTCTTTTGTTTACTCCTCCAAAGTCTAAATATATGTGTGGGTATAGAATTTAATCTGCTCTGTTTTTATATTTTAAGAATGTGTGTTTTAGTGGTCAATATGGTACATGCCTGTAATCCCATCTACTAGGGAGGCTGAGGCAGGAAGATCACAAGTTTGAGGCTAGCCTCAGCAAAGTAGTGAAACTCTGTCTTTAAAAAAAAAAAGTGTGTCTTTAAAGGCAGGTAACCCAACATTTTACTATACAAGCAAAATGGTAGCACATTTAGAGGTTGTTTCAAAGGTTCAACAGTCCTGATGGCCTCAAAATCTAGGATTTGGCTAGAGTGGCTGGCCAATAAAACAAAAGTAGGAAAAAAAAGTAAACAATATCCTGTCTGAAACAAATCATACAGAATAAAATGGGGGAGGAAGAGGCAAAACGAAAGCACAATTTTAGAATTAAAACGTGCCCTGGACTCAGGTTCTAAGCTACCCTGATTTTTATTTAGGAAGTAAATACTATGTACTCTCAATGAAATCAGTCCACCTCTGGGTACCTTTCCTGACCCATAAAATGAGAGGTTGTGTAGGGGTCACACTTAAGTCTAGTCATCTAGGCATAAAGAGTTCTAAGGCAGATCTTTTGTGTGCTCTCAGAAATGCAGGCATGTAGTAGGCCTATCTATGGCAGAGAGTCACCAGAGTTAGCCATCCAGTGAGTAGCTTATCTGATCAGGGCATGCTAATTTGCATTCCTATATGTATTGAAAAAGCCAGAGCATTTCTAAGAGTAAGAGGGATATTGCAGTCCTATCCAATATAAAGATAGATGCTGTCCATGCACTGATTTCAAAATTTTACAACAGAAGGGTTGCCTGTCTCTCAAAATAGTAAATTAGACTCAACCACCTAGAGTTTCTACTTCAAGAATGGTTATTCTTAAGGAAGAAACAAACAGCAGTGACGATTTTTCACAGACGTGCTTAGCCATCAAGAAAGCTTAATGAATCCCTATTTAGTATGCATTTATGCAGTGATTACATGAACTCTGACCTCTGAAGAGCTGTAGCAATTAGCTTCAGTGTCCAACATCTACCTACTATTCCCCACTGGCTTTCTTGGATCTCCCTTTCTCATCTCTTAGTATTTTCATGCCCTCGGAGGATGTAAATTTTTAAAGTTGACTTTCTACCTGAAGTATTTATTTCTGCACAAGCTAATTCCCTGCCACTCCTGTCTGAGTGGCCATTTCAGATGGATATTGGGGCTCTGATTGTCCATATTACTCAAATGCAAATGGATTTCAATTCAATCTTACCTTCTACTTTCAAAAAGATAAACTCTAATGGCCCAAAGCATTTCATTTCATAGCTTGTGGCATCTGAAATAAATCGAATCTCTTCTATCAGACTACTTTAATGTTTTTTAAATATTTGCTGTAATTGATTTTAAGGTGAATGAATGTAGTGGAGTGGTAGAACACCAGAGGAGACAGAGGAAGAGCAGCTGGAAGTTTCAAAAAAAGGAAAAGAAAAAAAAAAACAGTAGGGAAGAGGAAAGTGTTTTAAGTTTCTAGTAAACATTGTTTAGCAAAAGAATAATAGGAAAGTTGCCCCTTTCCCAAAGAGGGATGGAACTATAATTGTTGCCTTTAGCTGAGAGCTCAGATAAACCGCTGGGACTCATTCTAAACTGACCCATCACTGCATTCATCTCTTCTTGAACTTTCGGTGAACCTGAGATTAAACAGGGGTGAGCAGCTAAGCAGTTTGTTGTTAGCAGCCTTTTCAACAACCCTTTCAGACTGAGTAAATATTGATCGGTTTGAATCTGATTGCCCCAGAGGAAAACACCACCGCATCTGAATAGCCTCCAAAAGTAAACTTTCAAAGGTGAAGCCCAGAGCAGACTTCAGAGTCACAGCAAGACCTCCACTCAGCCTAGTTTGGGGACACCCTGAATTTCAGGAGTACTTTGGATGAATGTCAAGAAAGTGGGAAACAAAGCATTTGAAAACGAATTTTATATTGCAGTTATCCGGGTCCTTAACTGAGACCCTTATTTCCTTTTCAAACATGTCAATATAATGTTATTTTCTGTTTCCCTCTTTCTGTCATTTCAGTTACAATTGCTGTCATTTTTCAAGGAGCTAACTGCACTCCTCAGAGACCAAAACAGAAAAAGAGAGACCTTGAAATAGAATGTGTTAAGCGCCTTTGATTTAATCGATTGGGACAGCTAAAAAGATACAAATGTTTTCCTTGTTGAAAGGTGTATTAATGTTTCCTAAATGCATTGCTTGTTAACTGATTTATTCCACGACCTAGAGAAGGCTAGGGATGTTTAGTCATAATATATCGTTCTCCTCTCTCTCAGTTACATTAAAACCAGCACCTTGAAGATTGGAATCTCTGCATTCCAGTGGGTCAGGCCCTGCCTTTAGATATTGAAATCAAGACAGTGGCATGCAAATGAAACTTTAACACATTAAAGTATTTGGAAACCAGCCATCTGTTTTGCTGTGTGGCCTTACACTAATAAACAAAAGATATAGTATAAGGCCAGGCGGGAAATGAAAGGAAGGGTTGGCTGTCTTTGAAGTTCTTCTTCGTCCACTGGAGTCTTTTTAGAGGCAATCTCAGAACCCAGCAGCTGAAGGAAGGCACCCGGCGCCCTTGATATGGCCGCAGCAAATGCGCCTGCGAAGTCCAGTCTTGCCCCCTTTAGCAGGAAAGTGCAGGAAATCTCACGGGTGCTCTAGAGGCCTGCAAATTCCAGATATTTGTAGGGTTTTCTCCTCAGCCCATCCTTTTAAAACACCCTTTGAGGAGGAAGGAAGTCATATGTCTGTATTTGTTTGTAATGCTATAAATGTTCTGCTCTGCTCTTGGGGCTCAATTAAAGCCTCCGAAAATGTGTGAAAGTAAGCGAAAAGTGGCAAGAGGTGTGGGAGGATTGCCACTTTGAACTCTATCGCTTGCTGGCTTCCTCTGTTTGAGGTCAATTGGTGCCTTGGTCAAAAGTAACTTCGGTATGGAAAGACTTCAGAGTGGCTTTCACAAGTTCACTGGAAGAAACTGTTGAGCCCAGAGAAGAAAATATTTTTTTTCTGGGATATGTGGCATGGAACTAGAACTGTGGACTCTTTACAGCCAGGATGGCTATGAAATCAAAGCTCAGTCTGAAGGAAATGAGATGTGCAACCCAGAGATGGGGGTAAGCCAGGAAGGATAGATGTTGACAGGAAGAATAAGGGAGGGAGCAAGGGTTTACTGAAAACATACCACACTCAATTTAAAGGGTGAAATATATTGGAACACTGCCTGACGATCAGAAAGGAGGAAGAGGGATCTTCACAGCATCTTTATACCAGAGCTAATTAAATATGAATCACTTTCCTTTTGGTTCACTGATGTGAGGAAAGACTGACTGAAGACAGTTTCAACTTCTGAAGGGGGCTCTGTTTATATATATGTCAACGTTCAGTTGGAGGTGAAAAGGTTAGCACTTGACCCAGGAAGTATCCACGTTTGTTTCAAAAATAGGTCTGCTTCATAAATTTCTTCACCATTCTTTTTTCCCATTATGAACTTTGATTATAATAAAAGAGCTGCTATTATTTTGAAGAGACTCAAGGTATAAAATCGACATTAGTTAGGTGAAATTACACTCATAGGGGAAGCTTCAGCTTCATGACAATGGAAAGCATTCACTTTTATTCAAGAAAAGACCCATTTCTTTGAAAATACACACCACCCTTCTCTCCTTCCCCCATGAAATGAGCCAACTTCATAGGAAGCAACAAACTGTAGCTCTGTGAGACACATATGCTTAAGCATACCTGAAACTTGAATATATTTATTACAGACATCTTAAGACCCGTAAACTCTGCTCTGGATCGTATCACTCCAGGATCTCAGAGCTGTTCATGATTGTACAGGAAATGGGGAATATTGTAGGCTCACAAAGAATAACTGATAGAACTCAGTGTGGTACTTCAGGGACATCAAAACATTGTGCGACATGCAAAAGACTATTCACGAATCACACAAAATATACATTCATTGTGCCATCCATAACATTAACAATTCAGCTGAAAATACATCATATCCAGCTAAAGTAACCGTGGAAGGAAGAAGTTGATTTGAGCAATACCTTTAGGTTCTGAATAATCCAGCACAAATTTTAATTGGAGGGTTGGCCAGAGAATGAGAAGAAAGGGGTAGGGTTGGGGAGAGACTCAGCCCAGGAAGCCAAGGATTTTGAGCCTTGTGCTCTGTAGGCCTTCTTAACTCACTAAAGGAACAAATTGAGACTACCCTCTGAGGCATCTGATTGGGTTTAAATGAGGGAATTTAGTCTTCACCTATAATCACATAAAAAATTGTACCCCTTTTAAGAGCTTGCCCACCCTGTCTGATGTAGTCACCTAATCTAAACATTTCTAGAAAATTTGTATAAAGATAAATCTCTCAAGACAAAGTATTTACAACCAGCAAATTCACACACATGAAACTGAATTAAATTAAGGAATGAATTAATTGTGTAAACACACTCATAGTGCATCTCTTCATCATGAGCTCCTGGACTCTCTTCCTCTAGATCCTACTTTTAAGGGCAAGATAGGGGAGAACTGTAAATACACAAATACGAGGTGAAATGCCTCCCTCTGGCATGTTTCTGCAGGCAAGGAGAATGTTTCCAAAGGGTATCTGAAAGGAACAGTTTCTATGAAAATCTCTTAAAATCAGGGAGGAATGTAAGGGGCCATCAGAAATTGATGCTGGCACCAAATCAGGACTAAGGAGTTAACCTCTCAGCAACTTTCTGGTCTAGAATTTTCTGGAAACACATTATCCTGGCCAAGAGCTCCCCAGATAGGATCAGAAAGGAAGAGAGAGACAGTAAGTGGAAAGGAAGATAAGCTAAGAATGTGCTTTGGGTAAGAAATCCCAGCCCAAGGAGAAGCCTAGGCTGTGGAATCTGGGGCGGGGACGGCCTTCAGTGGGAGGTAGTCAGAGTGTCTGAGGTAGAAGACCCCGGAGAAGGAACGCAGGGTGAGGAGCTGGACTTTTCCGAGGATTCCTCGGTCTTTTCGTCGCTTCCAGGTGGAGTAGCAGGAGAGATGGGCAGCAGCCCTTCCTTTTCACGTTTCTTCTGTTTCATTCGGCGATTCTGGAACCAGATCTTCACCTGGGTCTCATTGAGCTGCAGGGAAGCGGCGATCTCCACCCTGCGCGCACGCGTCAGGTACTTGTTGAAGTGGAATTCCTTCTCCAGCTCCGTGAGCTGCTTGGTGGTGAAGTTGGTGCGCACTGCGTTGGGTTGACCCACGTAGCCATACTCTCCAACTTTCCCTGAGGTAGGGTAAGAAGTCATTAGAGGAAAAGGTAAAAATTCTTAAATCGGTAAGAGATCTCCTACACGCTTCAGAGCAACACTCAGGTGTAAACAAGAACTTCTTCACACAAACCCAACTGAGGAGTGTGAGTGATGAGGTGTAAAGTGTTAACCTGAAGTCAGCCATTAGCTTGGTCAGACCCATGATTAATGAAGGCTGGAGATATTAACAACACCATCACCATCAACACACCCCTCAACACACACATGCACATACACGCTTCCTACTTCCAGAACACTTAAATCAACCTCAGCCCATTTGAAAACACACCAGTAGGAAAGACTCCTATGCCCCAACACACCTGGAACACTCTCCCCACATCCTACAGCACGAGTCGAAAGCAAGAATCTTTCTAAAAACTCGTTATTAAATTTCTTTGGAAACTAAGTGAACCAGCTCATCAAGACGCATCCACTGGCCGGCAGGACTGACCTGTTTTGGGAGGATTTCTTTTGACTTTCATCCAGTCAAAGGTCTGCGCTGGAGAAGACGTCTCCGACGCAGGGGAGCGACAGGCTTCTTGGTGGCTGGCGTGGAGAGGGGACAAGGAGTTATTATACGTGGCCAGGGTCAGGCTCTGGTGCTCTTGTCCATATGAGTGGTGAATGTACTGAGGCGAGCCCACCGTGCCCCCGGCATAACCCTGGTGGTGGTGGTGATGCTGGACCATGGGAGATGAGAGATTTCCAGAGTAAACAGCGGAAGCGCACGGGGAGTACCCACCACTTACGTCTGCTTCCTGATTTAACCCGTAGGGGCCGTAAGGCGCACCGAAGTTCTGCGCCCCGTAGCTTGGACCACAACTCGAGTGGGAGTAAGACACCCCCAGGTTCGCAGAAGTCTGGTAAGTGGCCGGCTGGGGGTGGTGGTGGTGGTGGTGGTGGTGGTGGTGGTGTGGCGAGTTGATCTGCACACCTCTGCCCACAAGGAAGCGGTCGTCGCCGCTGCAGCTGTTGGCACTGACCGCACAAGACTGGAAAGTTGTAATCCCATGATCCGAGGGGTAGGCTCGCGCTGAGCAGGTCCCCGAATCACCACTGCTAAGTATAGAGTATTCCAGGAAGGAGCTCATTCTTGCATTGTCCATCTGTCACTGAGCGACCGGGTCCTGCGAAGCCCTGGGTGATCGTGCCAACTTTCTCACTTCCTCCATGGGGCCGGAGAAGAAAAATGATATGAATGTACAGTGCGCAAGAGGGGGGGCTAGAGGGCGGAGGGCTCCAGGGAATGGGCACGTGACTTCGCCAGCCAATGGCTAAGCCTCCTGCTAAAGTTTGCCGGCTCCGGCGGTGATGGATCACCGTTTCAGTGGCATTTAAATCCCCGGCGCTCCTCCGTTTAGGTGACGCGCAGCAGCCCCCCCAGGCAGCCCAGGCAGCGGCAGCAGCTGCAGCGGCTGCAAGGACAGATACCGAGTGCTGGTGCGTAAGGAACAGAGGCTGCCTTCTGCGCGCTCCCGACTCCGCTCGCCCCCTCCCCGCGGGAGGTGGGAGCTGGGAGGCATCCCTCGCCTCCGCCCCCTCCCCACCGTGCTCAGAAAGATGAACTGGCAAGAGGTGAGAAGGGAAGAGGGCTCCCGGCTCTCCTGGGGTGGAAATCAGTAGGCTAGAGCTCGCTGGGTGACCGCAAGTACCTCGGCCAAGCCCGGAGCACGCCGAGAGGAAGGGTGGGAATCCAGTCGTTACAGCGCCCCAGAGTCCCAGGGTAATTCCACCGCACAGTCTCTGCTGTGAGGTCGTGGGGCTGTGAGGAGCTCAAAGAAAGCTGGAGGAGGGCGAGGCTAAGCCACTAGCTCTCCAAGCTCGGAACGGTGAAGGTAGCGCGCCGAGAACTGGCTGAGAGGAACCCGGGTGGGAGTGGAGGAGACGAGAGCAAGAAAAGAAACTTCCCTCCTCCACGTAGGGTCTCCCTAGCCTTCTTTCCCAGCCCCCGCTCTCGTCATTAGCATGGCAATGAGAAGCTTCTGTAATTCGATCCCCAGGGACGAGTGAGCCCTTGAAACCAAGCTTGCTGGGAAAGGCCAGGCGGCTGGGCTCTGCCCTGCCCTCCCTCTTCCCTTGCTCTCCGCCCCTTTCTCCTCCCCACGCAGTTTTGCTAGGGGAGCCCTCCGGGATCCAAAGCAACTCCACCGCTGGAGTTTGAGGGGTAGGAGGAAGGGGAGAGGGATGACGCTAGCAAACGTGACCAGCGTGGGGGCCGGGCCTTGAGCTGCAGGCCAACTGCCGCTTCCTAAGGACTTGCGAGCCTGCGATCTCTAGCGCAGGGCTCAAAAGCCGGAAAGTGATTCCTACAAAACTGTCCGAACTCTCCCTGTTACTTTTTCTGGAGGAGGATGTTAGGCCTGGAGGAAAGCCTCCACTTCCCACTGTCCCCCATCGACTGCACGTCTGGAGTGGGGGTGGGGGCTGGCAAGTGGGAGGGGCGGTGGACAGATGGCTGAGGGTGAATGGGACATTTCCCTCTTCCTCAACATCTTCCCCCCTTTCCAACGGACTGTATATTTGCTTGTGTAAACTTTCAAGTCTTTCCCTAGAGAGATGTATGCAAATTTGAGCATCACCCCAGGCCAAGGGTCCTGTTCTCTCTCACTCTAGTCCTACACTGATGCTGCTGGGGTGGTTAATTGCTGTTTACTATTAGGTTTCGTGTCAACCCTGGGCTTGTGGAGAAAAAAGGCCAAGCAGAGACCAAGAACTTATGCATTCTTAAGCAAAAGTACAGAGATCATCTAAGAAGCCTTGCAACCAAAGCTGCATAGATTTTACTTTGACGTGTTTGCTACATTGGATCAGATAAATGAAATTAATAGTGAGGATCGTAGGTGGGTTTGGGGTTCCCATGCCGTCCCTATCTACATTAAAAGAAAGGACGTTTTTCTCTAGACAGGCACATTTCAAATGTGTTAGTCACCCTTTCATCCATCTGTGTTCTGTTCTCATAAAGAAGTTCTCCAAAAAACCTGTCCCCACAAGAGGGAAAATTTCTGTAGACCTTTGACTTTGAACTCCCTCAGCAATGAAATATTTTCCCCAAACATTTCCTTTTGGAATGTTATTTTCCTATGACCTTTGACCCACCATCTAGCATGTAAAGAGGGAGCAGCTCGGGAAAGTTCCCCCTACCCCAGTTTCAGCTCCTGGGGATCCTCATCCTGCCGAAAGGGAAAGACAAGGGGGCCCCCTTGGAGATGACTTTCTTGAGAGCACCAGGCTTGGAGAAACAAGGGGTCCTGTTGGGCAGGGTACAGGATGTAAGAGAGTCGGTGCTGGCAGCAAGGGAGATCCAAGATGTAAGCCTGCTTGCCTCCTTTCTATACTTTTGTGGGCCTCCTCGGCTTGCGTTATCCTCTCGGCCGGCGGTAGTACGCCTCCACAAAGCCGCCTTCCGCCTCAGCCGCGGCTGTCTTTTCTCTCCCTCCACCTCTCTCCTAGCCTGTTTTCAGGGGAACCTGGGCGGGTGTTTTCCTTGGGATCACAAATTTGCACTGCCACACAAGCCTGCATACCTACAAGCCAGCTACCGTCCCGCCTGTTCGCACTTGCTCCAGCTCCCGAAGGCCGGCTCTGTCTCGGCTGGTGTCCCCGAGTGCCGCTCTCCTGGAGTGGCTCACAAAGGCAACCTCTCCCGGCATCCAGCCCGTAGGCTTCGGTAGCTCAGATCCTTCCCCAGCCTCCACACCACCCCCCACCCCCAGGAATCGTGGGAGCCATTCTGCTGTATTAGAGACCCTTGGTCCTCTGGGCATGTAGGCCAGCGACCAGGACTCAGCTAAAGTCTCTTTAAATGCCTCAGGAGAGTGGGTGAAAGGCGAGCTTGGTAACGATTTGAAAAATCATCTGCAAGCTGCTGGCTAGGCTCAAAACGCCTCTTTCGGGGCTCTTCTAGAAAAGGAAAGAGCAAGGAGGAGACAAAACGCCGCCAAGGCCCTGGAGCCGTTCATGGCATCCGCGGCTTAGCCAAGCTGTTGTTTTAAAAGAGCAATAAAAATGAATTATGACTGAACGCCTTCTAACTTAATGCTTTCGGACGGGGATCCCCGGCAAATACGTAAGAGGATTTTTATTTGTGCATGTGTTCCTGCAATTGATCTCTTTGATGACATTCTCATTCATAGAAAGCGTTTGATTTATGAGCTTAGAACGAATCGCATCCAGGAGCGGCGCAGCCCTGGCCGCAGCCAGGACGCCCTGCTCGGCGCTGAGCCTGAGCATGGGTCCGGAAGCCGGCCACAAACGCCACATGCAGCGGCTGCTGCTGCTGCTGGGATTTATCGGACGAAGGGGTGATAGAAAGTAGGGGGCAAACCCGTGAGGAAAAATTGCAATTTCATTTTAACTTCCAAGCCTTTCTGTTAAGAGCAGGGTTCTAAATCAACCCGGCCAACACACATGTTGCTGCGCTTTCTCATGGTAAGTAGCCCACAGAACAGAGGTCAGAATGGGAAAAATAAACATGGGAAGACATAAAAACTGAAAAGAAAAAAAACCAGAACAGCCCAAGAACACACCCTATATCATATTTTATTGATATTTCATTTAAAGTGCTTTTTTCTTGCTCTGCCTAACTGGGTTAATTTATAACCTAGGGTGCAGAAACACTTCATTTTAAATCTCAACTTGCTAACCTGACTTCAAAGCTTTAATGATCCATTATTAGCAATGTAAACAGATTTAAGAATGAAATATTGATTTTTCTGACCCTTGGGGGGAAAAAGTATCCTAGAATGACTGGACCAGACTATTGGAAAGAATCTTTCCTGAAGTGCATTTTCCAGCTAGTAACCATTATTTTGTTTTATTGTTTTTCTCTTTTAGGTCTGTTTTGCCTGAGCCCATCAACAGCTGGGAGACTAATCAACCACTCTGAAAATGTACGGGGGACTTGTGGGGGAGGGGTTGGAATGTAGATGTTTGAAACAAACGTGTATAAATAAATGGTTGATAACTTATTGACCTGGTAGCTTATTAAAGAAACCCGAAGTTGCTCATTCCTAGAGCTGGGGTTTCTGTAGGCACTTAATTTCTCCACCTTCAGAAGCTTGGGCTTGCCCAACTCTTAAGCTGCCCAGTCCTGTTTCTATTACTCATTTAAATCTATGGCTTGAGCCTCTACACTGAATGCCAAATCCATTCCCTTCCAAAAACTAAAAAAATAAAAGAAAGAAAGAAAGAGAAAAAAGAAAAGAAAGAAAAAAACCCTAAAACCAAAAATCACTTGTCAGAAGCCCTAGCCATTTTCTGGCTTTATTTGTTGCTGTCTATTGAAGACTTTGAATATGCCACATTAATAAATATATTAAAATTGAAAAAGAAGATAAATTGTGACCAGAATTTTATTTACCAAGTTAGACTAAAAGAAGAAAAAGAAACCACTATGATCCTTGAGAAAGAGGGAGAAAAATAAAGCTACTTATAGCAAAGGAGAATTTATTCTACCAAAAATACGCATGACAATGCATCCTAATGTAATACAAAAATAAAAAGAAAGTGATGATACAATTTCTAATCACTTTCTTGCAGGCCTCATATATTGCTTTCAGGAAAACCACATAAAGTGTTGTTGGATGAGGTTTAAAACAACTAAATCTCCAATGTAATCTGTAAGAGATGACTCTGAAACTGGGTCAGGGAATCTCTAAACAAAATGCTCAACATTTAAAGGAGGAAGCGGGTAGGTCAAGAAGAAAATAAAATAAAAATCAACTCCCCAAATAAAAGAAGGCAAAACCACCTGGTCAAAGGGGTTTTTGTTTTGTTATGCTTTGTTTTTGCTTTAATGTTTTTAGTAATTCAGATGCTGCAAGTCAATTGTGGTGAGTGTGTCTGTAAAAAAGTCAAAGCTGTCAGCTGAAATATCTACAGGACTGTCGAGGGAACCTGGCAAACTGGGCGAGACTGCATCTGAAAGCTGCAGGCAGGAATCTGTGGAGAAAACGTTAAAGTCCTGCAAAGAGGGGACCTCGAGGGCCTCGGGGCTGTCATTGTTTAGGCCAGCTCCACAGTTCTGGCCCATTGTTGACAAGCAGTTAGGAACAGTGGGTGACTGGTGCTGAAAATGTTTCAGATTTTTCTCATTGCTGGTTAAAGGCGAAACTGGGAAACTTTGGGAATCGCCATTGTGTCCATTGGGAGCCTGCTGCTGAGAGAGGGCATTTTGCTGAAAAGTGTAACCTTCCCTCTCCAGAAGGGCCCCGGAGACGCTGAGGGCTTGCTCAAAGAGCGACTTCTCTTCTTCGTCCTCCTCCACTTTCTCTGAGTCCTCAAGGCTTTTAAATTTCCCTTCACTGTTTTGGTTTTCCTTGCACTGGGTCTGCCTCTTGTGCTTCATCCTCCGGTTCTGAAACCACACTTTCACTTGTCTCTCAGTCAAATCCAGCAGCGCTGCAATCTCCACCCTTCGGGGTCTGCAAAGGTACTTGTTGAAATGAAATTCTTTTTCCAGCTCTAAAAGCTGCGTGTTAGTGTAAGCAGTTCTCAGGCGCCGCGATCCCCCGCCGCTGCCATCGGCGATTTCCAGGGATTCTGCGGAAAGGGAAACCAACAAGAGACACACGCACAGTTGGAGGTGGAGGGGTCCGAGCGGGGTTATTCCACTGGAGAATAAATATAGCAGAAAAGATCAACTGCAACAAAATGGCCGCCCTGGATGCAGTAGAGCTATTGTGCTGCCTTTCCTGGGAGCCCAGCTCGGGGGAAACCCCATCTCCTCCACTTCTATCAAATTCCTGCCTGTAGCTCCCCCCAACCTTTTCATCCGGGAGCAAACTTTATATTAGCCACAACACAATTTATAATTAATGCATCAGCTGCTTAGCTGAGCAAGAGCGATCTATCACTCTTCATTACTGTCAAAAAGCCAAACTCTAGGACAACTAGACAAGAGGAGGTCAGTTCCAACTCAAATAAATCATCCCACATTACACAAGTTAGGGAAAGTTTCCCCCTCCCTCCCTAAAAATATATATGTCTCATTGTGGAGCACAGGATCTCTTTTCCTCTCCACCAAACCCACTCCTGAGCCCACAGGGGCAAGGAAAGGCAAGCAGGCATCTGTCCCTCTCGCCCTTCGCTGCCAGCCACGCTCCCCTCCCCCATAACCGCTCTCGGGGCAGCCTGGAGGCGGAACAGGGTCCTGGGGACCTGGGGCCAAATTTTGGGACTGACCTTTGTGGCTGAGGCAGGCAGGGCCAGTGGTGGTGGTGGTGGCGGCAGCGGCGGCAGCCGGCGGCAGCGCGGTTTTCTTGGCCGCCTTCTTCTCCTTCATCCAGGGGTACTCGGGAGGTTGCAGGGCGCCGGCGGGCACCGGGCTGCCGCGACTGCCCGCGGGGCTCGGCTTGGGGCGGCCGCCAGCGCCGTGGCGAGGGTGACTGCCCGGGTTCAGGCTGGGAATGGTCTGCTCAAAAGGAGGAGGAATCAGTGTCGAGTGTGAAAGCGTCGAGGTCTTGATTGATGAACTTTGAAATGTATCAGCGACAGGGGGAAAAGATGTCAGGCACTCAGCGAGCGACGGCTGGCTATTGATAAAACCAATCTCTCGCTCAAATTCGTAATTCATGGCCTTCTCCTTGGAGCCCCCTCGGAGAAAAAGTTCCCTCTTTTGGAGGGGCTTTGGGGGGGCAAGGCCCGGGAAAAAGGCAAGCGCGGAGGAAAAAAAAAAATCTATCATAGAAGATCGCTGCTGGGGTGTTTTTTTTCTAATTCACTGATTACAGCCGTATGGGGACCGCGCTACTATTAAACTATTGAATTCATGGAGACAAGGTTGAAATTGGACCGAATTGGCTGTCACATGATTGCTTCTGCCCAATGACAATTTGGGCTTTAATCAAAAGAAGCCACTGTCTGTTTGATTGATCCAAAAAAGTCGGGAAGGAACGCCTCATTGGGGGCCAGCGAGGCTTTATTTACACTTTTTTCCGGACAAAAATACATATATGTGGATGTGGGTGGGAATGCGCGAGAGTGCGTGCGGGGCGAGGGTGCCTGCCTTACTCCTGCTCAGCAAGGATCTGGTGTGTGCGCCTGGGAGTGTGTCTGAGTGTGTGAGTGCGAGTGTGAGCCCTGCTGCCGGTCCCGCCGGCGGCTGCCCTCTGCCTCCCCCGCACACTCCGCGCATTGTTTGGGACTGTCGGGAAGACGCCTCGCACCTCACAAATCATTTAAGCACCTCAGTCTGACGCCTGCAGTCATTAACAAAGTAATCCATTAATCTTCAAAGTTTTGACACCCGAGGGCCCCCGCATCCCAGCCACATAAGTTCTGCTAAGACCAGAGTAAAGAGCAGAGGGAAAGAGGAGTTGAGACAGGGAGAAGAAAGACTGGAGGAGAGAGAGGGAGAGATGGAGAGTGAGAAGGAGAAAGAAAGAAGACAGAGAAAAGAAATATTTGGGGGATCCTCTTTATTTCCCTATCCTTCTCTACTTTTCCTAAAAACCAGTTCTCGGATCTCAGAACTGATATCTCTCTCTTCTCTCTTCTCTCTCTCCCCTCTCCTCTTCTCTTCTCTTCTCTTCTCTTCTCTTCTCTTCTCTTCTCTCTCTCTCTCTCTCTCTCTCTCTCTCTCTCTCTCTCTTCCCTCTCTCCCTCTTTCTCTGTTATCCTCATTTCCCAGTTCCCCCTCCCATTCTCTCTTCTGTCTGTTCGCTTCTCCCCCCCTCCCACAGTCCCTCGCCCCATTCTCAATGTCCAGTCTGGAATCCGCGCCCCCGGGCCCCATTGTTAGCCGGCTTTTCCACCGCAGCTTTGCATCTGGCTCCAGCGGGAAGCGGAAAACGGGAGGCGGTTCTCGAAGCTTCCCGACCTTCCTGCGCCATCAACTTCTCAGGAGTGGCTGGAGAAAGATAGATTCATGTGCCAAGCGAGACAGCAACCCCAGGTCCATGTGTCCAAATCCCAGTAGCCAGGGCGGCGGCCAGCCAAAGAAATGCCGCCCCGAGCAGGCGAGTGCGGCTCCTGGCATTCCGGGTTTCATACCCTTAGGGCTCGGGTGCGGTGAGTATTTCCGATTTCCAGGAAGTCTGTTGGAAGTTACCAGAAGAGAGGGAGAAGACGCTTGTTCCTCACTCTCTCTCGTTTCCCCTACCCTCTTTCCTTGTCCTTGTGGCTCTGGTTGGGGGCTGGTTGGTTTAGAAGCAGCGAGTGTTCCTTGGCAGCCTGAATTGCTCCCCACACCTTCCTGCTCCTTGGATACCAGAGAGGTTTGCACCCGGGTTCTGTTGTGGGAAAGATCACTGCGGGGGGGAAAAGAGGGCGTCCCAAGGAGAAATTATACAGGTTTTCCTTCTCCTTCCTTCTTTTTTTCAATTCCAGTACTTGAGACTGTGTGTCTTGGACAGTGCTGGAGGGTTGAAAAGATAACACCTTTAGGTACCAAATGACAACTTAAAAAAAAAAGCCCACCAAGCCAAAAAGAGGGCATAAGGCAGAGAGAGAGAAAGAGAGAGAGATCTGAAGGTACCTCTCCCCCCCCCAACCCTGAGGATGGTGAGTCGCTTTTGCTTTCTTTGAAATGGACCAAGTGATCAGACTCCCCTAGGCCGGCAGGCATCAGTGGCAGGAAAATAAATCATTCTGATGGCCAAGGAGAGAGAGGTTGGTGGGGGAGAAAAATCTTCGTAGAAAACAAGAAAGGCTGACCAAGGAGCAAGGGCAGAACTCTGTCTCTGAGGCCAGCATCAAAAGGGGTTTGGGTTGGAAATGAGATATTAAAGTGGCCTCCAGCCTGGACTAGCCAAGAGGCATTGCATTACAGATAGAGATGCTATTTTGGAAAATGTGAGGGTTTTCAGTTTTCTTGCTTTTATTCCAAACAAAGCTCTGAAGGAAGTCTGGGCACGATCAATCTTGCTCACCAAAAGCCTTGACAGCTTCTGGCCCTTAAGAACACATTTCAGCTTCGAGCTCTTTCCAAGATCAAATGTGGCCGAGCAAAGAGGAGAGCAGGAAACGCAAGTAAACAAGGAAAACTAGTCTTTTTAAAGATACTTTTTGGCAGTGGAAGGGTTCTAGGGTTGCTTTTAGGAAAGGTGCTTTGTGGATTTTGGGATGGTGGTTTTTGGCATTTGCTTTTATCAGAAAATATTAAAGGGTGAAGGGAAGGGGAAATGCACAGAGGGAGCAGCACTGCCTGTATATAGCTGGGCTTTGTCAGGGGCTGCGTGGGTGAGAGCTTTCTGCCTGTCTCAGCCCCCTTAATTCAAATACCATCTGGAAGAAAATACTTTTCTGAAGCTGCTCAACACTGAAATAGTCCCCAAATCTATTACTTTAACTCAAGAGATAGTTTAATAAGAATTTCTTTTGAATATCTAGAAAGCTGGGATGAGATCAATTTTTTTTTCTTTGAAAGCCAAGATGAATGCCTTACAGTGGCAAGACATGGAAAATCATATTAGGTTCTCATTTTACAATTTCTGCCCTGAGGGAAGGAAGAATCTTCTAAAGCATTCTTCCATCAGCTAGGGTAGATTCTTTAGAAATGGTTCAAATGGTGATAACCCAGAAAGATTTTTATCCTTGGGTGGACATTCATATTCTGTGATTCTCTTTCTCTCTTTCTGTGGACGTCTCCCTCCTCCTCCTCCTGCTCCTCCTCCTCCTCCTCTTCCATAAATACTGCTCCTTATTTTCCCAGGTAACTTACACATGTCTCTAAAATAGTTACTTAAAAAGAAGATTCCTATATCTGCTCAGCATGAACAACCAAAAGGTGGAAACTCCGAGACTGATTTTCCTGCTTCTGCATTTCTGAGGTCTGATCATATTTCCCCAAGGAGGCTGGGGGGGGGGGGGCAAGACTATTTCCCCACAGACCAAACTCTTTGAAAAGAAAACATATATATCAGGAGCTGCAGGACAGATGTGGAGAAAGCACCTCTGGGTGTAAGAAAAACACCCAGCTCTCTGCAGCTGCCTGGCTTTGCATCCTCCAACTCTATTTCTTAAAAGGAGAAAAGATTACCTAAAAGCAGTTCGTTGGTACCTAGCAAGTACCCAGAAATGGCTCCAGTGCCTGCTTCTAAGGATCCTCTGAGGGCACTTCTTGGGAAGATGATAAAGGCCATGATGTATATTTTGGATTGCAAACAAAATGGCGACATTTTTCACTTCTGCCTCTGAAAGATACAATCCAGGGAGGATGGGGCTTATTTCTCACATCAGATGCTTCTGATCCCCAGACGCAGGCGGTTCCTCACTCCCAGTTTTGAGGAGGGTGATGATGGGGGATGCAGCTCTGAGGTTTGCAATTTTTGAATTTAGATCCTTCTCTGAGCAATTCTTTAATCAGGAGATGGAAATATTTCCTTTTACTGTGCCTGCCTTTGCCTCTTCCAGTCAGTAGGCAGCTCTACCTTAAATCCAGGAGTAGAAATGTAATATTTAGCTCCTGTAGCATCAAATGAAAGAAGTACTTATACAATTGCATTTTTATTAGAAAGATACCAATCTCCTTTCTCTCTCCCCCTCCCCCTGGGCCCATAAAAATAAAGCTGGGAGGGATGAAGGAGAGGAAATAAATCCAGAGAATGGCAAATGCTAAATTCAGCGAGGAAACTGAAGCTAGCATTCAGGCAGTCCAAGGAAGGGCTCAGGGAGATTCTCCTGAGCTCAGCTCTCCTTTTTGCTGGAGGTCTGGGGAGTTTCCGTCCCTTTGGATCTGGTTGGCTCTGCGTGGCGATTTTGGGAGAGATGGTTCTTTCTTGGCGCGATAATCAACTGCGAAGCACCCGCAAAGGAGTCTTAACGCTCCTGGAAGGAGTTCTGCATCCTCTGCACGGTTGGTGATTCACCGGGGTTAAGACATTGGCTAGTCTGCTTTGACCCAAGCTGAAGAAAACCGGAGGACAGCCTTGCGTTTTCGCTCCGCGCGGCCGCAGGGCACCTGTGCGCCCCCCGCCGCGCTTCGGCCGAGCTGCCTTTGTTTCCGACAACCCGACTTCCCACAGCCCCTGCGCCCCCAGCTTGCCTCCGCGGCAGCTGGGAACCAAACAGCCTAGCGAGCCCGCCGCACAGCCTTTCCAGAGCTGCCGCCACCAGGAACCCCGACTGCCTTCCCGATTATTTGCCAGGCTTTCAGGCGAGCCGCCTGGCCAGGCCCCAAGCCCAAGGAGCGGGGTAGACTGCCGAGGCCTACTCCGCCAGCTCGCCTCCGCCTGAAGTCTACGCAGACACCCATCTTCAGCCAAAGAACCCCTTTTGAACACGGATGTTAATCAGAATAAAAACTTTATTTTTTTGTTTTGTTCTCAGAATGTGAGCAGCAAGGAATGTAGAACTCTCAAAGCAAATCTAGCATTTTTCGCGTTTACAGATTGGTTCAGTTTTGCCGGATGTTACAAACCTAAATCACTGTTTTCAAACGCTGGATCCTCTCTGGTCTTATTGCATCATTACTGTTTTATCAAGGAATTATATTTCCCTTTCAAATAAAAATTTTTTAAGTACGCCAATACACCATTGAACAAAAGGCCTAAGAAACCTTCTGAACAATCAGGGTACAGAATTTCTTTAATATAAATACGAACGGATGGGGATAAATAATATTTAAAACTTAGACTATTCAATGCTTGCAAAAAAAATATAAATAAATCTGACTGTTCACCAGCATACACACACGGAAAGACGTACACTTAGTCATCCTTGTACAGGGAGCCCCTGTTTCAAAGCGCCTTTGATTTTTTTCTCGCTCTTTACAAGAAGTGCAATTGAAAAAACTAAAAAATAATTAAAAAAAGTAATCGCTCCCCCTCGGGAACCATAAAGTACGAACAAATTCACATTTGAAAACTCGACTAGAAAATTTGTTCATATACCCTGTTTCTGATCAAAGAGTGGAGAAGGTAAAGGGCGCAGGGCCAGTGGCCGAGCAAGGGGCGGGAAGAGATAAATATCGCTACTGATACTGACAGCCATTCCAGCAACCAAAATTGCTACGTCACAAAAACTATAAAAATGCATTACCAAAGAAAACAAAACAGGGGAAAGGGGAGCGGAAGAGAGAGAAAAGGGAGGGGTAGGAAAAACATTTAAAAAAGAAGAAGAAAAAAAAGTGGGGCGGGGACTCTCCTGGCGCACAGCCCCAGCCCGCCATCACAGGTGGGTGAGCTTGGGTGCTTCCTGAATTCTTCCCTGAGAAGGATGGTGGGCGGTAAGGTCCGTGTAGGTGGGGTGTGGCTCCCCTGGCCCCGGTGCGTGGTGGTGACCGCTGCCCAGCGGCCCTGCGGCCCCATAGTCCATGGCAGCAGAGGTGGCATGGGGGAGGTGAGTTAGGCCAAAGAGTGCCGGCCCGGAGTTGCTCATGGGTTCCACATAGCTGCCCCCCACGAAGACGGGGCTTCCCTGTAAGTGTGGGGTCCCATAGCTGCCGTTGCCCTGCAGGCCATGAGCATGCGGGTCGTAATCAGGGGTGCCCCCTGCGCTTGCCCCCGCCGCTGCATAGCGCTTCTGTGGGGGTGGAGGTGGCGGTGGGGCACAGCTGGGCAAGGGTGCAGGGTAGGAGGCAGGAGGCAGCCCATAGGTGCCTTGTGGGGGCTTGGAGAAGGGCGGGGGTGACTGGGGCTCATACGGGACACTGTTGACCAGCGAATGCATAGAGTTCAGATAGCCGCCAGCGCCAGGGGGCACCGGGCTTCGACTTGGAGATTGGCCCCCCGAGGACGTTAGCATGCCTTTGCCTTTCTGATCCTTCTTGTATTTCATGCGGCGGTTCTGGAACCAGATCTTGATCTGGCGTTCTGTGAGGTTCAGCAGGTTGGCCATCTCCACCCGGCGCGGCCTGCACAGGTAACGGTTGAAGTGGAACTCCTTCTCCAATTCCACCAGCTGCGCACTCGTGTAGGCCGTTCTTGCACGCTTGGATGAAGCCTGCCCAGGCGGGCTCTTGTCACCAGCGCAGCTTTCTCCTGCCAGGACAGAGAGAAGAGCACGTCAGGGACTGCGTGGGGCCCCGCCCAGCTCCTGACCCAGCCTGGCCTCTCCTTTTTCCAGGACCCAAAGATCCCTCCATCTGTTAGGGCCCCAAGAGGAATAGGAATTAGGGGCTGTCCTCTCTCCTGGTGGGGGAAACAGTGTAGGTGGCTAGTCCCTCATTCAGCTAGGGAGCAAATCATCAGCTTCTTCAAAGAGGGAGGTGGACAGAAATCTCCAGTTAGCTTTCCTGGTCTGTATTTTCTTCCTGGTGCTGACATATTTACTGGTCATCTAGGCCCATCAGACAGATTTCCTGTGGGCAGGTCTCATCATCTTCATTCTTTTCCAGTATCCAGTAACTTTTGGACACCTAATGTATACTCTCAAACCTTCTTTTCCTCCTTAATTGACTAAATGATGAGGAAGAAGCTTCAACTGGCCAATTCTCCCACTACCCAGAGGAGATGGGCAGAGTGGAAACTCCAAACTGAAAGCCTTCTGCCCAGAAGAGATCTCATTGATGCTATCCATTTCTGGTGCGGAGGCCCCTCATGATGGCCTATCCATTAGTGCTCCCGATGTCATTAAGTAGCCTGCTAGAGTTTTGCCCACCACTGTTATGCCCTCCTGTCCTCCTTGGCCGGAAAATCAGGCTCAGAGCACAGCACTGGCAATGAGAGAGGGCAGGGGTAAAGGTAACCAAGATGCTAGGAAGCCCAAGGCCTGAGGCCTTTCCTCCACTGGAGTCCAGTTCCAGGAGGCCCATGTGGTTCCCATTAGGATGACAAGCTGAATCCCCTCCCCCAGGAAATCCCTGGCTGCCTTCATTGTACTAAGTCTGAGCAAAGCCTTCCCAGAGGTGAGGCAGCCACTCCATCTGCTGGAGCAAAAATGGCTCTGATTATAGACAAAGCATTGATTCTGACCTGGAGGGTGATTAGGCCTGCTTTTATTCTGCCACATTTCAGTAGGGAGAGGATGTCACTGTTTCATTAGAATAGAGGAGCTATGCTGAAAGAGAAACAGTGGAGCTCAGGATGGTTCTGCCTAGAGGTCAGAACTCCAAGAATGGAACAGAGGGATTCCAACTTCATTAGTCTCCACTTGCCCTTGGGGAAGTCCAGAGAGACTCCCATCAGGTCTGTGTCTGGGGGTTCCTGGTACACAGAGGCCTTATCACCTCCTTAAATTGCCAAAATTAGGAAACTTTGAGGTGTGAGGAGGGAGAGTGGGAACAGTGGATTTCTGGAAATGTTCTACACTCAGCTGGCTGTGACCAGAAGTGGCTTGGAGCCTCTTCCAGAAGGCACCCCTTTACCTGAGCTGGAGCCGCTGGTTTTCTGCTTTGTGTTTTGCCTCGACTCTTTCATCCAAGGGAAGATTTGTTTGGCCACGGTGGGCGAGTTGATCAGGGGGCTCTTGGCTGCGCTGGCGGGGGTGGGATTGCTGTTGGCATTCTGAGGAGGGGAGACAGAAGAAGGGGGCGGCGGAGCCGCAGGGGTGGGCGCAGGGGGCTGCGGTGGGGGCTGGGGCGGCTGTGGGGCGGGGGGTGCGACCTGGGGTGGCGGTGGGGGTAGGGGCGGGTCACCCAGGCCTGGGGGCTGGCTGGGAGGGCCGCTCAGGGTGCGCAGACACGCTTCGCTCAGTTCATGCGCCTTTGGATGGCCCCCTGCGCTGGCGGGAGACTGAAGTGAGCAAGCAGGTCTGTGATACTCGCCGTCAGAGCCCAGAGCGGCGGATGCCGCATATGACTGCTGACTGGCATTATAAGCGAACCCGTTGGCTGCCTGGTAGGGGTAGCCACCGTAGATCGCCGAGCTGTCGTAGTAGGTCGCTTTTTGCATCGCGTTGTTTCACAATCTTGATCGCACACTCTGACAGGGGCTTGACACCCGTAAGGGCGCACATTGGCACGCCCCCGAGGTCACGTGACGCTCCGCCGCCAATGGCCGCTTGCCGCAGACCTGGGAGGGGGGCGAGAAGCGCAGCGCGGTGAGGGCTCCGCGCAAATCCATCTTACTCTCAATAGCTAAGTGACATGAAAGCCATAAAAGAAAAAGTGGTCAGCAATATTTAGCAGCACGACTTGGCCCCGGGCGCAGGGAGCCGCGCTATAAAAAGCCGCTGGAATTTACTGGCAGCTACAAATATTTGCTTAACTTGTGTCTGGAGTTGGGGGATTTTCCGGGGAAAGAAAAGGAGAATGGCTGAGAGCTGGAAGCTGAGTCTCTGGAGCCAAGGTCCAAAACGAGAAAGGCCTGGTAGGCTAGAAAGACAATATTGGAATCTTTCTTTTCCAGGGGGAAAAAAACGTGGGTACCCCTTCATCTCTGACCCTTTACTATCTTTCGGGGACCCCAAGCCTCTCCCCTCTGTGGATCTTGGGAAACCAGCCAGAAGGCAAAGGGGAGCTTAGGTCGCTATATTTTTTTTTCCTGGAATCCCCACTTTAGTACTGACACTTGCCAAAAAAGAGCCCTAAGATGTGGTTACTTCCATCCAGCTCCTGCTTGGATCTTCCTGTCTACAAGAGAGGTTGCACACACACATTGCAAGCAATTGCCTTATCTGACCAGGCTGGATTTCAGAAGCTGAGCTTTTTAGGCAGTTAATCTACCTTTGTTCAGGGATAGAACCCACCTCCTCAAGTGAGCTCCTTGTAGCCAAGAAGCCCAGAGATAAAAGTTTGGGTGGAACACAGAGTTTGTGTGTATGTTAGGCAAGGGACAAACAACATCAGCCTATTCAGCAAGTCACAACTCAAATCATGGACAGTTCTTTTCCCTTGCTACTTCTCAGGTATTTTGCAGCAAGCCACCCCCATCTCCTTTCCCCTGTTACAAGTTCCCAGACCCTCCTGTCTTGGACTTTCTGAGGTGCTGTTATTCAGGGCAATGATCAAATTCTACCTGTTAAAACATGATGGATTAGAGAAAAAAACAACCCACCAGGAACCTGAAAAACCAGCGTTCATCTCCATGACCACGGCTTGAACTCTCTTTCCAACTTAACGATAATAGGTTCTGTCTTAGAAACTGCTATGTAATTTGATGTATGGGGGTCATTTGGCTCTGGACGAGGCATGGAAGCACAAGCCATAAAATCCTGCCAGGGTTCTCTGATCTTTGTGTGCTGCTGTTGTTGATATTTGTTACTTGGTCTATTTACCTGCTTCAGAAACACCAAGTAAAGGATAACACTAAAGGTTGGGAATGTAGCTCAGTGGTAGAACACTTGCCTATCTTGCAAGAGTTCCTGATCTCCAGCACCACCAGGAAAAAGAAAAGATGAGGAGTAACAAAAATCTAAAAAGCAAGTGAAAATCTTAACCCTCTTTTATTTAGTTTGCAGAAGTGAAATCTACATTTACTCTTTGTTTTCAACCTTTGCATAGTTAACCTCTAGTTTTCAACAAGAAAAGTTCCATATGAGTTGCATATATTCACACACATCACACATTCAAAATCTAAGTCTGTCTGTTAACATTGTAATGACAACTCCTTAAGAAAATGGCTTACACTTCATGCCCCAACTATGTATATTGAATCCCAGAATCATTCAAGTTTTCCAGGGATGGCAGATGTTAACTAGAAAAAAAAATTAATAAGCATCTATCAGTGGATTATTGTAATTTTGTTTTTAATATGGACTCCTTTAGATTTCATTATTAAACAAACAATCTGACCAACATCTGGAAAACAGGCACAATTAATTTTCCAGAACCTCAATTAAAAATTAAAGCATCACTTATCCAGAATTACTGTGCATAATCATGAGCCCTGGAGTATTGTTACTCTTTTGGAAATAGATAAGGAAGTGCAGATACCATGTTGGAAAGCAAATAAAGGATAAAATAAAATTTTAAACTGAATAGCAATTTATTGTCTTGGTTTCCTCTTCTTTCACTGAGAACAGTTCCTATTACATCTGACAGTGTTAATGTGTGGCATTATAAATTTTTTAGATACTAGGCTTGTGTAAAATAAAACGTCAGGTCAAGAAATTATTCTAGACACTTGAACAGCAAGATATCAGATAAAACAAAATGAAGTTAATTTTGAACATGCAATATTTCTAGTGACTTGCTAATCCCTTATCAGGAACTACAAGGGCCTCCGGCTTACTTAAGCCTTTTCATCAAGTTGTGCATTGTCTTGAAAAACACGAAAATACCTTTAAAAAATCAAAGAGCATATGACAGCCCCCATAAACATAAAATATACATTCAACACCAAGATCCCACCAAAGTCCTTACTATTGTTTGAGGTGCGCAATCACCTTGGACCTCACGCAATTCTCCCACAACTCAGCCCCCAAAGTTTCCAACCTAGTAAAGAAGTTGGAGATTTGCCAGTCAGGAAACTTTGCTTTGTACCCCTAAGCAAGGATTGGGAGTGGAGCGAGATTCCTCTGCAAAAATCTGTTTCTGGACAATAACCCCCAGGTGCAGGAGCTGAAGGAGAGTGGGGAGGCTAAATCGAGTGCAGGAAACAAGAGCTATTGTCTCTCTACAAGGTATGCCCAAATTCGACCTCCTTCCTCCAGATACCGTCCCCTCTTTCCACTCCTATCCCTTTATTAGCCTGCCCTCACCCCGAGTTTGAGCAAGAACGTCAAGAAAGAGTCCCTGCGTCCCCTGCCCCCTCGCTCGGTCCCTGACCCAGAAAAGTTGAGGCCGAGATTAGGGGAGAGGGGAGAGTGGGGGCGGGGATGGGAAAGCGGCCTGAACTCGAAGTGTAAGGGTATCAGTCACTGCCGGGAAGGAAGCTCCGGCTTGTGAACTCTTCTTGAACCGAGATTTAAGTCTGCAGCTATAAATCACCGAGACGTAAACTCCGCCATTCAGCACTCAGAGCAGCCGGTTGTGCCCCTGCTTACCTTAACTTCTGAAGAGCGCCGCAAGCGCAGGCTCGGGCTCCCGACCCGGCTCGGCTGCCCGGCCGGGTCCCCTCGCGCAGGATGGGCACCGACCCTCAGCATCAGCCGAGACGGCAGGCGGGCGGGAGACCCCAAGGCCGGGACGCCGCCGCACACAGCGTGGTCGCCTCGCTGCTCCGGCACGGCTCGCCCAGGGCGGACTGGGGCTGCTTGGACCCCCCTCCCACCCACCCCACCCACCCACCCCTCCCCCACACCTCCGCCCCCTGCCCTTCCCGAGGGCAGCAGCCGTGGCCCGGAGATAAGCGCTAGCGCAGCGCGGGGCTCTGCCTGGGCTAGTGGCACCGACTTGGGTATGTTTCTTATGAATATTACACGCGGAGCAGCGTCTGGGGGGTGCGGTGGGGGTGCTGGGGGCGGGCTGGAGGGGAGACCACGGCGGCAAGGGAAGCGCGGGCCCTGCGTGGGGGATGGGGCTGAGGCGAGGGGAGGGATAGAAGCGAGAGGGAGCTCAGCGGCAGGAGGAGGGCAGCCTCCCCCCACCCCTTCCTCTCCTCGCTCCTAGGCGTCACTAAAGTCCAGGAAAATTATGCTAATGAGGACAAACGGCTCTCACAAAGGGGCTCTCTTGCCGGACTCTATTTCTTAGGAATCCGTTTGAGAAACCACACAACCCTCTCCCCTAGTCATTTCCAGTTGGGGGGTAAAGGTAAAGAGAACCAGAAATGAGTTCCCCAGAGTTGGGGAGTTTACTTCACCTGCCACTCCCGATCCAGGGACCCCAAAGCCAATCTTTGGGGTGCTGGAATAAGGCCTTTCTCCAGAGACCTCCCCAAGAGCTAACTGGTCTCTTTGGTTATATTTTTAGGCAGAAACTCTTGGCATCTTGGTAGCCAGGAGAGTGTCCTGGGGGAGATGCACATTTGACTCAGCGGTGAAATGGGAGCTCTGGGCTCAAGCACACACAAGGGTGCCTAGGAACTTGGGTCTCCAGCTCTCCAGTGCCCACTGAACAGTACAGACACAAAGCTCGCCTACAGGGAAGACAGATAAAACTCTGACCCCAACACAAATGGACATGCATGATGTCTCTCCCCAACACCCCCATTAGTGAAGTAGTCTTCCTCTACTGAACTGAGAGCTGAGAAAAGGCAGGAGTTTGCCCAGTAATATTGCCATAACTTTAAAGAGAATGGTATTCTTCCTAAGGCTTCTATAGGTTCAGAAGCAAACTGCAAAGGTATGAGTGTAGCAAAAAGAGAAATGGAGCTTTCCTGCAATTCCGAGGCGTCAACGGCCGAGTCCTTCTCAAAGGAAGGTGTTAAAAATATAAGTAGTATGTTTAAACTGTCAGGGAGCCAAAGTGTCACCTTAGAGCAAAAACAAAGCCAGGGGAAAAGGGAGAAATCAAAAAGCACTCTGGGCCAGGGTGGCCTCATGCATACCAATGGTTTTTGTCATTTATGGCCAGGCAAGATTTATGACTCGGAGCCCCAAAGCTGTAAACAGAGCACAAAACAGCAAACACTTGCTCCTTATGGCATATTGCAGCGGCACAACTTGAAAGCTGGAGCCGGCCGCGTAGGAGGTGAGAGTCGGCTGCAAAAATCCACTCCGCGGCATTTTCTCTTCAAACTCGCCGAGTCGGATATGGCATTTGAAAAAAGAAGGCGTGGGTCAATAATCAACCCGCACTTTCTCCAAACTGCTGACGCGACTCTCACCGCCCTCTCAGCTAAGCCAGCTGCAGGAAAAGCCAGCTCTCTGTGAGAACCTGCCCCGGGAGGGGACAGGCTGGGCCGAGTGGGCCCCGAAGGGACCAAGGACGCCCAACTAAGGGTTGGGGCGCTTAGAGCCCATACCTTTACAGGACGCCAAGACCAAGCCGGGCAAACCACGAAGACCGGACCTGAGGAAACGCAGGAGACCAGGCAGATCTGGGGTGGGAACTCAGCTCGGATCAAGGCCTCCACCCGCCCTTGACTAGGTGGCTTCTGAGTCACAGGCCCCTGCAGGCAGAAGTGGGGCTCTGACTTCAAGACTAATGTCTGGCATCCCAGGACGAGGGCCTCATGCTTCTTTTCTGAGATCCAAAGGGCTGGCTTTGGAGCAAGCGCAGGCGAGATGATTGCAAATAATTTATAATGGTGGAAGCTGTTTGTTGGTTTGTTATTGTTTTTTTTTTTTTAAGAAAATACGCTTGTCGATTTCTGCCTTCAGAAATTACCCAGTTGCCGGCTGCGCCCCTTCTAGGCAAATCCCACAACAATTCACCCGTCTTCTCCAAACTCACCAAGCTTCTCTTTGCTGAGAGGACCCATTGGCTCCAGGAACTCACCCCAAGTCCCCATGGTTCCTGATTTTTCTTCCAGGGGGACTAGAAGAAAACATTTTCTCAGCAGTAGAAGAGTACTTGGAGCAACAAAGGTGCCTGGTGGTACATTTCTACCATGCAAGGCAATGTCCTGCATATCTCTGAGAGAGCCTCAGCGGCTCAAAGGCTACCTGTGCAACCAGGAAAGAAGGTGAGGGGTAATTGTTGGAAGAAGAGGCATTGAAATCCCAGAATGGGGAGCAAAGTTATTAAGGATTTATACTTGCCTGTGAAAGTGAGCCTGGCATTTTGAAGGTAGAAGGGGACTGGCTTTTTAAATAGCGAATAGTTTAGCTATAATGGAGTGGTTTTAGTTCTTTCCTGGGAGGATAAACCAACCCATGCTCTATAAAAGCAGCTATTGGCTTCTTCTCACTGTGCACGCTTTTATATAGAACCAGCTCAAGAGTCCATCGTTAGATATTTATTCTGTTTGCTGGCATTGAAGCGACAATAAAAAGATGCCTCTAACAAACCTCTATTCCCTTTCTCATTCTTTCTAGTGAAACTATATTATTTATGAGTCTTTAACTGGGTCAAAAATGTGCCAGAACTGGGTCATAAATCATATGAAATGCTGACAAGTAATTGAACAGCAATTAAAGCTTACATTTTATTTCCAAGGGGTGTTTTAGAGCACTTGAAATGGCTTCAGTTAAACAGTTACCGCCGAGACCAGCACAGGGACGAGTAGAACCAATCCTTCTGTTCTAGGGAAGTAAATTCCACTGAAATAGGGGAAGCCTGATTTGATTTTTTTAAGGAAATGATATTTTTAAAAAAATTAAAAGAGGCAAACCCAATTCCTGACTCCTCATAGGCACCCTTTTTCCTGCTCCAAAGAGCAGAGGAAAGTAGAATTTCCTCCACCTTTCCAAGTAGTTTCCACTTTTCCCAGGAGTGTGAGGTCCCCAAAGCCCAATTAGCTCAAGTTTTCCCTGTAATTTGGATGCACAGTTTAACTCTCATCTTCCTCTATCCTGGCAACTGCTCTGTTTCTGGGGCTCTGAAGCCAGAGATGTCTGCCCCTGTTTCCTGTGGATTCTGCCTCTAGACTTTTGTCCAACTCAGGCATACTGGTCAGTTCTTAAACTCTTCAATCTGGCTTGGGGGCATTTAGGGAGCACCACACTGAACACACAGATGAAACCCAAACCCAGTCCCAGCTCCCTTCTGAATGTGAGAATAACCCAGCCTCCAGGCAATCAGCATGCTCACCACCACCCCAAGCCTCTCCAAGGTCTGAGCTGTCTTTCTCCATCCCTCCCAGGCAGACAGTGCTCGGTGCTCCGAAACAATGGCGCTCCCTCTGGGTTGGCTCCTTAGGTCCCAGCGTGTGGGGAAGCATGCCCTGCAACCCAGCACTGAACAAAGTGGCTGGAAGCATCATCAATAAAATGGCAGCGCATCTGTACATTTCCTTCATCGATTTTCCTCTTGCATCTGTTCAGGCTGCCCAGGTCAGCTCTAACCCTCCATCCCCACCGGCAAACACTGCTGACCCAGGAGAGATTTCCCTTCTCCTCCACCGGTCGCCCACCCCTTCCCTTCCGTAAGGTCTTGCCCTCCAGCTCTGTGCTGGGCCACCTCGGCCTCCACCCGGCACTTCAGGACCCTCCCTCTGCTTGGGGCTGAGCTCCTGGGACTCCAGCCCTGCAGTGGACAAAGCCACCTCCACACTGGAGACTACTGGGCCCACCTAGTAGCCCCCAAGTACCCTTTTCTTTACAACCCTCAACATTTTCCAGAAAATTAAACTCAGGGTCTGAGGTACTACTGGGAATCTTTGAAATGGTTTCGTTTCCAAAAGAGAAACAAAGGAAGAGAAAGGCTGAGGGTCCTGTCCATAAGCCAGTGTCTCCTCGCCTGACCTTTGTCTCTCATAGCTATAACTCACTCTAGATATGAACAATCAGCGGAAATACCTTAAAATAAATTCCATCCTCTTGGTGTGGCCTCCAGTCCCATCAGCTAGCTCGCCTAGAACCGCTCCATGAGCACTGAAAACTGCAACCCGCTGGAAGAGCCCTCTCCGGAGAAGGGGAAGGAGAAGGAGGAGGTGGGTACGTGGGGGTGGGGGGAAAGCTCTCGCTCTGTAGAGAATCTAGAAAACGTAATCACAGGCGAAGCCTGCCTGGGTCTTCGCTCCAAATGCCACAATAATGTGCTGTATTATGTGCTCACGTGGTCATACGTCAACTTAAATCCTTTTATTTGAAATAGGAAATCACTGAAGGAACTAGGTTTCCAAGCAGAATATTTAGCTTTGGAGGAAGAGAAATGGGGGACCTTGACCAGTAGTCAGTAAGAGTACTAAGTAGTAGGATGCTGGGGGCCACCCCCACCACATACACATATACATGCCACACAAGGCTGCTTATCTCCACTTAACATTTCTTTATACACACTCCAGACATGAGACAACAGCAATGCTATCCATATTTTGAGAGTCCACTTAACTTTCCTCCCTACCACCATGGACAAACTGAATCCAGCACTCCCTGTCTGGTTCACAGGCCCAGATATAGAAAGGCAAGAGCCAAGCCCCAAAACAACTGGCCTATCATGACCAGTGGAGTTTGTAACACCCACAAAATATACATCTACTGGAGACACCAAAAAAGGCCTATAATTACCTAACAAAACATTAAAACTACTTCTCCAAGTCCAGTCGATTTTGTTCAATGCAAGCCCACTAGCAAAGACATGCTTGGCTTTAAAGTAGTAAGTCAAGGTTTTATGAAAAATCTGGAGGGACATAATGCCCTGGCCAAACCTGAACTTACATACTGCCTCAGTGCACAGCTGAGTGATACATGAAATTGTAGGTTTCTAAAGAAGAAAAATGTAAGAGGAAATGATCTATTTGCCCCTACAAGAGGGGTGGGAGGAAAGTACCAACCTTCACTGGAGTCCTTTGTGCTAACCTACAAGACAACTTGGGACCCTCTCTGCAGGAGGATCTGTCTACTCTCCCCTAAGACAACTCCATGTCTATCAGAAGAAACTGAACTGAACCAATTCTGTTCTGGAAGAATCTGGCTAAAACAAATAAGCTGCCCCTCCCCCCAGGCTTTACCCCAACTCCTGCCTTTTGCTTGGTGACACTGCCCATTCATTTCAACACTTCAGCCCTTCATGAGCTGTCTAATAAGAGTCTCTTTTCTGGTCTTAGTTTCTGAACTTTGAGTGCTGTGAATCCAGTGAGTTCCTCAAGCCATATTCTTTTGTTCCTGAAGAGTGTGTCTTCAGCTGGTTATCTCTAAGTGTGAGGACTCAATTGTAGCAGCTGCAGGCTGCTCCCTTTCCTTCCTTCCCTGAAAGGGAACAGGAGTCTGATGAGAATATAAGGCCCTAAGTAAGGGGGCCTCGTCATGGGGGTGTCCAAATCAGATGGGCAATTAAGAGACCTAAGCTCTTAGAAGCAAGCCCTGGCCAAAGCTGGTGGCAGTATTGTCATAAGGTTCTGTTTGTGGTATAGCTGAAAGAGGACCTCTATGTGACCTTTCCCACATGTGACCTAAATCAGAAGCTGAAAAGTGAGAACCCAAAGTGAAAACCTGCCCCTCTCAGGTTTGGGAGATGGGGAACTGGATCATGGTTGATTTCCAAAATGAATTTTCCTGTTCCCCAAGGACTTAGTCCATTCATTCTTCTCCCCTTTGTACCTTATGAACCCCCAATCATTCAGATTGAACACTCCAGATACCTTAGAAAGGACTTGGAAGTATTGCCCACTTGCTGACAACTTCCCCCACCCCAGTTTCTGTAGAAGCATCTACTCAAAGATGAAAAGGGGGCCCCTTTATAAAGGGGGCTCCAGAACAGTTTTGGACAAATTGAAACTCTTGAGGCCATAAATCAGTGACAGAAGGCACTGGTACTGCTTCAGAGAACTACCTTAATGCCAGCAGGGCCCAGAGGCACCTCAGCTCCATCCTAGAGCCTCTATGCTGCTACCATCCCAGTTAATGATCCAATTACTGTTTTAAAATTAACATGAACCACTTAAGATGCAGTGATTTGGGTAGGATGAGAAGGGAGAAAGAAAGGCAAAGGGAACTTAACTTTTGAGATGAAAATGACTTCCTTAAGACAGATTTTGAGCTGGGCAACTCACAGAAAACCCAACAGCTGAGAGTCTTCCTTCACCACTCTGAGTTCTGTTTTCCTGGAGCCAAGCTATAAGCCTTTTAAAACTTCAGTAACCAATCCCCTTCCACTCACCCCAATAGTCTCCAACTTGAACAGGCTGTGATCCAGGCCACCAGCCAAAACAGGGAGAAAATTGGCTTGGAAGGAGCAGGCGACCAAAGATACAGACCCTTAGTCAATATTTGCAAGGGTGTTAGCAGATTAGCTACATCTATACTCAAATACTACAATCTGATAACTCTATCAAAACTACACTCAACATTTTTGTTGACTCTATTGGTTTTGCTACTCAGCATCAGGTCTCTTAGCCCACTGTATGTATGTATGTGTGTGTGCGTGTGTGTGTGTGTGTGTGTGTGTGTGTGTGTGTAGACGATAGATCATTATTTAACATGAGATATTCCCTGTGGGTGCAACTGCAGTATAAATGGGTTCCAAGGTCTCTGGATGTGTGTATCATGTTATACACATGGCCTCAAACTCCTGAAGCTATTTATGCCTGCAATTGTTCTGTTGTTTGTAGAGATGCAAATCATGTATACACATCGAGTTGCAAGTTCCTAAAATGTTCCATCTACATTTGATATAAACAGAAATACACTTGCTGAGAAAATAACCTAGTTAATATTATTCTGTTTACTTCCTAGCTGATAAAATAATGATTTTATCTAGAGTACCATACCGCCACTGAATAGCATGTTGCAATTAATTAACAAGCTGATATCTATCCGGGGAGCAAATTTTAGGGAACACTTAGACCTAAGGAACAGAAAACAAGATTTCAAAAACTCTTTTAAAATAAGTAATTCCTGAAACAATAAAGCAAATTCATTTGTTCATACCAAGCTTCTGAAAGCTATTCCAGCAGCCCCTCCCCCAAATAGGCACATAATTTATGGATCTTTTACAAGGTAATAAACCACAGTAATTACCTCCCTGCATCCCAAACTAAGAGAACAAATTAAGTCAGAACTTGAAAAGAATTTTAAAGAGTTTTCCCTTGTTCCAAATAGGAAAAGAAAACGTTGAGAATAGAAGACTGGAGTTTTTCCCCCGTAGGAAGAACCGTGGGTCAGCCCTGATGAAAAGCTGAAGGAGATCCGTTGCTTCAAAGGCCTACACATTCAAAATAGAGCAACTTCTCTCACGGACAGGCAAAAGTATCAGAGAAACTGCAAGGCAGTGAGTCAAGTTTTCTCAACCAAGAGCTGGTACATTATTTCCAAACTCACAGCCCCAGCGGGTGCAGTTGCCTCCGAAGACAAGGGGAGCAGCCCACACAGAGGCCGCCGCGCCCATGGCCTCTACTTGCTTTTACCTCGCAGTACCGTGTGTGGTTTGTCTGGGTTTTGCAGGAAGAAACAAACATCTCCTCTGGCTCCCTCCACCCCATCTTTGGTTTCTGCAACCCCTCAACTTCGGTTTAGCTGCTGGCTTTGGGGCAGACTCTTTGTCTGCTTGAAGACCCGCATTGTCGGGGCGTGCAGCTGAAGGGAAGCCAGCTCCAAAACTCGTCCGAAGTTAAATATTGACCAGAACCTCTTTCAACCAGCTGTAGTTGCCTGGAGCTGGGGAGGATAAACTCCACCCAAATGCCTGGTGCAAAGTCTGGCTCTGGGAAGAGTTTTGGCACAGCGCTTACCTCCAAAGATGTTTAAATCTGAACCAGGAATTGTCTCCAACTCCAGACGCTCAGGGAATCTCCTTTTCCGGTGTCCAAGCGGTCTGTGGACAAATGAACAGCAGAGGGTGAATGGTCGCTGCGAAGAAAGGGAGTCGGAGGACCGGAGTTGGAAATGCGGCCTGCGCGGGCGCCAGGGTGGCCCCGGGGGTGACGCCGACACGGAGGAGTCGCCAGGGCACTCGTCCATGCGAAGCGTTCATAGCTCGAAATGTTCCAGTCTACAAATGGCCCGAAGATGGTGATTTATTTCTGTAAAATAAATACATACTCCATCTCCACATCCACACTCTCTCCTTTTTCTTTCTTTTTTTGGGAGTGAGAGGAGGGGGAAGAAACTGGACAGAGAAGGAAGATAGGAAGGTGGGAATAGGCTTTGGTTGCATTGGTTCCTCTGGGAGAGCTCCTCAGGCACCCCAACTTGGGGAATGTGAATGCACGCTTTATTTTCTTTTGCTAACAAAGGGAAGCCTTGTCTGGAAGCATTCAATCACAGACTCTCCAGAAACCTCACTAATAGCGTTCATTTCTGTTGGCGCGAAATCAGACCCCAGCTCAGTCCACAGACCGGAGGCAGTCTTGGGAGGTTTTGTCCTCTGGTTCATTCAAGTACTAGACCAACCACTTCTTGGTCCTGGTAGGCTGGCAGGACTACCCAAGCACCCACTCCTCACAGCCATCCAAACACTGCTGCTGGAAATGGGCAAGGCCAGGGCACTGGGCAATATTAATATTCCAGTATTAGATCAGGGGGCCTGCTCCTGCCCTGCCCTTCCCTGCACAGCAGCCACAAACTGGCTCAAACTAGTATTGCTTCAATCTCATTCCTAACAATATTCGCAACTCTCTTTTACCCTCTTAACAGCAATTGGTGGATGGTGGAGACCTCAACCAACTTTCTAGGGTGCGAGTTCCTGGGGAAGGAGCAGAGAATCATCCCAGAGCTCTGGGCCCTGGCTGTGAGAAGTCCTCCCCTCTGCTGGGACTCCACAGGGCATTTGCTTCTACAGCCCTAATCCTGAACCCACTACTCCTTAATCTAGACCTAGATAACTCCCCACACTGCCGCTTCATCCAGATTTGTCCTCTGCTATCTGTCCTGCATCCATGTAATCCTGCTGAGAGCACTGAGAGGGACCACCGAATAGCTGACAAGTCCCCTGACCCCTGGCTTCACAGCCCACTAGCAGGCTGAACAAGTAGCAGCAAACTGGCAGCTGCCTTCTGCCACCACTGGACTCACAGCCTTTACCCTCAGTCTGGTACTGGGGGCTCAGAATCCGTGCTCACACTAGTGTCCTCAATGGGAGTGCCCCTGCCCTTAGGGCTCCTGTGTGACCCTAAGCAGGGTGGAGTTCAGCCATCCTGCACATTGCCACTCAACTTCGCCCCAGAAAGAGATCCGCTATGCCACTACCTACTTTCACCACCCTGCTGCTCCAGGTTTAGGAGTATTGCAATTATTATTATTGTTGCTATTTCCTTATCCCCAATTCTAATATTCATGGTTGCTGTTCCCCATAAATCCTTCAGACTAATGAATCACAGAAAGATGTTGCCTAGGTCTCTCTCTGCAATGGCCACCACACCGGCTGTGGCCTCTCTCTCTACGTTTTTTGGCGTTGGCTTGCTCCCTCTCCTGCCCAGCGCGGGTGATTTATGAACGCCGGGAAAATTGAACAAAGCCGCGCGCCCGTCCTGTGGTATCTCTGCAGCCTTCCCCAGCGTGAATCAGAACATTACCAACTGTCTACGCATCCGTCCCACTTCATCACCAAAGCCAGGATGTGACCGCAAAAAGCACGAGCCCGAACTCACGTTTCACCAGATGCAGCGCGCTCCCTGGACCCGCAGAAACCCTGCAGAAAAGCAAAGCCCCAGGACCCAGCAAGGGCCTGCTAGCTCCGGTTCTCCACGCTGAAGGGCTCTTTCCTGCCTTCCTGAAGGAGTTAAAAAACCTTTGGAGATAAATCTGAGGGTTATATATTTAAAAATCAAATAGGAAGTTGGAGTCTCACTTCTGAGAGATTCATTCCTAGTGAGGCCCTGACGACTCCGATCCATTCCTGACGATCTGCATTAATTATTTAATGAGTCACGTGATCTCAAAGATTACAATTTCAATATCTCCCTGAAACAGGCGCTACACCTTTATCAGCTGCAACCAGGGTTCTTGTTTGGCTTTTTTGCTCCCCAGGCTTCAGGAGTGTATTCACCCTTGCCCTGATCCAGCAAGTGACTGCCATGGAAGTAACAGGGGAGCACAACAAAATTGGTTATTCACCGGCAGATGCATTGTGGACAGTGGGGAACCCACAGCTCTCTCTGGCTCCCTGACATCCATCACATCCTGAACCCAGCAATCAACCACCTGTCTGATCAGCAAGAATAGGGCCAAACCAGTTTGGTTACATAATATACCAGGGCAGCTTTGATGGTGTATCAGGTAAGAACTTACCCTTCTTCCAGGCTTCACACACCTGTGGCCTTGCACATCAACTGTAAGCCCTGACATATACCTTCCATTCCTGGAAGAATAACCTCAGCAGTAGGAAAAATGCCTGTGTGCTTACTCTCATCTTCAGTGAGATCAAAGGCTCTTCTCAACCTACCCACTCATTTACCTCAGGAACATCAGGATGGAGAATTTTTCAGCTGCCTCAGTTTCCTCATTTGTGTAAATTGAAAAGATTGAACAAAAATGACCTCCAGGTCTCTTTCAATCTGGGAATCTCATCTTCAAAAATCAATTCTACAGAGAAAAGGCCTGGCCTGAAAGTGGAGAGGGGTGCTTCATAAGTCTGAAGCTTTCAGAAGATGCCAAGAGTTCCAAGCCAGAAGCTGCAGACTAGATTTCCTGAAAGCCCCAGCCACCTCCCTGATGTTATCAAGGAAACAAACCACATATCTTCTCCTCCTGTTGTTTACAACCCAATTCTTTGAGGTGCAAAGCAATTTTTCTTGGACCAGTGTGTAATATAGAAAAGGGGTGCCAGAAGCAGCACTTGGGAAAGGTGAACCTATGTTTTTCAGTGCAGGAGTGTGCCCAGTAGAGACCAAGCCTAGCTGAGGGTGGCCTATTTCCTACACAGAACCTACTCATTTGAATGGGGAGCTCCAGAGTTCTATTGCATTTGTTCTTTGGGATTTTTCTTTCTTTCCATTTTAAAGAGTCCCTGATCTATTTCTATGTTGGAACTGCTAGAAAGTAGCCATCAGTGACAAGAACAACAGATTTGGAAGCTCAGGGGAACAGGTAGATGCAGGGGAGATGGTGATACCTATCCAATGGGGAGAAGGGTGAGAAATGGGGGGAAAGGGACACCTTGGGACAGCTGGATATGAAGGCAGAGACACTGCGGTAGGCCCATCCCCATATATCTAGGTAATCTTCCCAAGAGCTCCATCCTGGGTATTAAGTACTCTACTATGCCTGTCACAGTTGAATTCCTGCTGTAATAAAACACCGGGTATATCGTAGATTTCAGCAAAATCAGGGAAGAAAGCCTGCAAAGTGCCATTTTTCTTCAAGGGGGAGAGTGTTAAGTACTTAATTCAAACTGTGACCATTAAAGTGTCTCCTATCCTATTTAGGTTGATTTCAGATGTTGACAAAACTTTTATCTCCAAAGTCATGCACAACTTGGCTCTGTGACTAAAGCAGATGAGTGTGTACTGAAGGGAGGGAGGGTGGAAGAGGGAGGGAACAGGAGAGCATGTGTAAGGGTCATTTTGTTAGGAGAATTATAGAGCTTACACAAAATACTGTCTTTAAAGGTCAAGGGTTTGAGGGGCTAGCCGGGTTTGCCTTTAAAAAAGACAATTAATGAGATAGAAAATTTGTCCTCTCAGTGAACTCCTATGGTTGCCCTAGCAAAGGGCAGACAATGCAGGATTTTGAAGCACAAAGTGAGATTTTTTGAAGCTATTATAACAAGCTCCTTTTAAGGCCAAATCTGAAGCAGACAAAACAGTGCAAAAAAATGGCATAATCATTTGGGTCACTTCCGATAATTTTGATTTTGTAAGACTCACCAATACCTTAATAATCATTTTGGGCAAAAGTGCCATTTTTTCCTGAAATATCAGAAAAATCATCTCAATCCTCTCTTCCTTTTCTGGATATAAAAGCAAATGAAAGACATCCCTTTTACCTCTATATCCAGATAGAGCTAAAGTACCCAGACCCTTCCTCCCCACAAAGGAAATATAAGGATTTACCTTAAATGATGATAATCTGCCATTTGGGGTTTTGCAGCTTGATACTCAATATCCACCAAGAGTTTAGGCTTTTTTTTGTTTTTGAGCAGACAGCCAAGATGCTGTGTCTTTGCCTGAGACCACATTATTTGCAAGAAGATCCCTCTCTCCTCCACAGACTTTTCCCAGAGAATGCCTTTCAGAATTGCTGTTGAATTACAAAGAAGTATTTATTGTATGAGGTGATTAATGATTCCTGGGAAAATTGCTATTTTCAGCGTGATTTAATTTCGTTTTACAAGTGCGTGTAGTAGGGGGAGGGTTAATAAGTTTCAGCAGCAGTTGCACTGCTTCCAGAAAAGCCTGGCACCCGTTCACACCTTATAAAATGTACTTTATGCCAGTTTTTTTTCCTGACATGGTGTATTTGTTTGCCCCTGAATTTTGTTGACCCCACAGAGACTGGTGCCCATTACTTCTCTCTCAAATCTGGTTTGTTTGTAGGTTAAGAACAGATCACCCTTGCTTGTATCACACACAGGGCAGCGGGTGAAAGGGGGACCAGCACCAATACTGGCTGTTTCACTGATGATGGAAAGCTGGGTTTAAGAATCCTCAGGTATTGTACAGGTAGGTGAACACCCCCTCCCTTCTCTGTTAAAATTACTTCATGACCTAAAAACTTCACTTTTTCAAGGGCATATGACAGCTCTATTCTTGAGCCAGCATGCATTATCATCATTTCTGTATCTTGCTATAGGGTACTCCCTGCCTTGAGTGCCAAGTTGGACTCAGTATACAAATACTAGAGTTATGGAGATCAAGAAGTGAGTTTTAATTTTCAACCTTTTGGATCCAGAACTAGGAATTGAGAAGAAAGATCCCAAAGCATTTGAGGAAGTCACCCTAGTTTCAGAGTTTGGATTTCTTCCAGCAGTGAACTCTTCCAGGTCTACTTTGCTTGGGGTGCATTTTGGGGTGTCATTATGCTTTTATTTCCTCAGAAGATACTTTGTAGGATGTACTGGGGAAAATCTCTTTTACTTTGAAAATTCTTTTTCATAAAAGAGAAACAAGCAAACCAAAATACCCAAGCTCTACTTCGTGATGAGGTTCTTACAACCAGCCAAGAAACGAAAAGCAATCTCAACCCTTTGCACAAACTATTTTTTATCTCCAGGGAAACAGGCAGATTAAATGGGAAGGTGCAACAAATACCAAAGGGACCACTTCTTTCCAAGTGTGCTCAGAGTTCAGTGTGTAGAACAGCTGCAGAAACTCCTGGGCCCCCACTGCACTACATGGTTTCACCTTTCATTACAGGGAAGGACACGTTTCTATGCCTTACACAGACTTGAAACCTGAAATCCTGGCCAAGTTTGGGAAAAAGAGGAGCCCTCTCAGAGCTCAAGAGGCTCCCTGCTCTTTGGAACATTTCCACAGAGGGTCAAGCCTGACAGGAGTTCAACTCAAGTTGAACACACACATACACACACACACACACACACACACACACACACATTATGTGATCAGTCAGAATCCCTGTTACACAGCTCAAGCCATCTACAAGGTTTTTGCATGCAAAGTCAAGCACTTCAATCCCAAAGTTTTTTATTTAATGAAAAGCTTAGTAAACACACATATCTTTTAGTTTTTAATGATTTTTAAAATGAAGTTTATTCTTAGCACATGGCTATCTGTACAGCCATATCACAATTTGTACACTTGCACATGGAACTAAATGCATTCCCCTCTCCCTGGAGGTTGTGCCCCCGAATAAGACAGTATCTCTTTGACAATATCTTAAATAAATGCAAGGAAGGGAAACTAATGGGCACATCTACCATCAAGGTTTACACATTTTGAGAATTAAATAATCTTGTGAGGTCCACAATGTCCACTCATTTATTCAGTTCAGTAAAAGGCTTGTTGAGCTGCCCTAATGGAGGAGGGAGAGGTAAGGAGGGTGGGAAAGGGTCTGTTTTCCTCTTGCAACAAATATACAAGTACATGTCACCAGTCAGTATGCTATGTCCACCTGACTTTAGACATCTCAAATATATATGATGCCAAGTAGTTCTTCACAGGTATACAAACCTGGCAGCCTTGTTCAGGCCAGCAGGTTGTTCCACCAAACAGCAACCTGGACAAGTGTCCTCTTTTGGGTGGTGATCAGCACACTCTTACTGGGAGTAATGTCTTCTTTTTTGGTTATCCTTTTCACCAAGTTGGGTTTTGTTTTGGTGTCTGTTATGGTCCAGATGGGGAGAGAGGGATAGAGAAATGGGCAGGAGAAGAGAGAGGAAAAACAGGTAAGGGAAGACAGAAACTGATCTAGGTCGCTAGAAGGTTATATGGAAGAAGGAATGGGTGTGGAGGAACCAGGGACAGAGTGTGGGCTCTGAGTTTGTGCTTTCCCTGGTGGGGCAGCAGAAGCAGAGGCCGGGTTGGAGGTTCGCATCTTGGTGTTCGGCAGTTTGTGATCTTTCTTCCACTTCATTCTCCGGTTCTGAAACCAGATCTTGACCTGGCGCTCAGACAAGCAGAGTGTGTGGGCGATCTCGATGCGGCGCCGCCGGGTCAGGTAGCGGTTAAAATGGAACTCCTTCTCCAGCTCCAAGACCTGCTGCCGGGTGTAGGCGGTTCGAGAGCGCTTGGGCTCCCCTCCATTATAACTGGGATTGACTGAATGCCCAGAACCCCGAAGGAGAAGGCCAAGGAGAAGGGAGTGGGAGAGCGGGAAAAGAGGAGGAGATAGAAAATAGGGTGGGGAAGAGCAATTGGACATCATCATTATATAATAACCTGACATCAAGTTCACGCAAGATACATAAAACGGCAAAGAAAATGTTTCACAGGCTATTGACAACGGGAAACACCCGAGAGCCATAAAGAATGGTGCTGGGCATTGGGGCTGAAGAAAAGCTTCAAAGACACATGGCCTGAAGCCTCTGCCAGGGCAATTAAATTTATGGGGGCTATAATTACTGCCCTAACAGTTTGGCGTCTCGTAAATCTCCCGATAAAGGGACCCTGGGTACAAAAGGGTTCTCACGTTTGGATCAGGCTGAAGGCTGGCGCACACACCCACATCTCCAGCAGCCAGGGCCAGATGGGGGGTCCCCTTCCAAGGCCCCCTTCTCTCGGGCCTCTAGCTCCTGACCCCCGCCCCGACCCTCCAACCCGGGCCTGGCCCCAGCCCACCCTTCCGCCCCTCCCCAGCGGCGCCACGTACCGGCGCTGACATGGATCTTCTTCATCCAGGGGTACACCACGGGCTCCTTGCCTTTCAGGCCGGGCGGGCTCTTGTCCGCCAAGAGCAGCGGGCACGCGGGGGCGCTGCCCCCTGTCGGGACGCCCGGAGTGGCGGGGGCTGCTTCGCAGCGCCGTGGGGGCGCAAGGGGCGCAGCGCGGTGCTGCGGGGGAGGCGGTGGCGGGGGCTGCCGCCCGGGCTGCAAGACTTGGCTCGAATGCAGGCCGTGTGCTGGGCCCTTGGCGTGAGCCGTGGGTTGCTCGGGCTGTGGTGGCCGCCCGGGGCTGGCGCCGCCGCGGTAGCCATAGGGGTAGGTGGCGTCCGCGGCACCATGAGCGGGGTAGAGTGCGGCCGCGGGGTAGGCGGGTTCGCGGGCAGCCCGCGGCGCGTAGTAGGAGGCAGGGGGTTCGCGGCTGCCGCCCGCGTGAGGGAGCTGGGGCTGCTGCGGCGGCAGGTGCTGGGTCGCGGGCGCCGGGGGCTGCTGGTAGCCGGGGCCCCCGCCTGGGCCGCCGTCTCCGCCGCCCGGGCCGCTGTGCTGCGCGTACTCCTCGAAGGGAGGGAACTTGGGCTCGATGTAGTTGGAGTTTATCAAAAACGAGCTCATGGTCATTAATTTGTGAAGTGCAAAAATACTAATTTTTCTCGCGTTGTCGTTTTTCTGGGATCGCTGAGGCCCCTCCCCCTCTCGCCTCGCTTCCCATCCCCCTTTCCTCTGCGCCCTTCCCCTCCCCCCGCTGTCAAGTGCCCACCCCACCCCCTCCCGCCGACGCCACCACCAAAGTTCGCGCCGCTCCTCCCCCCGCGCGCGCGCGTTCCGCCTCGGCCCCGCGCGCGCCCCGCCCTGCGCCCCACGTGCAACGCCCTCACCAATGGGCGCGCCGCGCGCGCGGACCCGGATCAGGAAACGCGCGGGTGGGTGATGGATGCCACAGTCTGGCCCAGGGAGGGGGAGTGAGCAGGGGCTTGGGTCCTGCAGCCCCCCAGTTTGGATTACCGCTGGGAGTTCGGGGCCCGTATGTGCCCCTACTTCTAGGCTAGGCCCCGGGGCAGCCGGGCGAGCGAGGCTCAGCGCTGATTTCCAGTTCAGTCAGGCCCCGCGTTCAGCAGGGTTCGAGGCCCGCTCCAGGAGGAAAAAGGCGTGAGCGCTAAGGGGCATCCTATTTTTTATCCTGGCACAGGAATAAAACGAACGTGGCTGACAAATTTTCCCATCCCCATATTCCTTTCCTACACTTTGTTCACACGTCTCCTGGTCTGAGAGTCCCTATTTTGAGAAGACTGGCAGGAACTGCAAAGGGGGTGTGGGTAGCTGAGAAATCTACGCAAGGGTGTACGCGAAGCCATTCCAGTGTAATCGAACAGACGTTTTTTAATTTTTCCTTTTCTTTGAAGACAGTCTGTTTTGTTTTTACCTTATTTTTCAAAAAAAACCCACCACCTTTCTAATAGCACCTAATTTGATGGAGGGGTCGACATACGAACTAAACATGCCTGCATTTACTAGGCGCGATTATGCGACAGACGATGGCTCCAGGATAAGAATGGATAAAAGCATACCTCCACAAAACCGAACTTTGAAACAAATAACATCCTATTTCAGAGCAATCCTCAAATAAAAGCAAGCTTAAAATAGAGTAAGACCCTTGCCAGATCTGATCCCCAGGGGTCTTTTCCAGCTAAGAATTTTGTTTTCTCTTTTGAATGCTGCCTTTTCAGGCTGTAGCTGAGGCTAGAGTTATATTTACAGAACAATCTATAATTTCTGAATTGCTGAAAATTAGCATATTAACGATATCAGTAGCTCCGGAAAGGAGGGAAAGGGACTGTTGCCTGCCATTCGGTAATTGAAATTTGATGGGTAAACTAATTATGCCATTATTAACAAATAAATTACTTATTAATTTCACCTAATGTTGATCTTTGAAGTAAATACTGATGCCTTATTCGTACTGTGTACTTTTTCTTTTGTCAGTACCAGACACACCTAGATCCTGTACTTTTCAGCCTAGATTAGAGCACTGCAAACTAGCATAGTCATCACTCTCTAAAAATAACTTTCATATTGGCAGGCAAAGCTAAGATATTTCAACTGGTGCACCTTAGTTGGTTTTTCAAAGAGCAGTATAAACAGCCTTCTCAGAACTGAGTCTGGAACACAGACAAGGAAAGTTATAGCTTAAGCCTGGAGACACTTCAAAAAGAATGTCAATTTTATCTTCATTTATATTGGTTACTTATATGAGTTACTAAATGCTGGAATATATCTATTTGATGGATAGTCATTTAATGCTTAGCCACATAAAGCCTATTATATGGGACTAATCTTTAAACTAATTTAGAAAAAGAGGTTAAAAAAGGGATCATATTAGCTTTCTAACTGGAATCACCCTGAAGTGGTGTAAAGAGGTTTTCCACATTGGGTGTATGTGTGTGTGAAGAGTGCAGTCCCTTGACTTAAGGCACCCTGAATTTTTTTAATGGAATCTGAGCCACAGACAAAAAATCATTGCTGATTATAATCTTTAGATGTCCTCTCTAGACTTGGGGTGGGGAAAATCTAGCCTGTGATACAGCCACCTAAACCAACATGTCTCCCCAGCAAGAAAAAATAATAGATACCTAGATTGTATACTATGTAATATAAATAATATGTACATAGATAGTATATATTACAAATCTGGGCTGTCTGGGCTTCAAGGGGAGAAAAGCATGACAAGGAAATCTTGCTGTCCTCCTCAAGTCATCAACCTTGAGCACTAGGGTCTTATCTATGTCTGTTTAATATTATTTATGGACACTAAAGCGCAAAATTCATGTTGTTTAGCCTCCGAACCTTCTAGGAAATTTCTATTTTTAAGTATTAAGGAGACACGGCCACTGTTTGTATATGGATAAGCTAAACCAGCTAACTGTGCCTGTGTTTCGTGTGGTTCTATTACTTTAGGAAGATGGGCTTACACAGAATCCCCCAAGGCCTGTAACTTGTCTTTGCAGTTCGTATCATAAACACAAACGGAGCCAGGACCACCAAGCGTTATCTCACACACCGACATTTTGACATTTTACTACAAGATTTATGGCTGTAATAAACAATCCCAGTACCTTTTCTGAACCTTCCACAATCTCCCTTTGCAAACCATGGCACAATTCCATTGAATCAAATAATCTTTTTAAAATATATATTTTTAAAAAATCACCTCTTGCCTTTACATAAGACCCAAGACAGCAAAGGTAAAGCTAGGAAGATACTGACGTAGAAAAGAAAAAAAGAAAAGAAAAGAAAAACAAAGCCCTGAAGTTTACCAGCAGCATCTTGCCCGAGAAAAGATGGGATGCCCTGAAATCGAGCAGAGAGGGAGCATGCTAATCTTCACACACCAACTGGCTCCAGTCCCAAGCCGGGTGAAAGCTTTATCCTTTCCTTGGGAAACTGGTAAGCACATTTGCTCATTTCCACGTGCAGGGATAACATATATTCCCAACAAAAGCTTTCTTAAAATCCCATTAAATAAAATAACTTTTCATCATGTCCTTGCATCCCAGATGGAGAAGGAGAGTGAAGGAGTCCTAGGGAAAGGGAGGGAAAGAGGGAGGCAGTATTTGCAGCTTGGTTTGAATCTGATTTGAATCATTTTGAATATGTTTGGAACAGCCTTCCCTCTTGAATGCAGCCCTGTCCCAAGTTTCAAAGTGACCGAACAGTGACACCGTGTGCATTTTGTTTCTTATTAATCTTACACATTGACAGTCTTTGTTAAATCACAAGGCGCGCCCTTCACCAGCCGACATTTTCATATTTGTTAGACGCGCTGACCTGAAGTTCACCTCGGCCTTGGACTTTGCGCTTCTAAAAGGTCTATACAGTGCCTTTTAGAGAGTAGGGTGCTTTGCCCAGGTCACATCTTCTCAGGAAAAACCAAGGGGGAAAAGCAAAGGAAATGTAAACGTTATGGAATGTATTGACTGTATTTGTCCTTTGTTCTTTAGAGGCAGAGCCCCAGACTGTTCTCTATCTGAAGCACGTTTTTAGAGTAAACTGGGGAATGGTAGAAGTTCAAAATGCCTGATGGTGGCATTTGAGGGCTTCCCCCTACCTACCCTGAGGCATATGATTGTAAAAGAACATGTTACCAGCTATTTGACCAATTAATTGTTTGGGAGTAATTTCCTTGTAGTAGTTTAAAATAATGAACATAACCTGGGCAGAAAGCCTGAAATTTATATTAAGATTATACATGAATTTTAACCAGGATTGTATGAGAGGCCTAAATATAGAAATCCTCCGAATAAGCACTCTGGAAGCAGTAACTTATGCAAGTGTCTTTTTCTTTCCCTCTAAAGATTAGCTGGGAGGTATCTATGGGTATTAAAGGTAAAATGTTTCTAAGGTGTGTCACATGGTTTTAACCAGAAATACAATGGAAAGGTTCTCTCCAAGAGACAGAATTGTCTCAGTAAGAGGGGTTTCCACTTTCTTTATTTCACTAGCCCAGATGTGGTAAAGTGTGCACTGCTGTAACAGCAATCACCACAGTTGTTTCCTTTCTTCTATTTCATCTGGCAGAACCCCATTTGGCTCCAAGCTCTTGGCCAGGGTAAAAACTTTACACATTGCATAGTAGAAGCACCCTGATTACTTCCATGAAGGCAGTGTTTGGGAAGTATTTACTTTACTACTGAACATACCTGGCATTGTTAAATCTAATCAACCTGAATATATCGAGATGATCTCAAACATCCCTGCAAGAGTCTACATTCTTGCAGGGTAGTTGGATTATCTCCAAAATTAAGAAGAAAAACCTAGCAAATATTTTATCTTTCTCAGAAGAGAAAGATAAAATGTTTTATCTATCTTTTCCTACATTGATCACTTAAAGGTCAGTACATAGAAATGGAAAATACGTGCCCCAGGAAATAGATTCTAACAGCATCGACACTTAAAGCCAACATAATGCATGAAAAAGAAAATATTGTTTAGTTATTCAGTTGCAACTCACACAGGAGCTATGGTTCCAGTCTGCTTCCATAGTACACTATTCCCTTTCTTTTCTACACTCCCACCCTTCCTGCTTAGCTTGTTTTCCTCACTCTGCACCAGCCCCCCATCCATTCCACATGTAATTTTAAAAAGTATATTCCAGAGAACAGAAATCTTATGTTGTGGCCTGGCATTTGTGGATTCCACCTTCTTGCATTCTCTAGTTATTCAATTGTATTGTAGCATTACATTCAGTTGTGGGTTAATAATAAATACAACAAAAAATTCTCTAACAACATGAATGTTTTCTTCCTGTTGGTGTTGGTAGTAGGAATCCTATCTCTTTCAAGAGGGTTTCCACTCCTTTCCCTCCTCTTTCAAGCTCTCAGAACTTTGCATCCAGTGTACAGTTTTAGAAAAAGTATTTTCTGTGTTTGAAAATTGCATAGAATACATTTTGCACGAAGAGCCTGTGTTTCCCCTTTCTCTCCACACCTTATGTACTTAAAAAAAAAAAAAACCTAGCCAATCAAAATCACCTTTTTCAAATAAAGGATGTTTCCTGTACTGTTCTCTTGCCTTTGTGGGTAAAATGGAACATTGGAAAGTCGGTACATTATTTCTTAAAGGTACACTGATGAGTTTTTGAACGTTTTTCTTTCTGACAAACCTACAAACCACTCCTACTCTCCAACATCTAAGGTGTTGGTGTTTCAGAAATCTATGCCTATTTACCTGCTGCTATTCCCTCAGAATGGAAGCAATAATTCAACATGAAATACAGCATGTATTACTCTTGAAAAGAGGAATTTTCTATCCTTTCCTCCGTAATTGAGGTCATTCAACCACTAGGGTTCACCTGGAGTCCATACTGTGATACACGCGTCACTCGGAGCCATTTTATCTTTTGTGCTGATAGTCAAGATCGCAGCTCTAACATTGACATCAAACTCTGTCTGGGCAGATGACTAAGAGTGCTACACAATGTAAACTTTTGACCCTCAACTTTTTGACCTGCAGTTGTAGCACACTAACCACAAAGATACACAAAGCTGAGCTGCTTCTTTCAGGGAGAAGCTCCCCCTCACCCCCCAGACCGAGGATCTTTGGATGCCCTGCTTCTGCTACTGCCCTTTGGAACTAGAGGGTGAACTGGATTTTTTTCTGTGTTTGTGACTGTATTTCCTGTCTGATCAGCCTACTACTTCTTTTTGTCAGCACTTACATAGGAACTAGATTAACTTGAAATCACTCATGATTTCATCAAGAAGGAAAATTTGGAGTAGAACAGGAGAATTTTCTAAAAAGTGAAAGAAAAGAGAAGATGGGGGGAAAGCTAGCAATGGGGAATGGGAACCGTTTTTCCTTTATTTAAAAATAAAGATGCAGCCCTAATTGTTGGGAGAGCTAGCCCAGGCGGGCAAGTTGACTGTGAACTTGTACTAAAGCGTGCTCTGCTGGCGATTCCTAGGGTGTGCAGATTTATCTTCTCTGCATTTACTTAACCCGGCAGTGAACTGCGCGGGCGTCATTTGTTAGGCGATGACAGACTTCACCTCCAGCAAGGGCTGCTTCACAAAATTGCAATAATTACCTAATAACCTTCATAACAAATATTATTATTAAAAAGATCCATTTGTGGGGAAAGGATCTGGTGGGAGAAGGACAAATTTCTTTGTGAAAAACACCAAACAAAACAAACCTGGGCTGATATTCTAGTTCTGGGGTTTAGAAAGGCTAGAACTATGGGTCCCTTTCCTATGTGGGTGGGAGCCTAGGCTGACCCCCTCAGCCTCTGCCTGGTAGCCCCATTGATAGTTTTGTCATTGACTCCAAGGAAATTTCCCCTTAGAAGCTGAAGGGATGGAACCCACAGTGCTCTGCCCTCTCTATGGTGGGCAAGCCATGGATAGACTCTCAGTCAGTGCAGGGAGACACTAAGGGCATCTTTCAAGCTAAAAGGACTGTTTTCCTCTTATCAGCCCATCTTTTAGGATGTGGTTGTTTGGACATAATATTCTCTGAATCTCAACAAATGAATGTGACTGTGTCTGGTAGAAAATTCTGTCTTGCTCTCCTCGCAGAGCCACCAGCAACAAAGCAGGAGAGAACACAGGAGAAAAGGACTCATGGCATAATGTTGTGAAATTAGACCATGCAAACCCTAACAAACCCTTAAGTAAGTGTGACCAGAAGCTTCCTATTATATTTATAGTTCAGGAAATATTTTCTCTTAGGTTTGTGGAAACAAATGAGCCCCTGCACATTCCCGCTGCCTTCTCCCTTTACAAGATGAGAAGGAAAATAGACATACTTTTGCCACCGGCTGAGGCTGGATGTCTTCATAAAGCCTTCAGTGACAGAGTTTTTTTTTTTCCTAAGTAAGTTCCTTTGCAAAAACAACCCAAAACAATGCATGAAAAGAAATAACTTATCTACAAAATAAGTAGATAACCAGTCATCCTTTTTAGCAAGCTTGTTATGAAAATAGGAAGAAAGAAAAAAAGCTCTCCAATAACACTTACATAGGTCCAACTGGATGTTGTATTTCTTAAAAGCCATTTAACTCCATGTGGGTCAACCTGCTGTCTTAAATTCTACTCAAGTTTTGTGAAGAGTAAAACAGACAGAAATAGACAGGCTAACAGTATTTATAGCCTGTAATTTTTTAATTAATCAGAAAGATTCTCTTTGTTGTATGGTGCCAGATATGACCCCAACAGTCTTTCTGCCCCAACCTCTCACCCCAAGTTGGGGTGTGCCACCAATGTGGTATAGACACTTTCTTTATGCAAGGTCCTCAGACAAACCTGCCAGTATCCCTGTGACTCTTCTTTTCTGCTTCTATTTTCAGTCACCAAGAAATCACTCAAGCAAGGTTACTAAATAAGTAGCCAAAACAGAACTAGGACCCAATATTTTGCTAATAAAGAGAAACAATCATAGTAGCAAAAGAAAAGATCCAGAATTCTCAGACCTATATAGAATTTTTAGTCCAATCTCCACTAAGATGTGGTGGACACACATCTTAGTGCTGAAGTATCCATATCACTTTAATGGGTTACACAAAATGACTTCAGGGATTCTTCATCTTGCCACTATTCATGAAAAATAAGAGTTAGGTAGGAGGGCTCTGATTTTCCAAAACAAACAAAAACTTCCAAGGTTTTGCTTTTGGCATCTTTAACTTTGGGGACAACTGTTGGACTTCCTTTGAGTATAGGTGACCTCTGTGCAATAAAGTTCGTCAAAATTCCAAATCTATGTCTCAGAATTTTTCTTTTTAAACACTTAGTAAATATCTTTACCAATTAGCACTTGCAGAAAGCTGCCCAGCTCCTGAGAGAAAATCCTGTTTTTCATTTCATTTCTCATTTCAGTTAAAGAATTTGACTTAATTCCTCAGGCAGGATTGGAGGAAATCTAGGTCTCTTGTGGATAGCCACTCCGAAAAAGACACCAAGAGAGGCCACTATGTCCCCAGTCACTTGACTTGGTTTGCCACTGAAGAATGTAGGGGGCTGGGGCCAGAAGGGGTAGCTGGGGCCAAGATGGAATTGTACCCAAGAAAAATTTATTTCACCTTACTTCACCCATTGGTGCAATTTTGGGGACTGTGTTGGAAATCATAGATTATGTAAATTTCCTGGGATCAAAGAGAAAGAGCAACTAACAAAAGAGAGGCGGAAATCTCCTACTGACAAACTACCAATTTCTTTCCTAAACTACCCTTTATGATGTGTCAAGAAAAACAACTTAATGGCTCTTGGGACTTTTAAGTTGAGCGTTGAAGACACCTCGATTTCCCCCCAAACTTCAGGGCACAGTTTGGAAAAGAGAATTTGTCTGTATGCTGAGGGGGAGTAAATTGCTGTAATCTTTAGTGTTATCTAGGGGGACGTCTAATTTGCCTTTTGAGGGTCCTGTGTTTTAATTCTACAAAGAAGGAGAGGAAAAGGAAAGAAGAGAGGGAGAAGAACGGGCAAGGCAGGCGGAAGAAAAGAAAGCTTTTTTAACCCCTTTCAATTAGCCTGGGGATTCAAAGACTAAAGTTAAATCCGGCCATAAAGTTTATTGCTTCAGACTCACAGGCGGGTGAGAACAGTTCTAGAGAAATAAAAAGAACGTGCAGGCAAACAAGGTTCAGGGCCTGGTCCCTGGGGCAGGGGAGGGGATGCTAGGCTATCTCCCAGGTGGAGACCTGTGGTCCCCAGCGTCCAGCAGCCTAGGCTCGGCCTCGCAACCAGGGGTCCAGCCTGGAGGTTCAGCCCACGCCACGGGGGCCTCAAACGCCCTCCTGCTCTCGCACGCCAGCATGAAACCCGGCCCCGAAGGCCGCTGCCTCAATTCAATCCTGCCAAATGACCCTGGCCCGCGAAGACATATTGCCACAGCCCCGTAAGGAATCCCGCCAGAGTCCCCCTCGGCCTTGCCGGGGCCTTTCTTTCAAACTCCGGAGCTCAGCGCAGCCCTTGGCGCCCGCAGCCGGCGCCCCACTGTCTCCCAGCCCCCACCTCAGGGTTCCGAGACCCCCAAAGAGCCAGGACCAGGCCAAGCACGGAATGGGGGGCTGGCCTGCCAAGACTCCACACTCAGGCCTATGCCCACACAAAAATCATCTTTTTGCATGCCGGCGGGAGCAGCGGAAGTCATTAACATCCGCGGTTGTGCAGCAATTAAAGTTAGGCCTGGGGATGCGGCCGGGCCACAGGCGCTGTTCACTGTGCTGCCACCGCAAAGCTGGCTTCTTGGCTCTGCTAATTTGAGCAGAGAAAAACTTTGTTGTACCTTTTTGAAATGAGAAGCAACCTCAGAGAGAGAGAGAGAGAGAGAGAGAGAGAGAGAGAGGGGAGAGAGGAGAGAAAGTTTTCAGAGTACAAATAAACTTGAAAGAGCTCAGGAGGCGAGCTTACCTTACCTTATCTTCGTAGGGAGCCATTTTTCAGAGTTTTGAGAAGTTGTGGTTTGGACACTTCTGGACCTAAAATTGACAATTTGAATGACCAGGAGGCACACGTAGCCTGCAAAAGAGTCAAATGGAGTCCAGCGTCAGTGAGATTATATGTTATGTGGTATATAATGTTGGATGTCAACTCCCCAAAACCATAAAACTTACTTTAATGGCCCCACGTGACGTTTTATAGCCAGTGAGCCGATCTGTCTGTGCTATGGATGATTTTACGATCTAATTCATAGACAAAACCCTATTCATTTGGCACCCAAATGTCATATAGCCGGAACTGGGGCTTATAAAGTTTACTGTTTTATAACTTTTAAAAGGAAAGACGGCATCAGTGTACGCAGTCGGTAAATGTGCAAATCTCTAGTTGGGCTTTAGCCGATCTGAGGAATTTCCCAATCGAGCTAGGATGGGGTAAGTACCTTCCATTTGTAGCAAATTAATTGTAGCAAAAGAAGTCAACTGGGTTCAGGGTGAGGAGTGGGGAAGGGGTGCTGGGATGGGTTAGGGGCAGGGGATTTGGGGTCCATAATCTGGCATAGCAATCTCTTCAGCAAGTGGAGGCCTAAGACAGCCTTAGGAAAGAGGCAGGATCTATGTGGGCCCCAAGGGCAGCTAACAAAGCCCTGGGATTTTTCTCCTTCTTTCTCTCTTTTTGGTATCCAGCAAGTTAACTTGCTTTCCTCAGAAATGAACACAGTGGACTTTGGAACAGCTCTGCTTTTTCCACCTTCTGCCCTGAACTTTCTGATGGGTCAAAGTTAGGCAGGTAGCTGGTCAGGATATTGATCTGAGGCCTCCATGCATAGTCAGGCTGCTCAGGTGGCCTCAGGCTCACCAGCTGCCAGGACTGGACAGAAAGAAAAGCAGAAAGAGCCGCTCGCTGTTTGGCACAAAACAGACCAAGAGAACTTACAATAGAAAGTTTATTTTTTGTTTCCAGTCAATATTTTTCCTTAAAAACAAATACCAAAAAAAAAAAAAAAATAGCTGATCACAGTTTGCTTAAACAGCCAGACTTGGACAATATTTGTAACTTTGTTCACAAAAACATACATCACTGAAGCTGAGCTTATAAGAGCCACTTCCAGAGTTCGTGCAAAGGGTCCTACAAAGGCACGCAGGGACACACCGCTTGGAGTCACAGTTTTCGTCACAGAGTCACTAGTCACTACACGTCGAACAAGTTAAGTTGTGTCTCATCAAGTCACCTCTACAACAGCATTAATTACACAGGAATATAGGTAGTTTCAATAAAAATATCTTTAACAGCTTGGAGCTATTGAGACAGGAACACTTCCACGCACATGCACAGTTAAACAACTCGAGTGCAACACACAACATTGGCACTAAACGAGGTTGAAGGGGGACTTTTTGTGTGTTTTTTCTCTTTTCTTTTTTTGTTATAGTTACTTCAAGTAACACAGCTTGCTTCATATAAATAAGTTAAAACATCTATTTTTTTCAAGACAAAGCCATTCAGGACAAAGAGATGAACAGAAAGCAGATCTACTTATACAGGCGCTATAATGGCAATAAACAGGCTCATGATTAAAAGATGAATTAGGGCAACGAGAACAGGGCTTCTTCACAGAAGGAACACAAGGGAGTTTCAGAAAGTCACCTTAGTACTGACACTATGCGGGATCCGCTAATACTGCTCAGTACTTTAAACGCTCAAATACTCAGGGGCGGAAGGCCCCTCCCGCCGCCGCCATGCTCATGCTTTTCAGCTTATTATCCTTTTTCCACTTCATTCTCCGGTTTTGGAACCAGATTTTAATTTGTCTCTCGGAGAGGCAAAGAGCATGTGCTATTTCAATCCTTCTTCGGCGGGTCAGGTATCGGTTGAAGTGGAACTCCTTCTCCAGCTCCAGGGTCTGGTAGCGGGTGTAGGCCGTCCGGGCCCTTTTGCCTTCCGGGCCGCCTATGTTGTCTGCAACAGAAAAGTCAGCGGTTTAGCCACCAACTCCTCAGTCTTTGGCTTCCAAAGTCCACCAGCTTGACAAGCCAGGCTCCTGAGCAGGGAACCTGGGCAAAAGGCTCAACAAGTCCTCCCTCCCTGCCTGCCCATCCTCCCCTCCCGAATTTCCTTCCCTCTTCCTTTCTAGAGAGAAACAATACGATTTGAACTCTGGGAACAATCGGCCCATCATAGGCTGGAACCGTGTCCCGTAGGACTGCCGGGTTTTCCCTCGCCCCTTTTCTGCCCTCTGGCTCTGCCCTGGACACCCCTGGCTGGGGGCACAGCCCTCACAGGCTGCCCACTCCTCGGAAACCAACCTAAGTACAGCCCTTTTCTGAATGCCTAAGTGGCCTCCAGGTCACCCTCCCTTAAAGTTCCAGCCCCGCGAGCCGCCTCCTGTTCTATCCTGTATGCTTGGGGCGCCTGCTTTCTTTTTCTTCCTTTCCTTTTTTCTCCCTCTTGCCCCTAAACTTCAGAATCCCGCCGGCCCTCGCCTCGATTATTCCCCCCAATCCCTTTTGGGGGGCTGCAATTAGTAATGCTGTTTCCCCAGCGTAGCCCTCCTCATAAATTATCCGCCCTGACAAGCCTGATTCACGGCCCCTACTGCCATCCTCTACCTCTCTATTCGGCTCGCCAGACCCCGGAGCGCGTTCAGAGGCGCTGGGGTTTGAGATGGATTTTTTTTCTCTCTCACTTTCAACGTTAAACTTGCCTGGCCATCAGCTCATTCCCTTACGATTTGCAAGCACAGAGTGCTGCAGAAAAGAGGAGGAAGGAGGAAGGCAGGGGAAGAATGGCAGGGAGAGGCTCCGGAGGTTTGGGAGAAAGCAAGACTAGGAAAGATCCGGAGAGAGAGCGGCAAAGGAGAGAGGGGTACCAAGAGCCGCGCCCCCGCGGACGCGTGGATTTAGAAAAAGGCTGGCTTTACCATGACTTATGTGCAGCTTGCGCATCCAGGGGTAGATCTGGGGCTGAGCGGGCGGCGCCGGGCTCGGCTCGCTCTGCGCGCTCGCCTGCTCGCTGCTGGCGGGGGCGTCCTCCTCCGCTCCGGACGCCGTGCCAACCCCTTCTCTGCTGCTGATATGGGTGCTGCTGGCGTTGGCCGAGGCGCCGCTGGAGTTGCCCAGGGAGTTTTTCCCGCCGTGGTGGCTGTCGCTGCCTGGAGAGGGGGCCACGGCGGAGCAGGGCAGCGGGTCGGGCGGAGGCGAGTGCGTGGACGTGGCCGGCTGGCTGTACCTGGGCTCGGCGGGCGCCGCGCTGGCGCCGGCCGCGTAGCTGCGGGCGCGCTCCCCGGAGCCAAAGTGGCCAGAGCCCGAGCGGCCGACGCTGAGATCCATGCCATTGTAGCCGTAGCCGTACCTGCCGGAGTGCATGCTCGCCGAGTCCCTGAATTGCTCGCTCACGGAACTATGATCTCCATAATTATGCAACTGGTAGTCCGGGCCATTTGGATAGCGACCGCAAAATGAGTTTACAAAATAAGAGCTCATTTGTTTTTTGATATGTGTGCTTGATTTGTGGCTCGCGGTCGTTTGTGCGTCTATAGCACCCTTGCACAATTTATGATGAATTATGGAAATGACTGGGACATGTACTTGGTTCCCTCCTACGTAGGCACCCAAATATGGGGTACGACTTCGAATCACGTGCTTTTGTTGTCCAGTCGTAAATCCTGCCTGATGACCTCTAGAGGTAAACTCGCGCACTAATGGGGGAGTTGGGTGGAGGCAAGAGGGGTGGCGCGCGCGCCCCGAGCGCGTGCCCGCCGCCTGCCGCCGCCGTTCAGTCGGACTCGAGCGCCACCCGCTGGAGGCAAGGCGCATCGCTCCGCTTCCGACCCGGGGCTGCAAGGGCCGGGGTCGAATTGAGGTTACAGCCCATTATGGCAAAATTATTGCATTTCCCTCGCAGTTCCATTAGGATGTACCAATTGTGAGGCCGTCAGCTGCCGATCGCGCACCCGGCGAGGATGTAGAGGATTAGGGGGAGGTGGTGACTTGGAATTTATTTACAACTTTATTTCCCGGTTTTGCAGCCCCTCTTATTTTTGTGTCGAAGTTGGGATCGGTTCTACCCATCCTGCCGGCAGCTCTGAATTTTGAAAATACAGATATCACCTTCGGGGAAGGGGAGGAGGCCATTTGGCCAATTGAAGAAATCCTGCCCGCAGCAGCAGCTACAATTACGGCTCTGTTTTTGCGAGCGCATAAGGGACAGTGTCCCTGCCGCTCTTAAATGACAGGCGTCTATTAAAGATAGCTTTTGTGTAGTGTTTCTCCGAGGCGAGGTCAAATTCCATACACTTTTATAACTGGAGTCGATTTTTCTTTCTTGTAAATATGGTTTTCGTGTCATTAGTTTGCTATTTGATTTGCTTACGTATCCAGCCTAGAGAATCTTCACCACCGGGTTGCCTTCCTTGAGCTAGCCCGGGCCCAAGTCGGAGGGTTCTCGGTGAACCCAGCGAGTGGGTCCACGCTTCCCCCAGCCGTGGAGGCTGCTTGGGGCCTAGGGATCCGCGGGTCGAGTTATTGGGGTCTGGCTTAGACCTCCAGGAATGAAATGAGGAAGTTAATAGAATCATTTCGCAGCGATGCCAAATATCTCCGTAGTTATTTCTCTGGGCTTTGAAAGACGAAAGTAAATCACAAATACAACTGAGAGACAAGGGGAGTCTCTCCATTGGAGGCCCAGCGTCGGAGGCGCCCCTGGCATGTTTGGAAGCCAGGACTCTCGTTGCTCCCATGGCTCTGGGCCCCCTTGTTGTATTCTGAAAGCCTCTTGATGGCGGCGCCAGCGCTGTCGGAGGCCAGGATCTGGAATCTGGAGTTTGGACACGGCGGGAGTCCAGTAGCTCCCGGGGCTGCAATGTTCCACCCGCACCCAGGTTGGCTATTCCCGATTGAGGCTTTTCCACTGACGGTTGTGCGCGAGCCTTAGAGATCAGGCTGTGTAGTGGCCCTTTTGTTCCTGGAGCTTCCTCCTGTTTGGGGGCAGCCTATTAGGCCGCCAAAAAGCTGGGGCCCCAGCATTTAGGCCCTGTCTTTCTGGTGGCCAGAGATGACTTGGCGATACCCTTTAGGACTTTATGGTGAAAGACCGAGGCAAGGACGCCCAAACACCAAAGGGGTCGCAGCCTGGGGCTCTTTCTTTCCGGCAACCCCGCATTCTGAGCTCAGGGAGCAGAGATGCTAACTGGGGCCTAGAGGAACTCGGAGCGCACCCTGGGACCCCAGAGCCGTCTTGGGCAGCCTTGAGGAACAGGCCTGTGTGTGTACAGTGTGCTCCGCTCCACCACTGGGATTTGCCGTGTGTGAGTTTCTTGGTTTTTGTAATAAATGAATGCTCAGGCGCTTGCAAAGCTCCTGGACCCCTGAAGCTGTAGAAGTCCCTGGATGGGAGCAGGCGGGGAGGAAAGTTTAGGGAGCAGGCAAGGGCAAAGGGGCAAAGCTGAAGGAGGTTCTAGCGCTGGCCTGGTCTCTGCCTAGGCGTCTACTCGCCCGCCTTTGCCTCAGAGTCCTCCCCGGTGGGCTGTGTGGAATTGATGAGTTTATTTTCCTTTTTCCACTTCATACGGCGGTTCTGGAACCAGATCTTGATCTGGCGCTCAGTGAGGCAGAGCGCGTTGGCGATCTCAATGCGGCGGCGCCGAGTCAGGTAGCGATTGAAGTGGAACTCCTTCTCCAGCTCCAGCGTCTGGTAGCGCGTGTAGGTCTGGCGGCCTCGGCGCCCGTGGGTCCCGTAGACAGCACCTGCAGGTAGAAATGGCCGGGTGCCGGTAAGGGAGGTCCCGACGGCCAAGCCAGTTAGTTCCTTGCCTCCCGCCAGGGGCCTCTGGGCTGGAAAGCACCCCGCCTCCACTCTAGCCTCTCCCACTGTATCTAGGGATGAAAGCGAGCTGAATGGCGAAGATTATTTCATAGCAAGCGAGATGTTTTCCACCTTAAACGACTTGGAATGGGAAGTTAGAGTTTTTGAAATTTCAGGCTTGTAAGAAAACCATTACAAGCGGAATAGTAGAATGACATTCTTAATTTGAAACACCAAAGCCATTTTTTTTGTGTGAGGTGTAGTATGTGTGCCTAGGTGTGTGGGAGTGTAACCCCGCGAGCAGCATAGGCACTCCGAATTCACACATTGGTCACTGTGAGGACGCTACTGAGGCCACCCATGTCAGGACTTAACACATTTTTTTGGAAGTTAAATATGGTCAGCCCTTATAAATCTCTGCAAATTCTCCCAAATTATATGTCCCATCTGAAAAACACAGATCTCCCCTTGGGGAAAAGTGAATTTTACAGCAAAACTTTAAGTTTTAAAATCTACATTAGGTTCTGTCCTCCTCCAAGTGGGGACAAAACTCCCGGTGGAGTTTTTGAAAACCAGGGCTGAAAAGATGAAACTATAGGCGAGCTGGAGTTCTAGCAATGCAGGGTTGTGTTGGGCTGTCTGTTCTGGCGCCAAAGGTTCCCAAGGGTGGGAGGATCCCCTCAAGCCAGTGTAAGGCTCAGAAGGAGGCAGAAGTTGGCTAAGAGTGTGCAGTTGAGTGGAAGGGGGAGGAGGGGAGGGAGGGGAGAGAGAGAGAGAGAGAGAGAGCAAGGGAGAGAGAGAGAGAGATCCTGAGGCTGGGAAGGTGGCCCTTAAAGGCTTTGGGGAGACACTGGAATAGGTCAAATGGGGTCCCCCTCTGTCTGAGCTTCTGAAGCACAGAAAGGAGAGGAAATTGAAAGGTGAAAGAAGTTATCAGTGATGTGGGAAGGAGGCCCACTCTTGTTAGGAACCTGAGTAGAATGTTACCAGGGTGTAGCATGGGCAGGCTCTCCCAACCACCTTCCCTTTCTGGTTGCCTCTTCCCTGCCCACCTTTCCTGAAGTTTGCTCCTGTCATGGCTTTCAAACAGCCTGATAGTGATTCCCCCCACTCTCCCCTAAAGTATCCCCTTACATGGACCCTGCCTTTTCTTTCCACTGCCTCAGCCTGATTGTTCCATGGGGAATGGTTTTCTTTTTAAAAATCGATCTTAAAAAGCCTAAGAAACTTTGTTGATTCTTTCCTCCAATCTCTCTAATTCCTCTTCATACTTTCTCTGGTGCCTTCTCCTTCCTTCTTTCTTTCCCTGTCTCCTTTCCCCTCTCCCTCCACTGTCTTGGGGGGGGGGAGCGCAGGGAAATGCCTTACCAGCGCAGGAGTTCATCCGCTGCATCCAAGGGTAAACAGGACTCGTGTACTTCCGGTCGGTGCCTTCGTCATGGAGGGCTTTGCCCTGCACGCTGCTGCTGTCGGGTTTGTACTGCTGCTCGGGAGAAAAGTGCAGGTAGTCCCCGGGGCCCCTCTGCTTGCCACTGCCCGAGGGCGAGGCGCCACTGAGGTCCTTATCAGAATAGAAACACGAGGCCCCGTACTCGTAGGATGCCCGGTTGCAGGCCAGGACCGAGTTGGACTGTTGGTAGAAACAAGGTGAGGTGTATGTCTTGTCCGGGAGGCTCGACGCCCCATACGAGGCCGGGAAGGGCCTCAGCGCGTCATAGCCGGTTGGGTAGAGGGGCAGCTGGCCCAAGAAGGAGTCCTGGCCGCTGGGCAAGCTCCCGGGGAAAGTGGGATTCACAAAATAGGAACTCATTTGCGCGCCCCTCTGCAGGACTGTGATTTGTTGTGTATTAGTACATCTGGCTATAACTATTAGTAGTCATCGAACTGGTTTGTTTCTGGATGGCCGAACGCCAAAAGCGACAGCAGCAAATCGCACCAGCTGACGCGGCGGCGGCCAATGGGAGCGAGCGCCGGAGCCCGCTCCCCGGGGACCGCGGCGACCGAGGCAGCAAAGTTACAAACAGCCCCCAGCCCGCCCGCCCGCCGCCCGCCGCCCGCCCGGCAGATTAATGGGCGCGCACAGTCAGCCGGCCCAGCTCCTTTTCCCGAACGTCAGCGGCGGGCACGGGCCGAGCAGGGATGTGCAAATCAGACGCCGGTAGGGGAAACTCGCTCTTTCCTCCTCCTCATTTTGCCTGGTTGGATTTTGCTGGGGTTTTCCTCCAGACAGGAAACCTGACAACCCTGCGCCAGGAGGGGCGGCGACAAGGATGGCTTTGCTCCCTGCTGGCCTGCACTCCAGGCATGGCCTAGAGTTGCCTCTCCCCTTGTGCTCCCCTACTGTGGATGTGGGTTCTTGAGCTAGACAAGGGGCTCTGAGAAGCCAGGCCTTCACTGTCTGCTCTTCATTCCCTACCTTAGAAATCAGTGCAACCCCTTATCCTCCCCTTTTCACTCTTACCAGAGATCTGGGCCTTGCAGCCAAGGGCTGAAAGCTCACTTAACAGCTACCCAGCACAAGGCCAAACTTAATTTCTTCCTACTGCCTCTTCCTCTCACATGCAACACGACTTGAGCACTGATGGGCTCTTCTGCAATGGCCCTTGCCTTCTTGGTCTCAAAGCAAGCACCACCAGCAGCTGCGCATTCCCATTCTGTCTTTCAACCGGGGGAATGGAGAGACCTGAAACCACGGTCTCAACAAGAAAGGACCATAGAGGAACGGCCATGAGACTGGAATCTGAATCCAGAGGTGGGACCTGCTCCCCTCACTCAGCATGAGGGACTCACCCCCAACCTTTGTACAGCTCAGAACTGAGAGAGATACAAATCCAGAAGCGGGACTTGCTCCCTCTTCATTCCAAAGGCACAGAAAAAGCAGGGCCCCTGGCTAAGCCCGGCAGAGAGAAGAGCCCGGTGGGGCCTAAAGACAGGAAATAATTAATGGGCTTGGTTTCAGGGGCCCCAGTAGCTCACACTGTGTGGGTTGTACCCTCTTTCCTGTCCTTCCCAAGACTACTTTGAGACTACTTCGGGAGCTGTCACAAGCAGTAGCTTCAGAACCCAGAATAGTTGTGTCACCGGCTCCAGAAATCCTGAATTGCTTTTACCACTGTCCCAAGCCTGACAGTCCCCAGAGAGGACATAAAAAGCCAGTTCTGGGCTACTCTCCCTTGCCTGAGAGGTGTGCATTCGAGATAGTTGCCTTTTACAGTACAGGGACCAATCTCGTTTTGCAAAATATGATATCAGTCCAATGGCATTTTTATGACTGTGTTTGTTGGGCTTGTAAAATCCCTTGAATTAACTTTAAAAATCCTCAATCCTGTGGAGGTTGAAGAAAGATTATTTATGTGATTTGGTTTGATTTCAGAAGGCTGTTTGCCAGATCTATAAAACTGGCCAATACAAGCTGATGGGGTTCAGGACTTAGTGGGGGGAGTGGCAACTGGCAATGCTCCCATAGGAACCTGCAAACGACTTTCTTAATCTCTTCCTTCCTTTTCGATTTTTTCCTTGACTTCCCTTTTCCCAAAGGGAGAAAAAAAATCAGAAAAGGACTGGCCTAAGGTCAGCTTCCACAAAGTCTATGCACCTTGAAGATTGCCAGGAAGCCTTGTCCCTTTCACTGGGGAAAGTTTTTCCTTTGCATAGAAAGAAGGCTCATTCTTGGACAAAATTTGTCATTTCCCGCACATTTCTTCAGGGGAATGATCCAATAGGTGAAAATGAAAACTCATGAATCAAAAAGTAAAAAGGAAATTATTTCCTCAAAAAGCTGTGTTTGAAGAATATAGTGTTTGTGTAATTGTTTCTTAAAATCATTAGATGGCAGTGATTTCAAGCAAGTTATTATTTCAAATGAAAATAATCATTTTGCAGATGTGGATAAATATTTACATTTATAATTCTCTTTTGTTCCTCCATGTCCCATACAATGTTGGTGCTTGCAGCTTTTTACCACTATTATTATGTTTCAACCAAGATTCTTGATCTAATAATTGTCACAGCCTATGAGAGAATTTGATTTCACAGCTAAGAGTCAGAAAACGTTATATTTCTAGCTTCTGTAAGCACTAAGAAGGGAAAATAGATTAAATTGAAATCTACATGTTAGCCAAGTCTAGTGCATATCATGTTGGCAGTCGACGAATTCATTTCTCTGACCAGACACACACACACACACACACACACACACACACACACACACATATAGTGAGAGGAGCGGCAGGCAAGCAAACATACTGGACAGACCCATTCAAGCAAGAATAGGAACCTCACAGTCTCCGTAGACCCTCCATAAAGCCTCTCCTGGGACTGTGAGAATGTCCGTCCCAGGAATTTCTCCTCTGCTACACAGAAAGCAGACTTACCTTTCAGTTTCTCTCCAACGGGGATAGGATGGCGAGTAGGGTCACACAGTCCACCCTTGCCCTGGGCTACCAATCCACTTCCTCCATTTCCGCCAGCCTGGAGGTCGGCCTGCCGGTGTGAGCGCGGGACCTCCAAGGCCCACCTCCGTTCGGCCAAATCACTAGCCAGGACCAGAACCCCAAACATACAGGTGCGGCCTCTGTCCCTCACAGGCCCTCTCCTGGAGCCATAGCCCGCCTTCCTTGCCATAGCCAATCCTCCTCAGGGCCAGCCAGGCCAGCAGGCCTCAGGACTACAAGTGGTCTTTCCAATGTCAGAATCCCAAAGCCAGCGTGTTCCCTCAATTGGCGTGCGCCCTCAGGGCGCCTTGGGACTCGCAGTTTGGACAGAAGCAGCCATGATGTGCCAGGCGGCCTGTGCGACCAGTCTCCATGGTGCTGGGGTGAGGGTGAGGGGAGAACCCGAGTCTTTTCCGGCGTCCGGTTCCTGTCAGAGGTGGCGGAGGCAGGAAGATTTCCTAGCCATATAGACCCTGAGAGACAGCCCCCAGGTCCCCTTTCTTCCCCCCTCCACTGCCTTCTGGGGAATCTCTGAGGGGCCGATAGAGCAGTCGCGCCAGGCTGTAAGAGGCGGGCTGCAGCTGGCGCCGGTCCCGGCGACGGCCACAGCGTGGCAGCAGCGAGTCCCCGACTCGGTCGCAATAAATAATCTGCCCGCCGCAGCCGCAGTCAGGCAGCCGGCGGCCCTACCATGCAAATTCGCCGCTTTATCTGCCCCAAGCACATCCACCGCGCGGGCGAACGACCCAAACATCTACACATCTACTTTTAAATTATCCAATGCATGCCAAAGTATCTCAAAACGGAAAAACAACAAAAGCAAAGATAAAACAAATAAAAAGAATTAAAGCCCAGAACCTCGGGATTGATTCTTGTCGCTGTCCCGGGAGCTCCCTGGGGCAAATCTGGGCCGAAGCGCACCAACTGAGCCGCAGATCGTATCACCGCGCTAGGCAAAGCTACCACTTGCAGACCCTCAGTACCTCCCCCGCGACTGGGTCCACAGTACTCTCCCCGCTAGTGGGAGGTGGGGCTAGTGGACGCCAGACCTGTGCCGAGGTGGGTTGGGGGTTCCCGCTATTGCCAAGACTCGATTTGTATCCTTCCTTCAATCTTAACTGCAGGGCCCCTGCCACCCTCACTAACACCACAACGTTTTGTTTTGTTTTGTTTGTTTTTTGCAACGAAATGCCCCACCGAGCAACAACCAGACAATTAACCCCATCCTCTCCTCCAACACAGAATTCCACTCATCCACCTATTCCCTCTCTCAGCGCTTCAGACACCTCTCATCGGAAAACCGGGAAAGGATGCAGGCAATCTGCGGAGAACTCTGGCTGAATTAGTAAGTTCCTTTCTCCCTGAAACCAATTTCTATGGAATAGAAAGTACTGTTTTGATGCCTCTGGGTTAACTTACTTTGCCCTCATCTCTTCCCACCTTCCCGGATTGGGAACTATCTCATTGTTGGAGAATTTCATCGAACCAATTGGGCCATGAATGAAAAAACAAAAATATCCAAACCGAGGGGCTGGCAGGAAAAACAGAGCGTGGGGTCAGTGGAGAAAGGGAGACAAGACCCAAGTGCTGCTGCCGGGAACACGGGGACGATGGGAAGGTGTCACAATGGGAAAGTGGCATTAACTGCCATTTACTGCCATGATCCAGGAAATGGAGAAAGAGAGTGGTGCTTGTGGTGGTGTTGGGTGTGTGTGTGTGTGTGTGTGTGTGTGTGTGTGTGTGTGTGAGAGAGAGAGAGAGAGAGAGAGAGAGAGAGAGAGAGACACTATGGGCTATGGTGGGTAGTGCAGGCGAGTGTGAACAGTAATGGGTGAGGGTGGGTATTGCCCCTCTTCAAAGCCGTGCTTGCTGCCCTCTTTTACCCTACCTCACCACCTTTGCTCCTGTCTCCTCCCCACATGTCTCACCTTCAGATGGCGGCTCCCAGAAGCTCCTGCCCCTCTGACAGCTGTCGCTTGGGCAGCCCTGGAGACGAATTGTCCTCCTTCCTGGTGCCAGAGGACGCAGGAAATTAGCCAGGTTGCGAGTTGCAAAGGGGCCTCCGCGGCGCCAGGACCAGGGCGCGCCCCACCTCCAGCCGGAGCAGCCTGGCCAGGCCTGGCCTGGGCTTCCCTTTGCTCGCCATCGCGGGACAAAGCGCGGACCAGCGGGGACTGGAAGGCAGAGCTCCGAAGCAGGCAGGATGGAGCGGAGCAAAAGAATGCGGCTCTATTCTCGCAAGGGAAATTATAAAAAAGTTCATGTTCACGGTTCCTATCCACATGACCGACAGCGGCCAATGGAAGGGCCGAACAACTCATAAAGTTGTATTGCAAAGTTGTAAATTTTCATAAACAACAACGGATTTATGACCCTTTCCCCATCACTAAGAGGAGGCAGCTCTTACACCGGCGCCATCTTACCACCGAGGCGGCCCCTACTTGGGGCCGCAGGTTTTACAGACCATTCTGAGCCGGGTTTTATTTAAAAAGCTCCAAGAATCTGGCCCCACCCGGGCAGGAGATAGAATGGAGGTCTTCGCTGGCAGAGCTCAAGATGCTCTGTGCTGCGCTTACTGCCCCTTAGGTCTCCGCTCCTTCCCCAACACCGAGATGCCCCTGCGGAGGCTGCGCAGCCAGGTTTGCGGCTCCCGCTCCTCTCCCGAATCCCTCTACTACAGTGCTAAACCCTAGGGCGCCTTCAGCCTCTTCTAAAAAGCAGAGTGAGGGTGCTGCAGTAGAGGCCCTGAATCCCATTTTCTATCCTGGGGCTGGGTCAGAGGGTGTACAGAATCCAGGGATCAGTTGTAGGATAGGTAATGTCCCTTTCCGAGTCTGCTCCACATCCTCAGAGGAGAGGGTGGATTTAGAATTCTCTTAGGGAATTTATGGAGTTTTTAAGGGAGATTCATAGAACATAATGAATCTGTCATAGATTCCGTTTTCAAGGGATCTTCTTCACACACAGAAACCAGACAAAAATCTCTACAAAGGGATATACAATTATGGACACAGGGAAATGTGTACATTCAACTACAGACACGGGAAAATGTGCAATTATGGACACAAAAAAACAGATGCACCCAATTATTGACACAGAAATAAGCACACAATTATGGGCACAGGTATACACATAATTGTGGATACAGAAATACACACAATTATGAAATTATATGAAAATATACACAAGCATATATATATATAAAGCATACAAGCAAAAATAGGCACATGCATACTCACACAAAAACATACACATGCATACTCACACATAAAACAAATACACACGACACACATATACACTAATACATGTACACCCAACATTTGGATCCAAGGATAGTCCCTCCAATTTTTGCTTCCCCATTGCCACCCTGGGCAAACAGGCATACCCAGGGCTTTCCCTTCAGCTATAGCCACTTCTTCTTCTCCCCAACCCTTTGGATAAAGTAGTCCATGTTTCTTTGTCACCAAGCATCTTTATTTTGTTACATAAAACATGATTAGCTGGGCTGGGAAGCATGTCTTCCCTGAACCCCACGCTGGAACTAAGGGGGACACAAGACAACACAGGAGATGAAAGGCATCAGGGAGGACATCGGGCCTCCCAGCCACTACAGAGTTAGACAACACACCATGCTACAAAGTCACCCCATTAACACATCCTTTCCAAGTCAAGACATTCCCCTGTAAATGAGCTCCATGACTATAGAAATGACAAAAAAAAAAAAACACTCATTCAAATATACAGTATTTGCCATTGTAGGAAAAATCAGGGTGTACATGTTTGACATGGCTGAACAGTAGGACACAGGGGCTAGGGAAGAGGACAGGGAGGCTGGGAGCATCTCTGCAATTCTATGAAGCAGAAGCTAACCCAGAGGTCTGCAGCCATCTCAGGAATGCTTCCCTCCAGAAGTGGGGGTGGTGATGGGCCTGAACTTGGGGTGCCCAAGCCAGAGAAAGGATTCTAGGTTGCAGCACATAGTATGCTTTGGAATAAATATATTATTTTTCAATTTAAATAGAAGCCAATGCCCTGGTCCCTGGACCCCCATGCCTTCTCAGTGAGGCCTCAAAGGCAGTCCACTGGGAGCAGCAGGGGCCTGGCCTGGGAGAGGCCGGCACCAAATAGCAGGCAAGCCAGCCAGCACAAAATAGGTAGTTTGGGGCTACTAGGTAGTACTGAGAGAATCACCGTTCTTAAGGGTATAGGAGGTGGTGCTGGGTGTCTGCCAGTGTTGGAGGGGGCTTCCTGGGAGTGGAGGCCCACTGGGGCTGGGCCCATAGGTAGTTTGGGGGTTGCCTCTCAAGGAGGCCTGTGCTAGGTAGTATTTTGGCCATGCCAGAGCCAAGCGCTGGCCTAGGGTTTGGGGTATATGTTGGGATCCTCAGAGGCAGAGGGGATCCCAAGGCGACCTAGTCTTGGTGGTCACTCAGTCCAGAAAAGTTGGGAACTAGGGTGGGTAATGGGGAGGGTAGGGTGCGGGTTGGAGTCGGGTGGGTTTTTTTTTTAACATTTTCTTTTTATTTTTCCCATTTTTGTAAATAAAACCAGTGAGTTTCTTAAAGACGCCTTTCTGACTGTCCAGTGCAGCCAGGGTCCCAGTTTGGCCCCTCATTCCTCCTCCTCTTCATCCTCCTCTTCGTCTTCCTCCTCCTCCTCGGCCTTATCTGCGGCAGCCGCAGCAGCAGCAGCGGAGGGCACTGCACCTTCAGGGGCAGCAGTGGGGGATGGACCCTCGTCCTTATGTTCTTTCTTCCACTTCATGCGGCGGTTCTGGAACCAGATCTTGATCTGGCGCTCAGTGAGGCAGAGCGCGTGGGCGATCTCAATGCGGCGGCGCCGCGTCAGGTAGCGATTGAAGTGGAACTCCTTCTCCAGCTCCAGCGTCTGGTAGCGCGTGTAGGTCTGGCGGCCTCGCTTCCTGTCGGGTCCTAAGTTGAAATGCAGACACACAGACAGACAAGCAGATAGGGACATGGACAGAAAAGTGCTTTAGCCAGGCTACTATCCCAGAGCCTGCACCTTCTTCCTTGCCCAGACCGCGCAACCGGCTCTGCCCCGTAACCGAGAAGGAACAGGGGGAGGAAAGGGAGTGTTAGCAGAAGGCACCAACTGTGGTGCCAGACGCATAGGCAGTTCTGTAAGGAGCAAAGGCACAGAATCCCAACTTTACAACCGACCTTTCCAGCCGGCTACGCTTCCACAATGTCCTGGTTCCCCCTGACAAAGGGAAATTGTAAATATAGAGTGTGGGCAAGTGGGAGCCGCTGCACTTTTGCCATTCAAAGGCAAGCTCCTCCGCTCCCCAGCCTTGCTAGACAAGTGGTCCCTCCTCAGCAGCCCTCACCGCTGTCTCCAGACCTTCCTAGGGCACTCTGACCCTCTGTCCCAGTTCCTTTCTGGCCCACGTCTTGAAATGGCCCCTGGCACAGTGGTGGGTGAGAGGCCCCCAGAGAGACTTGGCTCTCTCTGCCTTTGAGAAAGAAAAGCCAAGCAGAACGGAATAGGAGGAAGAGAAAAAGAATAACGGGAGGGAGGAAAGAGGAGAGAGGTGGGAGAGGGAGAGGGAAAATAGCGAACAAACTTAATGTTAAAATTTCAAGGCAAAGGGAGTTAAATAAATTTACGAGGATTGAACCATTAATTGGGCCATAAAAAGTTTTATGAGCCTCATTTACATACAATACTATGGGCTCTCCACGCAATGGCGCCTCAGCTCTAATTAAAACCAGAAAGGCAGCGCCACCGGGAGTCATGGGGCCGCCGGCACACAGCCGCCTGGCTCCGCTCTCTCCGACCCCGCGCTACCAAGCGCCGAGCTCCCGGCTACCTCTCCGCCCGCCCCGCCTGGTGGCTGCGCCTACCTGAAGACCGCATCCAGGGGTAGATGCGGAAATTGGCCTCGGCAGGGCCGTGCAGCGCGCCCTCGTCTGCCTTGTCGCAGGCGCCTTTGGCGAGGTCACTGCAGAGCCCGGGGATGTTTTGGTCGTAGGAGGCGCAGGGCAGGTTGCCGTAGGCGTCGGCGCCCAGGCCGTAGCCCGATGCGAAGGGGCTCTGATAGAGGGGGCTGTTGACATTGTATAAGCCCGGTACCGTAGAGGCGAAGGCGCCGGCGCCCGCCCCGTAGCCGCTTCTCTGCGAGTTGGGCGCAAAGGAGCAAGAAGTAGGTTCGGCATTTTGGAACAGAGAAGCCCCCGCCGTATATTTGCTAAAAAGCGCGTTCACATAATACGAAGAACTCATAATTTTGACCTGTGATTTGTTGTCCGGCAGCTTTCAGTGTCGGTTTTACGAGGTAGCGTGATATATGATAACATTACACCCCCAGATTTACACCAAACCCCATTTTCTTTTGGACGTAGCCTGCAGCAGCACGTGACCGCCCACATGACCGCCTCCGCCAATCTCAGCAGCCCTCACAGGTGGTCTCGCTCCGCGGGACCCGCGGCCGCCTAGAATGGAAGGGGAAGAGGCTCAAATATTCGGCCGGCCAACGAATCTGCCCGCGCCCGGCGGGCCTGGAGCACCCTGTGAAAAAGGACCTCGAGTCTCAGCAAGAGCATCCAGCTGGCCGCCAACTCAGGCGCCTGAGCCTGCAGACTCTGGGCAGTGTCCGTGCTGCACAGTTCCTCATACTTAGTAGCGAACCCCAGATCAGCCGTGAGGATCTTCCCTGTCCATCTTCTGTCTGCTGACCCAGTCCCTGGAGGGTCTCTGCACTCTGCTCACCCGCCCACCCTATGGCCTCAAAGGCAGGTCTGGGCTACCGGCAGATGTACTCTGCCCAGGTCTTTATCATGTTCGGTGGGCGACAGGCCAGATTTAAACTCCGATCCACACCCGGCAGGCGCAGCGTCGCTTACTGCTGCAGAGAGAATGCCACCGCAAACTGGGACCATGTGGTTCGAATAAACTCAACCTCTCCCAGCTTCCTTTCCTTAATCGGCAGTGCACAGTTTATCCGCACTAAAGGAAGCAGTGAAATATTTATCTATTAATGAGCCTCATTTGCCAACAGATTTATTAGCATGAGGTTCGCCTCCCTCCTCCTGGACACTAGGGCCCTGCAGGCTCTGTGCTTTCACTCCTGGGCACCTGGCTGGCCTCCGGCAAACCAATAAATGGTTTAACACTCCTTTGTCCTTCCCACAACCCCTGGTCCTCTCCCTGGCTCACTGGGGAACTGGTTCTCTCCCGTTCAGCGTGGAGGAAACTTGACCCCACCACACACCTTTCCAGGCAGCCTTCACCCTAGCCAACCCTGGGCCTCCACCTTATGGTTCCAGATGCCTGGGAACAGTAAATGCTTTAGAGCCGCTTTGGATAGGAGAGGGGATCCAGGCATCTGGGGACTGCAGCCCATTGTGGACCTTCATTTCTTTAGGAGACAACAAAAACAAATAGGGAAGACTTCCTCAAAGGCCCCCCAGCTCTGGTAGCTTTACCTTTCAAGTACCCAGCTCACAGAAAGCTGAGTGCACAACAGTCTACTTCCTCTAATTTAGACCCTCAACCCAGGGTTCCTACCTTCCCTGTCCTGCTGGGCTGTTGGATCAGCTGAAGCCCCTGCCGCCCACTGTTCTGAGGAGGATGATTGGGCTAACCCTTCCTCTAAACGCCTCATAAACTGCCCAGGCCGCACTGGAAGCCTGGTCACCTTTTACTGCCCAGCTCGATTGCACACCATAAACCCAACCTCACAATGGAATTGCTCCGGAAATTCTCCTCTAAATTATAGAGTTTGGTTCTTTGTGTACAAAGCACTCCTCATCAGTTTTAGAGGGTCCAGGTTGCCCCCCCATTCACATCACCCTTTCAGGGGATCCTGGGGGCACAAAAGGCAGTAGTATAGTTCAAATCCTGATTTGAACTATACTACTTTGGCCCAGAAAAGGGCTCATACTTGGGTGGGGAAGGCAGGGGCAGGTAGTCTCTGGGGTCTCCCTGGGGGTACAGATAATCTAGAGGGACAATATCCGGGAATGCCCTTTATGGTGGATCAGGATGATATGGAGTCGCAGAATGTCAGATGGGACGTGAAGGGCGTAATACAGGAAGAAAAAAATTCCAGATAACAACGGCTTCTGAGAGAGAAATAAAAACCTAAGAAAGTAAAAGAAAGACGAAGCAAACAAGAAGAGTAGGAGATCAAAGAGGCAGAATTAGACGGCTTTAGACCAATAAATATTTCCTCGGGTGACAGAGCAAGACGCAAAGAAAAAGACCTGGCCCTGCCACAGCAGTCTGTCTAGACTCAGCCGGCTGGAATGGCTGAAAGATATGGCCTTTAAAGCAGAACCTGCCCTAGGTACGGCGATCCAACAGGCCGGGTGGGGCATGATTCCAGGGAGTGCAGGAAGGAACTCACCCGCCTCAAGGAAGAGCTGTGTGCCAGCTCTACAAGTCTATCTCTGCCCTAGGTTGGCCTCGGCTGCACCCCATGGGTCCTGACTGGACGTTCAGCTTCTCTCTTTAGGACAAGGAGAATCCAGATGCTGCCTGTAAGGCCTAGGTTCTTCTGGGCCCAAGTCAGTCAACTGAGTCACTCCTGCTAGTACCTCAACCTCCCTTTACTTTCTGGACTTCTCTGTCCTCCTGCCTCCTGCGGATGGATTTTAAAACGAAAACGGCCCGACAAAAGGAGGTTTTCACTAAAAACTATTTAATCATGGGTTCTTAAGCCATTGGTTCCCTACTTATTTGACTAAAAAAATGCAAATACCCTGGGTTATGTGTAAGTATAATCGTGGAAATACTTGTGGATGCTCGGCCTGGAACAGGCCCTTGTAGGCAGGTTTCTGATCACTTGAATTGATTATCTTTAGATCATTTTCCGCTTTTATCTTGAAGCTAGCTTCTTACCTACTGTCTGAGTGTTTCCCATTTCTTGTTAACAATAGTCTTGAACATTTAAATCCAGTTAAATACATAAGCCCAGCTCTCGGCAGCGAATGGCGCAGAGAGTTAGCAGAGTCAGGAAGCGATTTGCTTCTCTAAATGCTTCCACCCGCGCCCCTCGCCTCGGTCCTCCATCCAGTAAGATGTCCCTGGCCAGGGCACAGGGACAGACTCATCCCCGACGCGATGCGTGCAAATGAGCTCTGACTGGTGCAGAATCTTGTCTGGGCGAAGACCGGCTGTGGGAAGCAGCTCTCAGGCAGCGGAGAAGAACAGCTTCCCAGCCGCCAGCCGGCCAAGGGCAAGGAGGCTCTACTAGAGCTGGGCAGTTGTCTTGTCGAGGTCTCTGAGACTTTGGGAGGCCTGCACTTACCTGGATCCTCTGTGATCGGTGGAGAGAAGCGGTCGCAATTGATTTGTGACTTCATTTATTTGTAGTTACAGAAATCGAGCTTTCTATCTGCGGTTTTGAGTACACGGCCACGGGTCACCCTCGCGGAAGCTATAAAACCCTTCTTCTAATCGGATGCTGTGAAAAAGTATGTATTTTATACAGAAATATAATGAAGATGTAACTTCTAATACTAACATGTGTATATAGATAGGGAAAAAAGAGAAATAGAAAAAGCTAGTGAGGCAAACCCCCAGTAGAAACGTCAGCCAAAACCCAGTCCTCAGTTTTACGGCATGTTCAGCGAGGAGATGCAGGTCGTAAACATTTTGTGGGCTTGGCAGAGACTATTACAATCCCAAATAAATGTACCGCCCATAGTGTTCACAGGGCTCTGTGGTGCTTCGAAAAATTCGATTTGCTTTTGTGTTTTCCCTCCGAAACCATTCTACACCCGTGGCTGATCCTCCCATCCGGACTATGGGCGGCCTTTGCAGAGGCTCCGAAGCATGTTCTCCACCTAGCATAGGGATAGAGTGGGCATGGATTGGGGTCCCTTCCTTTTGACCTGCTCAGCGGGGGACGCCAGAGTAATCTATCTATGCACTTAAAGCTAAGGAAATACCGCAGCCAGAGAAAGTAAGGGATGTTTCCACGACGTGCGCACCAATTCTGGAGCTTGGATAATATTATAATTGTTTTAAACATCACATTTATTTCAGAACAAATAGTTCCTGGTGTGTTCCGCAAGGTTTCTCTTCCCAAGCAACTCCCAGCTAATCTACACTAGACATTTACCAAGGATGGCTTCACGCCCAATTTTCACCCGCCTAATTTTATTGTCACGTATTCAAACCGGCTGAATCCCGGGGTCCTGGCTTCCTTCGGTGCTGGCTTTCTGGGTCCTGAACCCGGCCCTGAACCATCGCGCAGGTTTCGGGTGTCTCCCGGGCTTCCGGGGAACCCGTGGTCACGGTGTGCCCCCTCTGCATTTCCTCTGCACACCCTCTGCGGGGTTATCAGGTCGGAGGGCTGTAGACGTTAGTCCCTCCGTCCGGCCGCCGGTAAGGCAGGTTCCCCGCGCGTCTCGCTGCCCCGAGGCCTGTGCTGGGTTGAGGGCGATGACCCTGGAGCCGTACCCGCGCAGGGAGCTGCAGCCCCGAAGCGCGGCGCCCTTGGGATGGGGCCTAAGAGGCTCGGCTCGAGCGGTGAGAGTCAGACAAGCTCCCACCGCATGCTTGCTTCCCAGGAAGGCTTCCAGCCTGGCATGAGTAGCACCGATAATATATGACTGTTGTCCACTCAAATCTGGGGCTCCCATTCTAGAAAGGCTCGCGTCAAGTCGACATCTTAGGAGCTTCCCAGGGGCGCGGCGGCCGGAGATGGCGGCGCAAGCATCTCTTTGGTGGAGCCACACTGCCATCTGCTGGCCTTACCTTGGCACTGCAGCCCCCAAAGCCCCGGCCAGCCTGAACTTCGGCCACCGCTTCTGCGGTCCACACAACGCCCCATTCCCAAGGGCGGGGCGAGGACCCAGTACTGGGCGGGGGAGGGGTGGCGCGTGGGGCCTGGAATCTACGCCGCGGAGCGGATAACGCCCATAAAAGAGAGCTGTTTCCGCAACCGCTTTATCGGCGGCAGACAGAGCAAACAAATGAAAGGGCTTTGGTGGAATATCCTAATTGGGGCTGGACAGTTGTAAACTCATTAAGGACCGAATTCCAGACAGTTCGCAGACCCGGCCTTTATGGCACACCCTTACTGCCCATTCTTTGAAGTTCCTTCTGTCTGCAACAACAGAGGGCGTCCCAACTTGGCGGCGGGCTGGGGATGAGGATGGGGGTGGGGGTGAGGGGACACTCCATCCACTCGCGCCTGGTTCCTCTTTCACGCTTCCGAACACCGTCAACTTTGCCGGAGTCGCGGAGGGTGGGGGCAGGGTGAGAGAAGAAAAGAGGGGAGCGAGGATGAACCCTCTGGCCACATCTGGAAAGCGCTCGGGCCTCCGAAGTTGTGGCCGTTCCCTCCGCAGCCCTTTACACCCCATAAACGGTAACAGCCCTCATTTTCTTTTATGGCGCTTCGGGGCTCCTCGGTTGCCTGGGCCCTGCCGCTGCCAGGACTTGTACTCGGGAGGGGCTTGTGGGGCAGGATGCAGATTCTCCCGGGCCTGGCTGCCAGGGCGCAGCGGGGAAAGTGCGCAGGCCTTGGATCCCGCGTAAGTCTCCAGCTGTGTGCGCGGGCCGCCACGTTGGCCGGTGGGGCTTGCTTTACCCTCCTCAGAGCCTCCTTAGGAGGCGGGCCCTGTGGGTCTTGTGCTCCCCTCACTCCTCCCACCCTGCAAGGAAAGGCCTCAGGCGGCTCGGTGGACCCGGGTTTGGGAAATTTGTTGGGGCGCGGAGATGAAAAAGAGGCCTTTCCACCACTACTGGCCAGAGATCCCCAGGCCTCGGCCCAGCTTGTCCGAGGTTCCCTGTGGTCCAGTGAATAGACACAAGGTCGCCAGGTGAGGCCTCGTGTTTTTCCAGGCTTCTGCCTCTACTTGCGCTACCTGGCAGCTGGCTAGGTTGGGAGAGCTTAGGCCGCCGAGACTGGAATGCGGCAAGTCTCAGCTTCCAACGCAGGCTACAGGCAAAATTAGGGATCTCCTTCCCCCACACCCCTAACCTGACCCCCATTCAAAGACTACCCAGGTTCCCCAGCCGCAGAGAAGGTGCAAAGAGCAGACCCGCAAAAATAAAAAATAAATAGAAAAGAATCAATATATTTTATTTGGCAAAAAGTTAAATATCTCAACACAACAATTTGGTCAGTAGGCCTTGAGGTAACTATTGCAAAATATACAGTGTATGTTCAGCCTGATGGCAAACCCAGATTATTCAAGGATACAAATCTACAGTAGCCCAATGGCGGTTTTGTGGTGTATAATTTATTATCAATAAAATTAACTTCATTACAATAAGCATTTTCCCCCAATTAAAATTAAGCATAAACCATAGGTAGTAACCTTCTGCACATATGTATAGCTCCGAATTTCCTCACTGTTCCTCTGGTGCAAAAACAATATTCAAGCTTGTCTGATTATGAACTTTTTCTTTAATATATAGATTATATGTACAATGAACAAGACTATAAAACATATGTAGAGACTAAAATGCCCACATTTCGAAAGTGGTGAAACCATTAATCTATGCATCATGAAGAACCTCCCCCCCCCTTTTAAAACTTTTATTTCACTGGGAAATCCTTACAGCTAGTTTACAATCATAGGTTAACAGCCTAGTTATACAGAAGACGTATTCCACTACAGAGCTATACTCTATGCAATTGTTTTCTCCCTCATAAACAACCTGAGTTCAAATTGAATTCTAGCTTCCACAATCACAATGGGTGCATCACCCAGCACAGAAGTTTGAGTCACAAAACATAATTACCACAATAAAACACAGTGTTCAAGTATCTAGGCAGAGCGATCTGCCGCACAAAGAGCAAATTAAATTAACTACACAGACTAAAAACTATACAGCCCGCCGTCAACAGTTGTGCATTATAAAAAGGTAGTTTTTCCTTTTGTTTTAAGTCAGGAACAGGTAGATTTTTAAAATATATACAAGCTAGCACACACAGCCATCAGCGCTAATGCTCTACCCCCTTTTGTCTTATAGAAAATGGAAAGCTTACAATACCTCCTCCATCAAAGCTGCAGGCCTAGAAGCCAGCCTGAGCAGGGTTTGCCAGGGGGGAGATGAGGCCTGGGGTTTTAGAGCCGCTTTGTGCAGGGTGGTGGAGGCTGGGGATGGGGGAGAGCAGGGACAGGGGGACAAGCAGTCCTTTCGCTTTTTTTCTAGCTCATCTCTCTTCTAAATGAACCCAAATGGCATCACTCGTCTTTTGCTCTGTCCTTGTTGATTTTCTTCATTTTCATTCTGCGATTCTGGAACCAGATCTTGACCTGCCTCTCGGTGAGGTTAAGCAGTCGGGCCACCTCGTACCTGCGGTCCCTGGTGAGGTACATGTTGAATAGAAACTCTTTCTCCAGTTCCAGCGTCTGGTGTTTGGTATAGGGGCAGCGCTTCTTCCGCGTGGAGCGCGCATGAAGCCAGTTGGCGGCCGGGTTATCTGCGGGGGAGAGAGACACTGGGTTTAGAAGGAGAAGCACCCTTGCCGGGTGCGAGGGAGCCTCCTGGGTCTCTGGTCGAAATGCAGGACGCTGCTGAATTGCTTAGGGAAGGCAGCCCAGCTTCGGACACAATGGAACCCTGGCAGACAGACGCACGGACGGTCACTTACAATTGCCCGCAGTAAAACCTCCGCTCCCCCCTCCCCTCCGCCGCCCTCCTTTCTCTCCTATCCTTCTGTCCCTGCCTCTTCTTCCCATTCTTTGCACATTGTAAGAGTGAAATTTAGAAACAGATCTCCTTTTTGGCCACGCAGAGGGAAACGACGCTGTGTTTGTGTAGCAAGATTTACATTGCTTTTCTCTCATTGATTCTGTCTTTCCTTCCCCAGCTTTCCCTCTCCTCTCCCCACTTATTTGACCTTCCTGGAAGGCCGTGAGAGCTAGGCCAGCCGGCCGGGTGCCCCAACGCCTTTAATCACGTCTCCAGCTTATTTGAATAATCTGGAAAGGGGACCCTTGCGGCTCGATCTCCCGCAGCCTCATCCTAGGCAGGATTTACGCCGCCACCGGCTGAAGGCAAAAAGTGGATGGAATCGACCGTCCCGGGTCAGGTTGCCCGGCTGCCGCTGCTGCCGCCGCTCACGAACAATCTAGCTGCACAAAAGACTCGCTCCGCGGCGCTGCTTTCGAAGAACGGCCCAAAGTAGCTCTGTCCGAGGCTTGGGCAGCCTAGGAGAGGGGCGGCGGGTCTTGGCTCGGCCTGTAGCGCCCGCCCCGCCCCCTCTCGCTGCAGCAGCCTCCTCCCCTTTCCCCAGCCCTGCAGGCCTGCTCGTCAGTTCTGTGGAGTTGGGGCCCCATCTGAGGTGTCCCAAACACCAACTTCTGGTTCCCAGCTCAGGAGGTTCCCAGCGAGGACGAAGGCAGACTCGAAAGAAAGCTGACGGGCTAGCAGATCCGGGTGGCCGGCGTGGAGGCAGCGGCTGATTTGGAGAAGACACTTACTGGGATCGATGGGGGGCTTGTCTCCGCCGCTCTCATTCTCAGCATTGTTTTCCGAGTAGGCGCCTTCGCTGGATTGTTTTTCTCTATCAACTGGAGGAGAACCACAAGTATAGTCAGTCAGGGACAAAGTGTGAGTGTCAAGCGTGGGACAGTCACCCCTTCTGGCCGACAGCGGTTCAGGTTTAATGCCATAAGGCCGACTGGAGGGCAAGCCCGCGAAGGAGAGCGCACCGGGCGTGGGCTCCAGCCAGGAGCGCATGTACCTGCCGTCTGGCGCCGACGCTGCCACGGGCGCCTGGGTGTGCACGTAGGGGTGGTGGTGATGGTGGTGGTGATACACTGCAGCCGGCACGGCGTTGGCGCCCGCCGCGTGCACCGGGTTCCACGAGGCGCCGAAAACCGCCGCCTTGGACTGGAAGCTGCACGGACTGAAGTCGGGGTGCTCGGCCAGTGCCGCCGCCTGCCGTGGGGGCTGGCTCAGGGCCCCTGGCGCATAGCGGCTAGCACTCAGCTCGTCGGCCGCCTCAGTGCCCAACAGGAACGAGTCCACATAGTAGTTGCCCAGAGCCCCGGTGGTGGCCATTGCCGTGTCCCGCGCCTGGCCTGCCCGGCCCGACCCGCGGAAATTATGAAACTGCAGATTTCATGTAACAACTTGGTGGCACCAAGGGGGAAGTACAGTCACCTAATAAGTTGCCGGCGCCGGCGCCCCCATTGGCCACGCGCGTCACGTGTCCGCCCGGCAGAACAATAACGCGTAAATCACTCCGCACGCTATTAATGGCTCGGTGTTTTGCAGTCATAATTTTTATAGCAAAAGCCATATGTTTTTATGCAAAGGGATCACGCCGCTCCACGATCGGGTTTGTTTTAATTGTGGCCAACGAAGATTAAAAGATCAAATCTGGCCTTGCCTCTGTACTCTCCCCTGCCCCCCTCCCAACACACACTTCTTAAGCGGACTATTTTATATCACAATTAATCACGCCATCAGGAAGGCGCGGGTCCCGCATGCGACTGCGGCCAGAGGAACCCCTCACATAAAATTAGACAATAATTGAAGCCATAAAAAAGCAGCCAAATCGCATTCTCGCTCTACTGTATTTAAATCTATATTTATGATATTTCATAAGGAGTTATTGTTTCAGAAGCCACACAGGCTGGTTGGGAAGTCTGGAACGACCAACAGATTCGTTTGCCTCGCTGTGGCTCCCCGCTGTAAAAATTTACGAGGACTTGGAAAGGTTAAATTAGACTGTTGTGTTTGGTTGGCGAGCTCCCTGTAAATAATCCCTGAGGTCTTCGGGAGTTTTTCCCTGGCCGGCTGCGAAAAGCCAAATCCAGCGCAGTATGGGTCCCAAGTAGAGTAGTCACTGGCCGCTGCCAGAGCGCGCCCAGCAGGGACTGGCTATCTAGGGGGGAACCATCAACCAGCCTGCGGTAAAGAAGAGCCTAGCACCCAGACAGCTCCCAAGTTCGTCCTTGTTCCATGGAGGAGCTGGCAGTGAGGGAACAACCAACTACCACAAGGTGAAGCGTTTGAGAGCCTGGTTGTGCAGCGCTAGGCCCCTGACCAGGACCCTGCAGCATACTCCTTCACCCAGCGCGTCCTGCACCTCTTCATCTGGGATTCGCCATCCCTGGGCGGAGGCGGCTAGCGACCTGGTCCTATGCTGTATTCTCCAAGGCCCTAAAGCTAAAGTCTGAAAGCTGGTTAAAAGATGCCAGACAGCATCAATAGAAGGCGAGTTCGGCTTGCTAAAAGGCAGTTCCGCCTAAGAGATACAGCGGTTCCCGTGACTGGCAAGCCCGCAGTGGAGTAAAGGGTCCTGCGCCCAATATGAATGCCCTTCAGGGATCCTTTCTTCTCTCCCTTCTAGCCACCTTGATTACTCACGGAACCCAGTAACTTTGCAGTTACAAGGCCGAAAGCAAGGCGGCCGCAGCTCAAGTCCAGGACTAGAAATTAAAACGGGGCATCAGGCATGGGGGCATTGACTTTAATCCCATCCTTTGACCTGATCAAATTGTGGAGATTGTTTCTCACACCCTGGAGTCTTTGGGGGTGGGGTGAAAGCAAATGAAAAGGCCGCAGCCTCTTTTGTTAATTGGAAGAAAAGGAAAAAGCAAAAACCTACCCCAATTCCAAACAGAAAGCGACTCCTAGAAGTGGGGTAATTAAATTCACGTGTGAACACTGTGCTTGCAAGTGTGTTTCTCATTAGTCCACTTCGCTGGCAGCGAGGCTGGCGACCTCAGGCATTTATTTCTCTCTTTTTGCCTTCATTCTTACCAAAAGTTCGAGTAACCCCCCCCCCAAAAAAACCCCACCACATCGTGAACATATCCCTATCCTTAGCGGCTGAGACCCTCAAATGCTAGACTCTACCGGGCAGGGAAGCTGCAGAGCCACTCAGAAACGACCGACCGTGCGCCCCTTCCTGTGCCTGCGCGCTCCTTCCTCTGCCTGCGCGCAGGGAAGAGGAAGGTGGCCTACACAATGAACTCCGACGTGGGCTGTCCTGGCAGCCTCAACCCCCTCCCTCCTAATATTTTCCTTTCCCGGTAAATTCCTCCGCGTCATCCCTACCCACATCACAACCCAAGGTGTCCTAAGTATCCCACAGTCCGCGAAGACGCTGAGATTTTCCACTGAAAATATTAACTTTGAAGGAAAACGTTCGTTCCTATTTGTAATTATTTGTAAATGGAAGAGCATGCCTGGTTATCCTTTCCGTTTGTTCCCAGAAAAGACACGGATATATTATTAGTACTTTTTAATAAATAAAAGGCTGTTGCTTTAAATAGTCTTATCCCCCAATAGGCGAATTACTAAATAATCATCAGGCATTGAGTGTTAAGCAGCTGTTACTGGTGCCTAAAAGGGGGGAAAATTCACAAAACCAAATACTGGTCCTCTTGAGCCCAGAGGTTTGGAAACAATATTTAGACTTTTGCGTCTGCTTTTATTAAAGGGACTGCATGTCCATAAAGAAATAATAAATGGGTGTAATTACAAACCGCCCCTTCCTGGCTGAGAATTTTCCAAAAACCTCGAAATAAACCTCTGAAATAAATCCAGTACTCTGGTCCGGAAAATAGCAGAGAGAAGTTGAAGGGAACCGGGTGTGCCGGCCTTTCAGATAACAGGTTGGCGGGCCAAGCAATGAAAACAATCCCTGGGCCTCAGCTGAGCTGGTAAGGGAAGTACAGCTCGTGAGCATTGAGTCTGAAGCCTATATGAATGTATTGGAGGAAAGGGGGATGGATTATTTTCAGTTTTCCGTACTGAGAATGGTCAAAGCTGGTTTTTATCCATAGACTCTAGCTTAGGACAAGGACTTAAGTTTGCATTCTAATGACTCTAGAATTTGAGATTCCTTTCACCTATTTGAACATACTGGCGCTGGGAAGAGTCCTCTTCTCCAGCACCTAGCTGTACAAAGCGTCCAGATCGAACATACTCTGAACCTGATGCCTGCCACTGGCAAGCAAAGTCAAGCTTTCCCAAGCGAGGCTCCCTCATCGCAGTCAAAGCCCGAGTGAGTTGGGACCTGCAGGCCTGGCAGAGCCAGCAAGGAACTTCCCGATGGAGCCGGAGTGGTCTAGCTCCACCACGCCTGGTTGGGCCTCAGCCGGTGTTCTGGGAGAGGATGGCGAACGCCTCCCTGCCTGGGGTGTAGGCACACAAAGACACCGCGGGTGCCCCCTAATCCGGTCTCCCAGACAGCCAGTTAGCGACCCGCGGAGAAGGAACGCAAGGCCGCCGCCAGCCGGTCGTGATCATAACCGAGGCCTTGTCTGCACAGGGGCACACCAGACCAAACCCACGTCCTCGACAGCGGCCCCACGCAACCCTTCTGCCTCAGACTCCGATCTTCACTTAAGCGTGCAGAGAAAAATAAAACCTCTAGGTTTTTCTCAAGCTAGCCCTCTTTTTCTCCAGAAGGATTTGAAAAAGAGAGTCGGCAGCGAGATTGAGAACAGAAGATGAAAGAAAAATAAAGAAAAGAGAAGGAAAAAGAAAGAAAGGAGCAAAGAAAAGAAAATGATAAAAGAGGAAGGAGCAAAGGAAGAAGGAAGAAAAGAGACAGAGGGGGCTCCTAGGAGCAGAAGGCGCATTTTCAGAGGGAAGGGTTAAGTGACAAGGCCAGGATCCCAGCCACTGTCCGCCTTTATTACTCCTGTCTCGGCCTGGCTCTCCACTGGCAAAGGGATCTTTCCGGAGCTCACATCCCGGATTGGAGTGTGTGTGTTCCAGCCTTGCAAGGGAATGGCGGGGTCCCAGCCCAGGCGCCGGCCTGCAATAGGGAAAGCTCAGGATGGAAGCTAGCGCCCCTGACCTTGAATGGCCCGGGGCCCAGAATTCCTACCACGCCCCCGGCATCCGCGAAGCAGCAACTAACCTGATGGTACCTGCTCTGGGCCAGGTGTTGTTAGGGGAGTGGTGAGGCCTGCTGACTGGCACAGCGCTAAGGAAGACAAGAGACTCCTGCGCAGGGAAAGCTGAGGTTGCCACGGCAGGCCTGGCACTACCGGGGCCTTGATGCCCCGCCCGGCCCGGCCCGGCCCGGCCCGGCCCCCACGCGTACAGGTACCTGGAGACGATTTCAACTGAAGTAATGAAGGCAGTGTCGTGCTGTCGAGAGAAAGGTGGATCCCAACAACAGGAAACTACCTAAATCACCGACCAGTTCTGGTGCTGCCCTCACGGGGCTGCTTCGCCCGCCGCCGCCGCCGCCACCGCCGCTGCCGCCACCGCCGCCGCCAAGGAGAGAACCCTGAGATCATGCCTGGACCAGCCCCTTGGCAACCTGCGCCCACCGCTGCCACCGAGTGCCTCGAGCTGCCACAAACCCATCATGGAGGGAGAAGCCACGGGTCCCCAATAAGGTAAGCTTGGGGGAGGGAGAGACAGCGGGAGGGAGCAAGGGAAAGCAAAGGAGAGTGGAAAAAGGAAGGGAGAAGGCGAGAAGAGAGCAGGGAAAGAGCAGTGTGCATGCTGGTTTCCCAAATCTTGCAGCTTCGAGAACCGCCGCTGAGCGGCGGCAGCCTTGGGCAACTCAAAGCGCCAGGGACAGCCCGGAGCCGGGTTCTTTGGCGGAGGCCTCCACGCTCGCTCCCCTCGGCCGCTCGCTCTCCCCCTCTCTCTCTCCCAGCCGCCCGCCCGCCCGGCGAGACGCGCGCTCCCGCGCCCCCTCCCCCCAAACGTCGCCCCCCCCAACCTCCCGCGAGCAGGAAACGCGTGGCCCTGCCGAGGGCAGCCAGGTGGGGGGGGGGCGTGCTGGAGGAGGGGGCGGCCAGACCTGGGTCCATCTAATCGCACGCATCACTAAGATGCTTTGCGGACCCGGCCTGCTCCCCGGATTTAGGCAAAGGGTCATCTGGGACCTGGGAACCCACAAAATAACTGGCCTTTGCGAGCCTCTCTGGGGCTCCCGAAAGAAATCCTGTTTAGCTTCCTCTGCCTATGCAGCTCCCCTCTCAACTGAAACCACTGGTCCAAGACAGCCACAATCCAGATATACTAGCAAGTCATAAAACTGAACAAAAGCCGACAAACCTTACGGCACCAGGGCTATAGGGCCCAGACAAATTACGACCGTCTAGGTAATATTTAAATAGATGCCTAAAGTAATTGCAGGGGGCTCAGGCTAGTACTCCTGTTGTAAAAGTGGTGGATGGAATAAAGTGGAAGGTGAAGATAAGAAGTAAAAAAAGGAGGTAAAATTAAAAAGCTTCATTCCACAGCTTTTATTCTATAAGAACATAAACATCGTCTTTTTTCCACGCACAGCAGCAATACAATATTAATTTATTCTGATTTAAGATTAGAAGTAAATAGAGCTAGAACTAACATTTATAATAATGATAGAATGCATTTGCTTAAAACATGATTGGCAATTTTTCATAATAATAGACATTTATACAGATTTGTATTTATAGTTTTTCTTTTTCTGCACCTACAGGTTTGACCCTTTTATGCATGTAACTTCACAGTATAAAGGAAATCCAAACAATGTCTCCCTTCTCTAGTTTATTCTGCTTGCCTCAGCCCTCCTAGGCTTCCGTGAATTTCAGAAAGCCACACACACATACAAAAAAAAGATGTAAAAAATATAAAATAATAATAACAAACCTCCGCATAATAGGGAGAATTGTGGTGTGCTTTTCTCGGGTGTTACCAGTGGTAACGATTTAATGACAAAAAAATCCACCAATTCCACATGTATAAACAAAACTACATTATTTATCAACAGCCAGAAGAAAATGGAAATTCAGAGGTAAATGAAACATTTCAGTCAGGCAATGCAAGACCTTACACAATCTGGAAGAGAAGTTGCCTTCTCTTGGTCATTCTTTTTTCCTTTTTCTTTTAAAGCTGGGATATCTTACAGAGGAAGGAAAAATTAATCATTCTCTTTTTGCTTTTTCAATCAGCCAAAGCCAAGCCCTATTGCCAACCTGCATGTCTATGCCTGTATGCCCTTCTCTTGGCCAATGAAGAAAGGAAGAAGAAAAAAGAAATTCAGGGGCCTGTATCCCCTGATTAAACACAGCCCAGCACTCCAGGCAGGCGTACCCAGTGGCGGCTCCTTGCACCATTGACCTCAGGCCAGACACCTCAGCGCTGACAATGGGACCGCGGTCTTCTGGCTAGGTTTGTCCGAGGTGGGCAGGAAAACAGCTGGAAGGAGGAGGATAGGGGCTATTTCAAGCATTGAGACCCCTAGACAGCAAACCAAGCCTAGTCAGGACTTGACACTTAGGACAGTATCTATCTCGATAGAATTTAGCGCGATATGGCTTTTTCCCCCAGAAAACAAGTAAACCAGCACCAAGCAAACAAAGAAACAAAAAAAAGTCAGAACAAACCAGCCCTGCACAGATGTAACGGCCCCGGAGATGGCGAGTGTGGGAGGGTAGAATGGGGCTCCGACACAGGTGCGAGTTCTGGGGAAGAGGCTGAAGACAGAGGGAGGGGACAGGCGCTCTAGAAGCAGAAAAAACCGGCGTCGCCTGGAGCTTCATCAGGAAAAATTAAAGTTGGCTGTGAGCTCCCGGATCCGATTTTCTCGGTTCATTTTCTTCAGTTTCATCCTGCGGTTCTGAAACCAGATTTTCACTTGTCTGTCCGTGAGGTGGACGCTGCGGCTGATCTCTAGGCGCCGCTCTCGAGTAAGGTACATGTTGAACAGAAACTCCTTCTCCAGCTCCAGCGTCTGGTGCTTGGTGTACGGGCAGCGCTTCTTCCGGCCGCTCTTTGCAGTGAGCCAGTTGGCTGCGTTTTCGCCTTTGGAATTGCCTGGCGTTTAAGAGAATACAGAGGGGAAGGTTAAGTCGAGGCCATGCGGACTGCGCGCGGGGGTGAATTCCAGACGTCTTTCCCCTAAGAGGGATGCCCCAAGTCAGAGAAAGAAGGGTTATGCCCCTGTTTGGCTTGCGGAGAACAAGCAGTTCCTCTAAAAGGCAGGGCAAATTGAATGGACCTCCAATCTACATCCACCCTCCCAATTTACATTTTCTTCCACTTTTCCCCCAAACACCTGTTTCAGCATAAAGCTGCCAGGGTACTTGTAGAATGAAAGGCCTGGGAGGGCAGGCTGCACATCTTGAACTTAACGCCATTCTTTTCATCTTGTCTATGGCAGACAAGTATTTCTGAAGCCCCCAGGTTGGGGGAAAGGACTGCTTACTTTGATGGGGGGCCAGCAGCTCAGATGTTTTACTACAGCCCCCGATTGCTGAAGGCCTGATGAAGAGAAGAAGGGCATAGTTGAGCCAATGGGGGAAGGCCTGAAAAACTGATTCTGGGGTCAAGGGCCCTCCTTTGCATCTCTGGAAGAGCTAGGGGCATGCAGCTAGGCGATTCCGAGTTCCAGGGGAAACGAAATAGCCTCTCTCTAGTTTTCTGCTCAGGGCCCCGGCGTCCAGGCCGGATTTGCCTTTTCTTCTCCTGCAACAAGGATTCCCGCCCCTCCAGCAACTTTGAAAAAGGCATGGGGGATCGTAAACTCGAACTTCGCCGGTTAATGGGCTTATTTATTGGCGCTGGCGGCTGCTTATTTTGGATGCCTTACAAACATCCGCACTATCTGCGGGCGAGCCACTTTCCCTCCCTCCCCCTCCCCCCGCGTGGGCCGCGCCGTGCAGGCTGGGCCGGGACCAGGGGTTGGGGTGCTCCGGGCCACGGGGAAGATCAAGCACAGGAGGGGGGCTGCTCGCTGGTGTCGTCGCCTCCAGTCAGGGTGAGCCGGGGCCAGCGCTGAGAACGTCTTGGTGTGGGGCGCTAAGCCGGACATGAATTTTTACTGCGTCCCCACGCCCAAATATTAAAAAGCGAGTTCACAAGGTCAGCCTGCTTGCAGCTTGGGCCAAGGCTGGCCGGCTGCTGCGCGGACTCCTGGTTCTCTGCTCCTTCCTTTTCGTGGGTCAGCCTGTCTACCCTCCTGACTGCAGCCCTCTGGCGCGCCCTGCTTACCCAGGGAGTCCTTCTCGGGCGAGGCTTTGCTGCTCTCGGAAGGGGCCGGGGAGAGCTCCTCCGGCGCCGAGGATGACGCGTGCGCCTCCTCGTCGCCCTGCGAGCCCCCACCTCCGCCGCCACAAACCAGCGTTGGGGGCGGCGGAGAATCTAGGGCTCGCTCCTTCCGGGCCGCATCGGCTGAGCCAGAGGCGAGTGCCGGTGGCGGGTCGAAGCCGCGCCCCGGGGGCTGCGCGGGAAATGGGCTGGCGCCGAGCTGCTGCACGCCACCGCCGCTGCTGCCGCTGCCGTAGCCCTTGGCCGTGCCGTAGGCCTGAGAGAGGCGGAAGTAGCCGGGCACTGGCACTCCACTGGAGGCGCCTAGGGCGCAGCCGTCGGGCGGCGGGCCCCGCGGAAAGGGGGCCAGATCGGTGTTGGCCGCCGAGCTTTTGGGGCATTTGTCCGCCGAGTCGTAGAGGCAGTAGGAGCTCTCTTCTTTGATGTTCTGGGCGAAAGAGCATGAGGTGGCCTGTGGTGGGGCCTGGGGTGGTTGTGGCGGGGGCGGTGGCTGCTGCTGAGGCGGCTGCTGCTGCTGCGACGGCGGTCCCTCAGGCGGCTCCATCCGGCAGGACCGGGGTGCGTCTAGCCACAGGTCTATGGGCGCCGGCGCATAGCCGTGCGCTCCGGGGCCCAGGCCCCCGCTACCGCCACCACCGCCAGGCGAAGCCGGCTCATTGCGCTTGCCGCCCAGTGCGGGGAAGAGCCCGCAGCTCTGCAGCCCGTAGGGCAGGTCGGTGGTAGGCGGCAGGTAGACCCCGCCGTGGGCGTAGTAACCACTGCCGCCGCCGCCCCCAGCGCCACCGCCACCACCTCCCGCTTCGCCTCTGCCCGAGCTGATGAGCGAGTCCACCAAAAAAGAGTTCGCGGCGGGGCTCTCCGAGCATGACATTGTTGTGGGATAATTTGGCGAAGGGAGCAGATAGCCCTTTCTGGCTGACATTTCTTGTGCAAAACATGCTGAATACGATTAGCAATCCCCCCGCACCGCGGCGGGCGTCCGCAGCCAATCCGGAGCCAGAGTTTCCGCGCGACCACTCCCAGTTTGATTTCGTAGGCGCAGGGCCGCTCTCCGAGGGCGCCCTTAGAGCCCGCGATTGATATAAATATGTAATCTGTATTGATGGGCCAGGAGACGCACGCCTGACACCTTGGCCCAAAGGCCGTGAGCTGTGGGGGTTGCCCTAAAGTGGCTGGTGGGGGGCCTGGCCCTAGGCTCGCCCCGCCCCTATTCGGTTGTGAGCCCTAAACGAGGGTCTGTTGGAAGCGTTCTTGGGCCCTGCGCAGTTAACAAGTGGGGTGTTTACGGTGCGCACCCCAGACCGCCTAGGGTGCTCCCCATCCCTGTAACAGAAGTGGCCACTAGACCCAGGTACCCCATGACTACATAAAGGAACCATGTAGGGATCTCACGTTCTTCCTCTTCAGCTCTGGACCTGAAGATGGTCCCATCTCTGGAATCTGGTCCCCAGAGTAGCAAACCTGGTCCGAAAGCCGCTGGAATTCTCGCAGTGTCTGGAGTGAACTGGAAGTTGGCTGTTGCCATACTTCTGCCATCTCACACTGAATATTCCCCAAAATGCAATGGCTGATCCCTGGTCCTCCAATATTCTCCTGCCCCGTGGGTTGATCCAGTCAAGATTTACTCCTCTTGAGTGCTCACCTGGCTTGCCTTTTCTACATCTCCTGTTGGGGACCCTTGGTGGTCTGGCATAAGTAAGCATGGGAAGTGATTGGCAGCCTTGGCTAGAAGACTTTCCCCAACAGACAGGAGGGCAGAGGTTCCAGGCATCCTTCCCTAACACCCTGAGGAGATCCCTTACTCAGGTCCTTTAGGGGAATTGAAAGATTGGCCCTAGGGTCTTTGTTCTTCCAGGACGGGGTGACCTGGAAGGGGAAACATGGAGGAATGTGCCCAGCAGACACCTCTGCCAATGTTTCCTCTTCTTTTAGCCCTGGCATTCCTATGTTCCTGGAGGCTATAACAAAAACTGATATCATTACTCTTCTGCCTCTCCCCACCTCTCTTTCCCAATCCCCTCCAAACCTATGGCTAGGAGTTCCTCCTAAGGTGTGCACATTTTAATAAGGCCCAGGGTGAAGAAATCTATTACCTCAGAGACTGAGCTGGCTTGTGATCCTTTTATAGGAGAGTTCCAAGCCAGGCCCTTTGGTAAACAGACACTGCCTGGATCATACTTAGGGGTGCTTTCTTAGCCAATTGGAAATGGCCAACCTGGGGCAACAGCCCCCAAGTGTGGGACTCCATACCAGGCTCAGGAAATGTGACCTTTTCCAGCAGGATCCAGTGGAGCCAGGGAGGTCTCTGCCTTGCCTCTGACCTGCAGGCTACAGGTCTTCAGAATGACCTAGGCTGGCTGCCCAGTCAGCTTCAACTGAAGCTGGAGTTACTGACCCTGGGGATCCCAGGAAGTAGAGCCATCAGATCTCTGCCAGTGGCAGGGAAAGATTCTTGCATTTGAGTGGTCTTGTTCTGCTTCCTTCCAGGATGAACTCAACCAAAGGTGGGAGGCATCCTGAGAGAACCCCGAGAGCACAGGGAGAGCTAGCTGTGTACAGCCCAGGCTCTGGTTTCTAAGAATCCAGCAGCTGCTGTTGTGGCTGCTGTATGATTGGTGCCCAAGAGGCCTTACCACTGCTATGGTCGTACAGTGCTCCAGCCACTTCCACCTCCATCCCTGTGATAACTGGCTGTGCACAGACTAGGTATCAGAATACAAAACAAGGGATAATGGAGAGAAAGAAAGAGGGACAGAGGAGAGAAGGACAAAGAGAAAAGAGAGAGGAGGAGAGCTTGAGAGAGCGAGTTTTCTCCAGCTTGACTGAGTTCTCAAGCTGTAGCGCTGCTTAGCAAAATCAAGACTGGGTCTGTGCTGACACATTGGTAACTCTCCACTCTTCTGAGTTTTTCCTGCACCCAAGGCCAAGACAAATTTTCATCCCCCTAGGCCTAAGAGTCCAGCAAATCTGAGCACTGAAGAGCTTACAACACTGCAGCCTAGGGCCCTACCTTGGGCTTCCGGGATCTGCCTGGTTCCTACTTTGCTCAATAGAGGGTGAAACTGACTGGAATTGTGTTTAGCAGTGCCACCTGGGAATGCCACATAACGGGACTGCCTGAAAAAGGCACTTTTCTCCTCAGCACTGCCTGTGCCTCTCTGGAAAGGTCATGTGGGAAGTATAGGTGGCAAGAGCCGAGGAGGGTTACTCGAGGAGAAGGAGCCGCAGCAGGCCAGCACGCTGGGATTAGGGCCTAGGAGCTCTGCCTGTCCAGATCCAATGTAGAAGCAACTTTCCAGGCTCAAATTTGAGAAAGGCAGTTGCCAATGGAGAGTATGTTTGAGATAGTGGAAGCTACAAAAATAAAGTGAAAGACATTGATGTAAACCTATCTTTTTAACCTTTTAGGGTGTCAGGAACCCCTCTGAAAAATATAAGGCAAGTTCTGACCAACACTGTGAAAAATGCATATCTGTGCATTCCCACAATTCAACCATCATTTTCAAGGAAATTCACAGAACCCTCAAAGCCTTCTCCTGAAGCTCTCCAGAGCATCCAGGACTCTCCTGGGACTCAAGGGACCCTGCCAATTTGGCTAGTAAGACATGCTGATGCCCTGCCGCAGGCAGCCCTCAGGCTAATTTTGGCCAGGGCTCCGTAGGACCGCCAAATGGGTTTCTGTGCTGGATGGGATCCAGGAGCCTGCACGTGCCAACGAAGGTTACAAAAGTTAGCTTAGTGTACTGCTTCTGCTACAAAAGGCCACCCCTGCTAAAGAGTGAAGGAGCTGGGAGGCCTGCCATCAGCATCACTGACGTGGGGTTGGCACTTGGGTCTTCATCCACCTTTGTGGTGGTCAGTATGCGTTTCTCCAGCGAGACCCCCCACCCAACCGGGCGTTGAGTTTTAACTTTCTGGCTTAAAGGGAAAAAATGTGTATAGGCCTGCCTGGGAAACCTTCTCTGGCCGAAGATCTCTATTCCACCGGTACTCAGACATACTGAGCAGGGAAGGAAGAAGAGTCTGCGCTGCACTCTCCCTTGGCGGACTGGCCTGCTGTGGCTGGTTCGAATTACAGAATCAACGCAGCAGAAACTCAAGTTAAATGCCACTTAGCGCCTCCTCAGCCATCTGAGTTTTTCTGGAGTCCCCAGTATCTCTGACCAGCTCCAAGGCTCCTGGGCCTCTCTAGACTGTAACAACGAGAGCTGTTAGCCTTCTCAATAAAATATTCCCTTCATTTATCGATCTCTGTGGTTTCTGGAGGTTTCCCATTCCGGAGAGATTAAGAAAAGCGATTCAACTACTGCATGGGTCCGCTTTTATACACTCTTTCCCTCTTGCCTGTTTGCCTTTGTTACCTTTCACCCTTTCTTCCTGAATTTCTCTCTCTCGCTCAGAATGCCTTTGACCTAAAACCCTGGGTGCCTGCTTGCCTCCACCAGGCTTGTGCAGCGGTTCCCGCGGCCGCCGCCGCCGCCGCCGCTGCTGCCAGAGCCTAAGTTTTATTCAGGACTAAATGCTGCCTATTTCTACCTGGTGGTAACACTTGGTCGCTCCATGGAGCCGAGATAAACACCAGGCCCGTGGAACACGCAAGCCCTTTGACGGAGGATTACTTTGCAGTTCACTAGAAACAGATTCCACTTCCTGAGTAGGCCCTTCCAAACAAGTAGAAATAAATTACGAAAAACAAGCTGTGTTATTTTACAGGAAAAAATAATAAAGTCCTGAGCTTGAGATAGCCAGTAAACAATTTATATCTGGTGGTCACTCTCAATACTTTCTGGGTTCCTAATTATCCAGCAGGCTGTGGAGATGGGCTGATGCTCCATAGAGAAAAAAATTAATACTGCTTTCTCATATTCAGCATTAACACAAATTTAGTGCTTTCTCTAATTCACGAATTTATGCATAACTAAAAAATTTCCAAAAGCAATGACGTTCTTTTTGTGTGTGTGTGTGTGTTTTTTTGTAAAATTAATGTCAACAGTCCCAGGGATATTTAGTGTGTCTTCTTCGAACCGATCAGGTGCAATCTATTCTTAAACAAGCTTTAAAATTTTTTCTAAATCCAACCACTGAGCTAGCCCTTCCTCTTATCGTTGAGAGAGTGTTGGGGTCTTTTCACACACTCTTTTAATTGCAATATTCTTAGTTTTGCCTACAATAAATGGCCCTTTGCCTTGAAATGAAAGGCTCATCTGAGGCTGTAGGAATAGCTCCTACTGCAGAGAGCCACTCCCGGGTGTCGGTGCTCATTTCTTTTCATGGCTGCCTTTTTTCTGACATAATTTGGGAGCCCATTGCCAACAAAGACTAGTGATTCTGATAAGCAAAATTTACATACATGCAGAGAGGTAGCATCTACTTTTTGTGGGATTCTCTGTAGAATCCCAAGTACTGCATATTTGGGAAAAGAAAATAACTATTTCAAGAAACTTTTAAAATATTAAAATAAAAATTTAAATACAGAGGAGGAAAAGGGAATTTTAATTTGGACTCTAAAACATAAGCATTTGGATCATTTAAAATTCAATTTAAGACAGCCCTGAATAAATGACCACTTGTTCAGACTTTATCTCACTTTGAAAATGGATAAGTATTTACCAGTGCGTTTTTGCATATTTGCAAAATCCAAAAAAGATCTCACTCTCACATGTAATATATTGCTGCAAAATCCAAGCCAGGTTTATAATAGCATATTCCAGATAAGCAATACAAAGACTTCTCCAGCAGTCTTAAGAATCAAATGCGACTTCACCGAATTGGCCTTTTTTGGGAACAAAGGTTTTCCCGACTCTGCTAGGCAGAACTCAGATCTCACCTAGTAGGAAATCAACAACCTCCAGCAGTCTGCCCCAGGGAATAAGCCTGTTCTAGGGAATAAGCCTGCTCCAGCGGGCTGCCATGAAGACCACCCCATTGTTTTGAGTAGAAACTTTCCGTTTGCCCCAGTCCTCCCATTTCTCCCCTGCCTCACCGCTTCCTATTTCAGCAGGGCTGGAACCCGTTAGCCTGGATGCCTCCCACCCTTCGCTCATCCTATTCTGCCTATTTCCACCAAATCAAAAGATCGCCTTGGGTGAAATTCTGGCTCGTGGAGCTAAAATCAACAACTTTTCCCACTTAGGCCTCCTTTTGCTTTCCAACCTCAGGGAGCGATGGGAGAAGAGGGGTGGGATGAACGTCTACTGCGTCACCCCACAAACCCAGTTATGTTCCCGGCCCCTGCTTAGACAACGGCCACCTCCTCACTCCCACCTGTACAATAGTGAAAGTGTTAAACTTGTGTGCTCTTACCTTGACACATTTCCGAAATCACTGCCAAAGGGCTTCTCCGGGCTGCGACGCCGGCGAGGCCTAGGGAAGGCACGTTGCTCTAGATTACACCAACTACTTCTTATGCATGACCCCCCCCCACACCTTTTGATACGAAGGGGAGCGGCCCAAGTGAAATAATGTACCGTGCTGCTCTTAGAATCAGAAGCAAACAAAGGCCAAGAATCGCGCTGGGGTTCCCGGCTCCCCGGCGGCTTTGACATTGATCGGAAGTGCGCCATCTCGTGGCGGCTGCGCAACTAGTCCCAGACGGAGCTCCAGCCTCCAGCCTCTAGCCGGGAGAGGGAAGCCAGCTCCCGGCAGAGAAGGAGAGAGGACAGAGGGAGAGAATGTGCCCAGCCCGCTGCTATTGAGATCTCATTTTTACATCTAAGAAATTGCTGCAAAACCCCAGCCGGGTTTATAGCAGCGCATTCCAAATATGCAAATTGGCCGGCCCCGGACGGGTTTACGACCACATTGTCACAGCCATCGGAGGATGGGCTTTTATAGGGCTCAGAAATCAAACCCGCGCCCGCCTGCCGCCCGCCCGCGGGCAGTTCTCCTGGCTAGACTCTCTAGCAACTTGAGAGACTTTGGTTAATCTTTAACCATCCCAAAGGAAGTCTTTCCCTAAACCCGGGCTTCCCTGCCAGCCCCCTCCCAGCCCCCCAGGAGGGCCCTTGTTCTTCTCTGTGTCCATCAACCTAGACATTCATCTAGGGGTCTGTTCCGCTCCCCTTTCAGCTTGGTTTTCCCTGTCTCGCCAGTTAGACAAACAAACAGATAAACAGAGCAGGGTCTGGGGCCTCTCTCCAAATGCGACCCTCTTTGCTTCTTTGGCCTGTCTGGGTGGCTGGAGAGAGGGTGGGGTGGGCAACAAAAGGCTCTGTCCTTTCCGCCCTGCCCCTCAAGGTTATGGGTGATGTCCAAATTTAAGGCAGAAGTTCAAAGGCAGCAAACAAAGAGGAAACCAGCATCTTTTTTCCCCAAAGGGAAGACTGCCTCATGTAGGAGCTGGGGAGAAAGCACACTTATAGGTTCTTGAGAGTTCACTGTGCTCTGGTACCCAGACTGATTCCCTTCTTCTTGAAGGGGATCCAAAGGGCATCCCAGAGGGTTTCTACTTAGGCCTCCCAGTCCTGAAGTGAGCAAGGGCAATTTGGGGTCAGAGCCATTAACCTCCTTAGGCCCCAAGGCTTTTTCTAGGGTTGAGGTTACTCTGAGAAGATGAAGTCCCACATTCTAGGGCCTGAGATCCCACCCCTAGGAGCCCACTTTCCACAGGAACATGGTCTACCAACCACCTTGGCTTCTTTTAAGCTTGGTTTCTATTGTAGCTAAATTCTGATTCAGTCACCTCCTCATTCTCTCAGGGGCTTGATAACTTGCCCTTTTACTAGTAAAAGGGTGTTGGGGAGGAGAGACATTTGGCAGTAAAAGGCAAGCAGGGAGAGGAATGTCACACCAGGACCCAATACTCAGGTTTCCATGGTCTTTATTTTCCTTGTGCCCTGTCGCCTGTGTACATGCTGTGACATATTCAGTGGGTAAGAATCGAGGACAGGACAGCCCTTCCATCACACAGAGCCACCGGGCATTTCTTAACATAAGGAGGCAGAAGAGATTAAGAGGGAGGATGCCTGACTATCCCAGATGAGATCCCCAGGTCCTGGCAGGCTGAACTGCCTCCAAGCATCCCCTAACACTTTCCAAATGTTGCAAGAGATTAAAAAGACCATTCTCAACACCCCTCCCACCCTCTAACACCCCAAAGGAAATCAACTAATGGCAAAAAAAGTATTCAAACAAATTAGGTTATGGTTTCTTTATTTACAAGTCTTTTGAACACCATCCCTGTATGAAGCGTACATTCAAATATTCTTAGCAGTGAGCATGTTTAACCGTGGAACACTGTAAACAGTTAGAGCCTTTAAATATTTTCATCTTATCCCCCTCTACATTGCATCTTTTAAAATTCACTTTGGTTCTTTCAGGGAAATATATATAATATAATATAATATAATATTTATCATTTAAAATAATTCCAAATCATTCTCTTGCTCTTGGAAGGTCGCTGGAAGCTTCCAAGCTCAGTTCTGAGCCAATGAATGAGAGCAGACAGTGGCAAGAAAACCGGGGACTTTGGGGGACTCCAGTCCCTCATAGCTATATCTGAGGACCTGCTGGCCAGGCCAGCTGCTCTGTTGCCCCACACTAAGCAAGTCCAAGCTTCATTAAATGTGGTGGAGACTTTGCCAAACTGCTGCACTCCACAGGCATTTCCTGCGGAGATTCAGGGACCAGCGGTCTGGGTGCAGCCTCTCTGCTTTTTCATGTCTTACACCTCAGGGAATAGTCCACTCTGCAACCAGGCTTTGGGCCTGAGCAGCAGGCTGGGATGAAGACCCTGTTTGGCAGGAAGACAATCCAGGTGGGCTGCAGGAGGTGACTGCTAGGAGCTTAGTCTTGGAACAGCATGGTGGGTAGCTAGGAGGGATAGAAAGATACCAGTACCACCTGAACAGTAGATTTCTTTTCCCTCAAGGATCCTCAGCCTTCTTCCACCTCATAGCTACTTCTTAGTTCAACTGCCTTTCACATTGGCTTTGGAAAGCAGCCTCATTCTGGGCATCTAGGAATCCTCCCCTTTCCTAGCCCTGTCCCCAAGCTGAACTGGGCTTGGAGAGCACACAGCTTCTTGACTTAGGAGTCCTAGGTTGGGCAGGCTCTGTGTGGAGGGTCCTGGGAGGGATTGGTCTCCAGGAGCCATGGCAGGGGATCTAGCCCCCAGTGGAGACCACACCCAGGCCCAAGCTCTGCAGGCTCCAAGAATGAACCACCAGGGGTCCCAAACCATTCATTCTAGTGGATGCACAACTCCCAGAATCCAATTATTAGGAAACTTAACCACTGAGATCTTAACCAGGAGAGTCCAAGGCCCCTTCCTGTTGAGCTATCTTGGTGCAGCTTCTTTCCCTCTCTTGTACACCTCCTTTTTTTCAAAAGTCACTGTGTGGCTTGACCTTGTCAAGGGCAAAATCTGCGTATGGTCTCACATGTACGAAGCCCCCCCACCCAATTCCAGCCGGCTGGAGCCTTAGAGGAGTGGGTTAGCTGAGTAGTACTGTAAACGGTCTCTGTTAATTTTTTTTTCCTTCATTCTTCTGTTTTGAAACCAAATTTTGACTTGACGGTCGGTGAGGTTGAGCATTCGGGACAGTTGCAGGCGCTTCTCTTTGTTGATGTACACACTGAAAAAGAACTCTCGCTCCAGCTCTCTTATCTGGTACTTGGTATAGGGGCAGCGCTTTTTGCGAGTTCGTTGGCCACCTACGGAGGGAGAAAAGCAGGGAGTGAGCCAGGCACAGTGCCTGCAACCCCCCCCCACACCAGAGCCCAGAATTGAGGAAAGGGGCTGGCCACAGGGTCTGGAGTCCCAACCTAAGCCCCCATAAGGTCTCTCCAGGGCCTGGCCTCAGGTTCCTACTGCCGGCTGGGGACAAGCTGCAGTAGGAGGCTCAGGCGCAGATAAAAGCCAGCTCTCCAGATAGGCCCCCGGGGAAGGTGCTCCCGCTGCCCCCTGAGCAGAAAGGAGGGCTCCTCACAGCAACAGGCGAGTTTGTACTGCTAAAGCCGCTTTGAAAGCAGCCGAGTGGGGGTTGCTGGCTGCTTTTTGCCCCGCCAGACTAAACAAACAGCCGCCTGAAGACATTTCACCTTCAGCACCTGGGCCGCCTGTTCCCGAGGTAGTAAAGGCGGCCCAGGCTCCAGTCTTTCCCTGTAGCGGCCACGATTCCTCCATCGTTAACATCTGGGGCGGCTGCCGGGTCTTTGTCAGCCTGACTCCTGGCCACCAGCTCCTGCCTCCTCCACCAGCCTCGCTGTTCCTTCGAGGTGGGAGGTGGCAGCGGAAGCCCCCCTACCCTCGGTCTTCGGTTTAGCACCGCCACCACACAGCCAGGGTTTTTTTGGGGGGGGGGCAGGTATGCTATTTTAGGTAGGGTGGAGGCAACAGAGGCTTTCCGAAGCTTCAGGCAGGATCTATTTGCTCCCCCGCCCCTTAGAAAAACAAAACAAACAAAAAACCCACGAGACAAAAAACAAAAAAACTCACTTTTGACAGATTTAATAACAATTGTGAATAACATGCAGTTGGACAGAAGACGGCACGTAATTGCCACAGCGCCAGAGGAAAATGGCTTCCTTTGGACAAAAAGGCCAACTTTGGGTTAATTTGTTTCTTTTAATATATTGCTCGAGCTAAGCGGGCCACTTTATCTGTTAAACGCGCTCCTAGCGCCATCATTAAACAGCGATGCCTTTGAATCCCAGCCGGGACTAGAGTCCCGGCGCAACACATGGCTTTTATAAAAATCTCCGGATTACCTCGCTATCAAAGGCTCCTGAAGCCCTTGCAGGGGGAATTTACAGGCGCCCACCTCCGGCTTCCCAGCCTGGAGCTGGCCCCGATCGGGATCAAGCTGCCGAGTTTGGGAGCTGGGAAAGGAAAAAAGGGAAAAGGGGAGTTGTGTTCTTTTTTTTTTTTTTCAGGCATGCTTTGGCCGGTGGGTATTTCACGGCCAATTTCAGCACTCGCCACGTGATCCCGCCTTTTATAACAAAGTTTTGTTGGGGGAAACCTAAAGGCCCTTCATAAACCTTATATGCTTATAAAACAGCATATAAAAATTTAACAGCGGTGCTGCGCTAGATTTCCAACTCCCCTTTCATAAAGCGCGGGGCGCTGCCTTTATACGTACTGGAGCCGCCGGCCTTGTCCTCAGTGTGGCCGGAAGACGACTCGGGGCTGCTGCTGCTCTCGGGGCGCCGCCGCCGCTCCTTCTCCTCGGCCGCCGCCGCCGCCTCCCGGCAGCCGCCGCCGCCGCTGTCCGAACTTGAAGTTGCCGGCGCGCCGGTGGCCGCCGCCGCCGCCGCCGCCGCCGCGGAGGTCGCCGTTGCTGCTGGGGGCCCCTTTTCGGCGCTCTTGTCCCCAGGGTAGTCAGAAGCGGCGAGGTTTTCCGGGGTGCCGTAGGCCGTCTCAAAAAACTGGTCGAAAGCCTGTGGCAGGACGCCGTTCCTGCCCACCGTGCTATAGAAATTGGATGAGACGGCGGGGGTGGGGTGGTGGTAGACGTTGGCCGAGCTCTTGGCCAGCACGTCGCCAGGCACGCCGGCCGCGCTGGGCGCCTGCAGGCAGTCTCTGTGCACGAGCTCCTCTGCGGAGTAGCAATGGGCCAGATTGCCGCGGGGGTGCCATTTAGTGGCGGGCTCAATGGCGTACTCTCTGAAGGTCACTTCGCGCACGGGTTGGACCTGGGGCAGGTTGGAGGAGTAGGAGTATGTCATTGGGCGCGAAGACGGGGTCTGGGGCAGAAAAGAAGGGAGGCTGGAGAAATCTGGACCCGAGACGTAGTAAGTACAACTTGGCAAATACATGTTAGAGGAGCAGGGACCACGCTCATCAAAATCCATCATTGGGCTACCTTGGGCTCTCCGCAGTAGCCGAGCTTAACATGATTCTCCACTGCAGCTGCCTCTTTGAAGCGGATCCGTGAAGTAGAAATTTGGAGACGTAAGCTGACGTGGAAATCTATCCCCATCCTTAGCAGGGAGGTGCTGGTCATGTGACCCGATGTTGAAATTGACAAGCTGCGAGCTAGTCCGGGCCTTTTTCCCCCCTTTCCTTTTTTTTCCCCTCCCCTCCCTCCTCGGCTTCCTTTCTTTGTAGCCACCTCAGGGGAAGCAACAGATCGTCACTCGGTGTTCTCACCGAAAGCACGTAATCGCCGGTGTAACTCATGTTGGCTGGGGGGCCTCCCGGCGCGCGGTGAGGCGCGGTGAGGCTGGGGTGCGTCCGGGTGCAGCTCGCTTTTGCTTAGCTGCATGATCCTGTCCCTCGAGTGCAGCGAGGGCGGTGAGAGATCTCAACTCCCGACATCCTCACCCCCACTCTCCGGTTGGGTGAGAGATGCTCTGGGCTGGGGGTGACCAGGTGGAAGTCCGAAGCTGGGTGGCCCGTGGTCTCAGAGTCTGTTATCCTGGGGGCTCACGTTCGTACCCACTTCTCAGCCCCCCTCCCACAGGCTTGCTCAGGGAAGCACCTCAGCCTCAGAAGCTGGCCAGACCCCTTTTGGGGCCAGGGTTCGCAGCCGTGGATGTGCTGGCCTCGAGGCTTGTCCGATTTGCACGGTGACTTGATTACACGCTCGCATTCACGGTCACTTCCGAAGCGCTTTAGTGCCTTCCGTCCCTAAACCGCCAACAACCGAGGCGGCTTCCCCCGCGGTTTGTCAATGGTTCGCGGGGTCCGGAAGGGCCTTCGTCTCACCCGGGATCCACCTTTCTCTTAATCTTCCCTTCCTGTTTCCTCACCCCACCCGCTGTCCTTGGAGAAACCCCCTTCTCCTAGCTGCCTGCCGGGGTTCCAGTGACTCGGCAGAGCCAGACTCTGGGGCTGCGCCTCTGCTCTTCGGTCCGCACGCCTGCCTGGTCTTCTGGAGCTGAGGAATCGGGAAACCATGCAATTGTGGCGAACCTTGGGCTGTTTTAGAGGCGCTGACATCCGAGGAGCCTTCCCCTGGGTATGCTGCACCTTTGAGGGACCCCTCCAGGATGCTTGCAGAGCCACAGGGCTGTGAGGGAAAAGGGGGGCCAGCAAGGAGGGATTGATAGCCAAGGAGTCCTGGTTAAGAAAGGGGTGACCTACCTCTTCTTTTTCCCAGCAAATCCTAAGAGTGAAAGTGAGAGATGTGCAAGGCAGAAACTCAAAAAGCTCTGTGTCTTTCAGCTATTTATTCCAGAGAAGGAGCACAAATAACCATAAAGAGAGATATGCTTTCCAACTCCCTGCACCTTGGGTAATAAGGATGCCTTGAAATGGTTAGGTATGCTCTAAAGATAAAAGCAAAGGCCATAGCTGCTGGTTTGAACCTACCTTTCTTGGGAGGAGGAAATTGAGAAATTAAGTAGGCAAAATAATGTTTATCATTTTGCAGAATTGAAGGAACGATATTTGGGGGAAATGAAAGAAGGGAGAGGGTATAGAGCAGCCAGGTAGGGACAAGAACAGGAAGGGGACCCAGACCTGAGGCCTCCCCACAACTCTAGGAAGGAGTGGGGGTGTCTGAGAAAAAAGTCTGAAAATAAAAAATGAAAATCTTTTCCCTTTCTCCATCTGTGAAATAGCCAAAGGTATTTACATATCTTGGGGAGATTTAGAGTATAAACTCTAAGATCTTTGGTATTTAAGTGTCAACATCGATTTATTTATTTATTGCTGAGCTGACTGTAACTGACTCAATAACAAATTTAATCATGTATTGCTCTGGAAAAGAAATATTCTCATTATGTATTTTCTCCAAATAATGATCCACCATTGCATTTGAATACCCACTGTAAATATCAATAATATCAAGTAATTACTCTTAGTGGAGTAAACTAATTTGTTAGCATTAATGTTTATGTGCACCCCCCTTACAAGAGTCGCTTATCACAAATCAAGCTACTTGGACACATTGGTTTAATGAACTCTTTATTCAGGATTTGCTGCAAGAACTTTCATGCCCCTTGAATCCCTGAGAGCTAAACTTGAAATTATTCGTGTATCTTCAGCTTGACATATTTGTCCACTGTGGCTTGCGTAGAGGGCAGCAGCAGTGTGAATAAGAAGGTCCAGTGGGAGGGAAGATTATTGAGGAAGGGTAGCTTGAGACCTCCTAAAGCTGGGAATCACAATTATGGCATTGCCCTGCAGTTAAAAAAAAAACAAAAAACAAAAAAAAAAAAACAAAAAACTTCTCTTTCCAGCGGTGACCAACAAGGCAAAATATTTATTTCTCTACAGTATCTCTTTCTTGGAGACAGACTATGAAAGGGAGAGAGGTTTCAAACAGCAGTATTTGAGCAGTTCCTTGTCTTGCTGTCTTGATTTTGACTCTCCCAAACTCTCTCCCTGCAGCCCACCCAGTCCTCACCACCCCTACCTTCGAACAAAAGGAATGCATGAAGGGTTTCAGGGACTTTGCCATAACAAAGGCGCCACCATTGCAGGGCTCGCCCCGCCCCTGGGTGAAGGCAAACAAATTCTTGCACTTGTATTAGGGCTTTTAAGACCATAATTGAACCCGGGGGCGTCTAGGAGAACCGAAAACAGTTCTAGACAGACCTGCGGTTTTATAGCAGTTTTGGCAGTCAACTTCAGCTTGTGTCTGAGCAGTGGGGCCGCGGTGTTCCACCAGCTGGGGGACGCCAGGCTACCTCCCCAGGCAGAACGCAGTCCCTCTCTTAATTAGATCGGTGTCCCTGGTGCCAGGGGAAAGGGGTCCTCGCAGAAAGATGGGTGTGGGTCTGTGAGTGTTCTGCATAACCATTGGCTTCTATGCCCTCCTCCAGGGCCAAGCGGAGTGGGTGCCTGCATGTCTGGATCCTATGGGTGTCTGCAAGAGACAAGGAGGATTCCCCAGGAAAGCCTGGGGCAGAGGAAGGAGCTCCAGGAGTGGTTGGTAGGGCAACTGGGCAAGCTCTACTGAAGTCGGGTGCCCAGAGGGACTTGCATCCTGGAAGGGGGCGTGGGGGCGCTGCCGTGAAGATGGATGAGGGAAGAGGCTTTTGATGCCAGCAGAAGGGAAAACGCCCCGGAGCTGCCGAATGCTTGTAGTTCCCCAGCAGGAACAAGAAGCGGGTGCTCTGATCCCAAGGCTGCGCAACGTTCCTTACCGCTCCTGCCCCACTTGGCGGAATATGCACAGGTAGTATAAATGTTTCTCTATGCAGGCGGCAGGGGTAAGGGGTGGGCGCCCGCTCTGAGGTTCGGGCCAAACCTTGGGGAAGAACTGGAGGCAGAACTGTGGGACCTTGGTTTTGACTTTCTATGGGCTTAATTGACTCTTCGGCTTTGCAGGAGGCCCAACAGCTAAGCTGAGCCAGGCTCTGGGGAAGACCCGAATGGGACTAAGGCCACCCCGGAAGGCCAAGTCCGAGTTCCATTTCTTGAAGAGACCGCGGCGGGCAAGGTTGTGACATTGGCCCTGGCGACTGTTTTCCCATGAGCTGTTCTTTCTCAAGAGCTCCACAGCGCAGGGCCATCTTCAGAAAACTGGCTTCAGCGTATATTTCCTTTAATCCTCAATGCGGAGCCCCACGGCGGCTAATGCGCAGCGAGGCCAAAAATGTTTGGAGGAAGAAAAACAAAGGCAGGAAGTGGCGGCGGCCTGATGGTGCGTGTGTCTGTAAAGAAGGGAGGGGAGCCGGTTCAATCTCTTCTTGTTTTTCCGAACTTCAAGTTCTAGGCAGTTCTCTGCAGGGCTGGCCCTGTCTCTCCCGGCGCAGCTTTTGGAGGTGGCCACCTGGAGAGAAGGCCAGTGCCCCCTCCAGTCTTGTCAGATGGAAACTGCTAACAAGATTTGGTCAGCAAAACAGGCCAAGCCTTTCTGAGGCTTAGTCTTGATTTGGTTCTAAAGTTGGGCAGGGTGGGGGGCGGTGCTGTTCATCGCTTCCCGGACCCTCTTCGGAGGGCTGACTGCGACCGTCTGAGGATGGTGGTCAGTGCAACCCGTGCTCCACCCGCCTTCCCAGGCGGGATATCAGAATAAAGTGTGTCTAGGCGCCTCTGCCGCATCCGCTTGTTCTTGCAGTAGGAGAGATCCAGGCAGCGGCGAGCCGCTCCATAAAGCCTGGGCGGGGTGGACTGGGGCAGCCATTGCGCAGTTGGGCAATTGGAAGCCAGTTACCCCGGTGGTTGTGCCTGGGGGGGTTCCAACACATTCAAGGGACAGGTGCTGCAGGAACCATCACTTGACAGGCAGCTTAACACCTCACTCGAAGGGAGGACTGAGCTGTGGGGAAGAGAGCACCTATGGACTCCAAGCTTCCTAACTCCAATTGGCAAGGCTGATAGGCTGTTCTCTCTATCCTTGAGGCTGGCTTGGGAGACAGCAGATGCTCCCTGTCCCCCGAATTTGGAAATCTGAAGTCTCCAAGTGCCTGTACTCGCAGCCCTTTGAATGCACAGCAAGCGGTCCATAGTGTGAATGTCAAACCAAGCTGCCCCCACTCAACATATTCCTTCTCAAACTGGTCCTGTTCTCCTGCAGTTCCTGCTAAATTCTTCTCCCATCCTGCCTTTTTCCAGCCAGTTCCCCCTTCTCAGTTCTCCTGCTTTTTCTGATGTCTTTACTAGGCTGAGTAAAAGCTAAGATGCCACTGGAGGGCACCTAGTACTCAAGCATAGAGAAAGGGGTCTATTAGATTTCCCACCCCCCCCTTCCAGATCTGAATTGGGTCTCTCACCTCCTTCTTTGGAATACTCCATTCCAAGTCCCTACTATGTCTGCTTTCTCTTTCTCTCTCCCTCCCGCACCAACACTTCTCTTCTGGAGACTCAGCTCCTGCTATTCTAGTCTGGGCAATCTCCAATGGTAGCTGACCTGGGAAGAGTTGGGCACATTTGACAGACTAAATCTCATTCCTAATTATCTACAGTTGTTTCTCAGTGGATTTCTTGGGGCACCATTAATATTTTGCCTCTTCTTGCTAACATGAGCCCTTACTTTCCTCTGTCCCCAAATGTTGCACTGTTTTGAAAAAGCTGAAGAGGACACTATTGCTACCCTGGTGACAATATTGCACACACAAGTGCAAGAATTGACTGGGAGGATGAAGGTGGAAATGGCCACAGAGCTGTAGACAGGGTTGAAGGCCAGGCCTCCATTTGGGGAATCTTTCCTTCCAAGTAGGATGTGTCCTTGGTAGGGAGCTAGGGAGATGGGTTGTCTGAGATGGCCCAAGAGATCTCTCAGTATTTGTTCTTGGGGGAATAGTTTATTGGCAGATCATGGTCAATCTACCATTTTTGCTTCAATGAAATATCAGGGGAATGCTTCTATTACTACCAGGTGGAAGCAGGGATTAATTCATCCTTTGTCAAGGCACCAATCCTCCCCTAAATTCTCTTACTCTTCCCTAAAGCACAGGGACAAATAATGCCTTGAACTTGACCTCATGGTTAGTTCTTGGTCTGACCAATGGGTAGAATCATCCTCCAGTGCCCCTAAATATCTGAAGAAGTCCATATTCTTTCTCTGGCCACTGGGGGGTGGGGCACAGGGCTCAGCTGAGCATCTCAAATGCCCAAGCAATCTGGTTATTATTTAGTTTAGTGGGTCTCAAACTGATGAGAGAAGGGAGGGTTACTACCTTTGAGAACTATTTTTATTTTTACTGTTGCCAACTCATTAGAGAACATTTTATTAATTTTTTCCTACAGAGCAGGAACAAGTAGACTGGGGAAAACCAAAGGGCAAAGCTCTGGTTCTCAGCGTCTGTCTTCTATTTTCCCTGCAGTTTCGGCCCAAACGGGTTTCTCCTGCCGAGTGTATCTGCAATAAAGACGACAAAAGAGGGCAGTCCAACCAGAAGGTTGGCTCTATTTCCTGGTCTTAGTCCTCAAGGCTTTGGCTCACAGGACCCCCCATATGCCCTAACCTCCCAATACCTCCTAAGGCAGCTCCATTTCTACTCAGTGCTGTTGGTGGCTCACACTCCATGCTTGAAAAGAGACTCTGCTCCTATCTAGCCTTGCCCTAGTAGCCTCCCTTACCCACACTGCCAGGCAGTTCTGCCATGGTACATTTACAATTCCTTCTGTTATATACCTCCACCCCATCCCCACTCCAGACCCAAACATGCCTATGCAGCCCTAGTGGTAAAGCCCAGCTTTTCAGTCTTAAAAAAAAAATCATTTGTAGGTCCTCTTTGGTTCATCTGGAGTGATAGGCACAGAAGCAAACTAGGCTCAAACTGTTTGCTGCTGAGCCCGAAGCATGAAGCATTGACCTACTGCAGGAAGGCTATGGGCAGGGCAGTAAGCGGCTCCCTCCTCTGCATAGCACAGTGAAGGCTTCTTGGGGTCCAGGAATCTGAGGTCTTTACATCCTTTACATCGGGAGAGCCTTTGTGCAGATTTTTGGTAGAAAAGCATAAAGGGTCACTAAAGGCCCGCCATACCCTGGTGGAGGGCCTGGATTCCGGGACCTTAGCAGAGTCTTTGCTTTACTATCCTACACCCGGCCGCTGGCCTAGCAGGCCACTTGTTCCTACCCGGACCCAGAACTCCATTCCAGTCACATCTGCTCCCTTGGGCTTGCAGGCGCTCCCTCTTGCCCGGGGTAGGCCTCCGCGGGCTCCGAAGTCTCCTGGGCTGGGGAAGATCCCGCTCTTCCGGGATGAGGACATAGCCTGGGCCATCCCTGGCCACGGGACTCCTTTCCAACAGGGCTGGGGGTAAGGGCCTTGAAAATCAAGAAAGAATACTACTCCGGTGCTGGAACTCAAGCTGCCAGAACCCACTTGCAGCAGGAAGGATGACCCCGCCAATTGTACATCTGCGCCTTCCTGAAATCGCGGCTGCCGTCAGTCGCTACCGCCACCGGCCCTGACCATGGAGGCGGCTGTGGAGCCGAGGACTTGACCTTTATGGAGGGAGAGGAGAGCGCTCTCTGTGCCGCCGGGAGGGGGACGCGGCTGTCTCCAGCCTCTTTCACCCAATAGCAGCCCAGACAACCCACGCATGCTGCGCCGCTCACCTCTATTGCCCCCTCCATTTTGTGCAGTATTCCCAGGCCCGCGGCGGAGAAACAAAGCCCCCAATACTGCTCTCATCACCTCCCCTGAGAGCTCTTGTCCCAATTCCCCCAGGTCAGAAGGCGCAGAACTAAAGCTAAGCAGTCTAAGACCCTCTCTGGGGCCCTCTTCTCTCACCTGACCCCAGGTACCCTCAGCCAGCTCTTGGGTACTACTATGGATGTCAACCCGGACCCCGCTGGTGCTAAGGTCCGCTGAGCCCGGTCCTGGCGTCAAGCTGCAGGCGGCGCTGGGGCCCACAGAGTCTGACCTGGCAGATGCGCCGGGGGCAGGGAAGCCCAAGGCTGCTTCCAAGCCCAGGTGGAGAAAGCGGCTGCCTGGGGCTCCGGGAATCAGCAGCTGAGTCCAAAACGTGGCCTAAGTGCCCAGCTGGCGCTCGGCTCCCTCGGATCTCATCCCACTGCTCAACTCCGGGCTCAGAAAGCGGAAGTATTTGGTAGAGAAAAACACGGTTTCTTTTCAGCCCGTCTCAAAACCCCTTTTAGAGAAAATGCTCCTGTCAAGTTTTATTTCCCGTTGCAAACCACCTTCCACGCTGCCAAGAATTAAGACCAGGAGAGATTAAATACCCGATTATTCTCTTGGGGAGGGAGGGGCGGGGCGGAGAAGGGGGCACCCGCACAAAACATCCATTTGAATCGGCTTGTCCTCATCAAGTAGCGCCTAGAGAGCTGCGCTGGGCCCGCTTGGCCTGCGGTGACGTCAGCTTGCAGCTTTGGGGAGACTCACCAAGCGAGCGGGTCCCCAGCCCTCCAATGTCCAGCGGGCCTCGGGGTTCCACTGTTCAGACCTCCGCCTTCGGTCCTGCAGCACATCTCTGGCCCGCCCTAGAGCCGTCGGAGTAAAGCAGGTTCTATAAGGGTTGGAGCCTCCATTTTGAGTAGGGGGTTCATGTGGAAGCGTGGAGGATATGGGGCCTCTGTCCTCAAGGGTACAACATCGCGCCACTCTCAGAGTCCACAGCGGGGCTTCTCGCACTTGTCCACACCCCTGCACTGGGGGAGGCCTCGAGCTGCCACACAACCTCTACCAAAGGTTTGAAAACCTGACACCCGTTGTAATTATTTCTGCTGGGTGGATCCAGCTCTTCAGCCGCGCTATAGAGCCCTTCAGAAATGAAATCAACTGTGGCAAGGCCTTGGCGGCTTTCACGGAGGAATTTTTCTGTTCCAGCGTCTTTTTTCTTCTCTTTAAAGTAAAATTTAAAATAGCAAGCATCTCTCAGGCATTCGTCTTGCTAGGTAGATGCGTGAGGATTCAGTGGATATTTTCATAAAGAAGGCAACTGGCTCTTATTTACCGGGCGGCTGAGCAGATAAAAACTGAATTAGCATGCCTGTCTTAAAACCTAGGAATAAATCTCCCCAGGCCTTTCGGATAAGGCTATATCTTTGCTTATGAAAAATGGGACGCGAGCAACTCGCTGCACATTTCTCTGATTCTCCAGGTCTTGGCCTGTTGACACGCATTCGATCAAGTTTAAAGGAATGCCCATAAATCAGAATCCGCTAGCGACTCCTGCGTCTCCGTCTCCTTCGGTAGAGGTCCAAGAGTCCAGAAGGGCGCCTCTGAACCAGCGGGTTCTAGGGATTAGTAGTCCTGGGCAACCTCCGTCTCCACTCCTGAACTGGGGGATTCATAGAGGAAGGGAAATGCCGCATCCTCACCCAACCTTCTAAACACACAGCAGAGTGTAATCTGCACATAGCTATTATATAGTGAAATTTGGTCGTTAAGTACTCGCACACAAATGTATCACTGTCAGCTGAATTTCACTGCCTTATGGTGAATTTCTTTAAAAAATTTCAATTAAGTTGAATTTTAAAAAGAACAATGTTCTTTTACTCCTTTCTTATTTTTTTCTTTTTCTATTAAAAAACAATTTAAATGGATGGCTTCAGTTCTGCATCAGGCATAAATAGTGGTGAAACACCCAGTGACATTTTATAATCATTCACTTAAAATAACTTAATAAATTTGACAATATGAAGAGCATATTGGAAAAGTAAGGTTTTTTTTAAAAGTCTCATATTTACACTTTTTTTTTATTCAGGAAGAGCCTCCTTTTTAGAAACAAAAATACTCAACTCAGGTTTTCACCAATATCATTTATGGGTCAGTGCCTGACATTATTATTATTCCTGTGTTGCAAGAGGAGGCTGGTATCCTCCTGGCTGTCTTTGTTCTAAAGGTCTTAGGCTGATTGCTATTTAGGCATTAAGGAGCCATCAAAATCCATGCCCACCACAGCTTATCTGGTAGATGCATGGATATTTCCAAGAAGGAACTTAGGTAAGATTAATACTATAAACAACCATTTTAGAACTGGGGGCACCCTGACATATCTTCTGTCATTACAGTCTCAAAAAATGGAGAAAGAAAAAGAAAGGTACTACTTTACCCAGGGTTCCTGCAGTGGTGGTGGCTTTCGACAGGGGCGATATTCCGGCTGAGGAGATGTTGTTGGCCTCTTTCCTAGGCCTGGGGCTCAAAATATTTCTTACATCTAAGGAAAAATATCCTCCATCAACAGGAGAGTCCCCTTTGGAGCTCTTCGTAAGCACAGTTTGATCCAGCTTTGAGGAGATTTTCCACCACTTTAAACATTTTGGGAGAAAGTCATTACTTTGGCTTGTTGGTAGCTCATTTAGAAGCAAATTGTGGAACAAGACATGAGGAGGTGGATCTGCAGGAGCATTTTCATTTGTTTCCACAAGTGGAGTGAAAATCCTCTGGGCAGCAAAATATGATTGCACTTCATGAGACCATTCAATATATGTTGCAGAATCATCCTTTTTTTTTTTTAAAGCTTTAGATTATCTCCATAATTCTTCATTTATAAAGCTTTCCATCTTCAGAAAAGGTTAGAGAGGTTTCCAGCAGCCATGTTTGTAATCAACCAATATCATTTTCCATCATTATGAGTCTGGTTCTTCCACTATTACTCTCCCCTAACATAAAGGTAAGAATGAATCAGCATCTGAAAATTCTCCATCCCAAGGCTACTGGTTCCACCAACATTTTAATACATGTGTGGATTTGACAAAAAATTAACTTATGTATATATTAAATATATAAACATACATATGTATTATTTATGACCCTGAACACAGCACTTGATGTGTAATTAGGGGTCAATAAACAGTAGATATAATGCTTATAATAATATTATTATTATAGTTTTGATGGTGGTTGTTAATATTAAACATATTTATTTCTCCCACAAATCAAATGGCAGATCCGCAAGCATCAATATAAGATTGCACAGCACCCTGGAGCAGCACTCAGCTCTGAGCTATTCAGGATAACTCTTCTTCTGCCTCCATATTATGGTCATTTTGTAGATATGAGATATTTATAAGATCTCCTTACTGACCTCTTGAGAGGTGGATTTCTTTGAATTTCTGAAATGTAACTCTAGAACTCTAGAGTTAGCAAGGCATCCGAAACCTTTTATTTGCTGTAAAGACTTCCCAATAGCTCTAATTAGGGTGGGAGACCACCTTGGAGGGTGAAGGCCAGGAAAGAATGGTTATTTAAGAACACTTCTTGGACTGTAACAAAAATGTACAGCTTTAAAACAGATTTTCAGAAATCTGATTGAGCTGCTGCGAAGACAAATCAAACTTGGCTATTAAAAAAATGAACAGAACTTCATCATGGAACATACATTTTGTACCTGAAGTCTAGAAATCACTTTAAGTTACATTGTCTTGGGTCATCAGCAATTAATGTTATTATATCTGTACAGATTCTACAATTTATATACAAGCACACACAAGCACTGATATGCAAATGTATACATGTATACACATATGATATATTCACAAATATACAGGCACGTGTATAATTTACATATATTCAAATTTACTCCACCTGGAGCCAAATGAATGAGTATTAAATCTCTAAAACAACAAGTGAAGGAGGTTAAGAGGTCTTGATTTCCTTGAAGTTGAAGAATTACAAGAAGGCTTGTCAACACGAGGTGGCGCCCTTGATCTACTAATCCAACCCAGGCCAATTCATGAGCTGTCAAAAGTCAAGGTCACAAATTGTCTTTTTTTTTGTCAAGGTCAAGGTTTAAGGCCTTACCTAGTCCTGTCATTTCAACAAATATCAAAACCTGCCCTTTCAGACACATTCAAACCCAACAGCAGATTTTAAAATACGACAGCCTAGGCACTGCTGGTACAAAACAAATGGTTTTCATTTTTCCACAAGGAGCCTGGGAATTTATACTCTCTCTTCCTCCTTTCTCTTCTATCCTTTTCAGAATACCTGACACTTTCATCTCCTTGAAACACATAGGATTTTGGTTATGAGGAATTTTCTTCTTTTTTTAAAAAATTTGTAGCAAAGAAAAAAAAGCTGAATTAATAGAAATGAATGGTCCTTGGCTTGTATAATACAAACCTTTTCCTTTTTCTTTCCGTGCAGTGCACATTTAGCACAGGAAATTAACGAGTATTTCCTTCAGATTTTAATGGCAGTGACTATTTTATTAACAGAATCAATACCACTATATTACTATCTACAAGTCCAATTTTTTAGTAAAAATATTTAAAAAGCAGGTGCACAAATACATTTTTTCACAGTGTGCTGAATGTCTTTATTTACAAGATAGCATTTTATAGTGAATATGAACAAAACGAATGTGCTGGTTGAAATAACTGCTTGGTTAAAAATGTGCAGTGAAGATGAATCCCTAAACTTTCTAATGTAGTCTCATAACACAATAAACAAGAAAAATACTAACCCCTTAATAGATCAAAATACAGAATGTAGACATCTAAGTATTTCAGGGGAATGGATTTCCATTCAGAATTTTCTAAAAAAAAAAAAAAAGGAAAATGATTTATCCAGCAAAATGTTTAACAAATATTGGAAAATGCCAATTTTAATGAAAAAAGAGAATTGCATTCAAACTGAAGTCCTTCATGTTTGGGTGGGATTTCTGGGAGATCTAACATGATGTCAATCCTGCGGATCATCTAGTGATTTAAACATTTTTAAAGTACTCAATTCTTTGGAAAATCTCTGATTTTGGAGTAGTCCAAATGCCACAAAATGCTTGTTATTATCAGAAGGACATTACTAACCTGGTGTTTCCTTCTAGCCTCAAAGGATTAAAGGCTATTTACTATCAAGACAAATGATCCTCGGAAGAGCTTTCTCTCCTTTCTCCCTTCATAGTAAATAGTTAAAGACCATTATTTCAGTACCTTCTCTTTTTCCCTTTAAACCTATACGTGAAACATTTTTCAAAACATACAATGGTAGAAATATTCACTAAGATTTACCTGAGCAGGCACTTAACATGCAAAGGGAATGGCAACCTAAGAAGAACAAGCAGATGTTTACAACAGACTCTTGCTTTTGTAACCAACTTTCGGATCATTACCATCTAACACAGTGTCCTAAAATGTAATGGTCACATAAATACTTACAAGATTTTAGTAAAAGCGAGACTTATCTGAAATTTCGTATTTAGGGGTTGACGTTTGACTCTAGAGTTTGTCATTTAACGGTCTGTTGGCAGGAGAACTGGCAGTCTTTACCATCTTAAAAAGTTTTTAAAAAGTCGTAGATTCCATTAAAAAGAAATTCCCTCTTAGCAGAGTGAAATGCCAGCGTCTCTCTTTCCAATTCTTCAATTATTATTAAGCATTATTACCATTATCTGGGCAAAAACAACCAGTTCTGAAGCATTTCTTCAAGTTGCCCTGTGCTCCACTTTTTAATCCATTAACTAGTGGTCTTCAGTTTGTTGATGACTTTTTTCTCTTTGACCCTTCTGTTCTGGAACCAGATTGTAACCTGCCGCTCGGAGAGGTTCGTCGTGGCTGATATCCTCCTCCGTTTGTCCTTGGTTATGAATTTGTTCGTGGCGTATTCCCGTTCTAGTTCTTTTAATTGCACCTTGGTGTAAGGCACGCGCTTCTTTCTCCCCCTCCTATAGGAGCTGGTATCCGACGGGTGGGAGACTACATCTGGAATACAGGGGAGAAGGCAAGTTACACAGGGATCAGACCCGGGGCCAGGACACAGAAGACAGCTCGATCTGAGCCACCCGCCTTGCAGTGCCGGGCTGCGCTTTGCCACGCGCTGTACAATCCGGCCTTATGCCAAAGTGTGGTGGTCAGTCGGGAAGATGGTTAGTTTTGCACTGAAGTGAAATTTCCCAAAGCTCCAGTGACCACCCCAGCGGGGTTATCCTGCACACGCAGAGCGTGTTTCTCCTGGATCGCCTAGCCCAGCGGCCCACACCTTAGCACCCGACTCAGAGTAACAACACTCGAGTGCCTGGCTTCTCTCAGTCCCAGCACTCGATGCTTCTACAGCAAGGGTATTCCTCCGATAAGGAACAGTGGCAATGTGATAAACCGAATATCAGGTCAATTTCTCATCCTTAAGTTCTTGTCAAGGGCTGGGGAGGGCGGGGCGCAGAGGGGAGAAGAAAGGTAGCCAGGGTCCCCACAAGCTCCCTCCCAGTACCCCTTACCCATACAGGGCCAGTTCAACTTAGAGCGGTGCGGACAGCGCCAGTTAGCCGGGGTCAGTCCCCCAGGGGGTGCAGAGCCGCTAGGGCAGGCCAAGGAAAGATCAGAGGGGCACCGAGGTGACCCCGGGCTTGAGCGGAGGAGAAGCTAGAGCAGAGCCGGAAGACCCGGGCTGGAAAGGGGGCGCCATTTACCGGGCAGAGTGGACTTCCAGAGGTGGGGAGGCTGCGCCTGCTCTTTGGGGCAGTACATTTGGCCGTTCCAGCCGTTGGGCAGCGCCCAGGGCTGGTAGCTTTCCATGGGAAGACCCAGGGGCTCGTGGCGCGATTCGCCGGGACCCCCGAGACCCGGCACCACCGGCATATCCAGGTAGCCAGGCACGGGCTGATGGTGGTGGTAAGGCCCGGCTGCGTAGCCCTGGTGGTAGAAGGCGAACTCCTTAGCGCGGGAGCTGAACTCCTCGGCCGCGGGGCCGGCAGTATCCATGTACTTGTCCGCGAAGGCAGCGGCGGCGGCCGAGGCGGGCTGCGCACACGACTTGATGGCGTTGGGGTGCGGGCCCATGCGGGCGCACGGGTAGTAGCCGCTGCCGAAATAGCCATAGGGCAGTGCCGCTGGCCCCGACGAGCTCTGCGCCGCCGCCGAGCAGGGGCTGCATTGCTTGGCGGCTTCGGCACCCGCTGGGCCCGCCGGGCCCGGCCCTCCCGAGGACGACGCAGCGGCGGCGGCGGCGGCGGCCGCGGCGGCGGCGGCGGCGGCTGCGGCGGCCGACGGGGGCGCCTCCCCCGGCGCGCTGCTATAGGCGGCCGCGGCGCCCGGCGCCAGGGGCGCGGGGTGCGCCATCAGGTTGCGGCATTGGTTGGCTGCTGCAGCCGCGGCTGCCGCGGCCGCCGCCGCCACCGAAAAGTTGCCCCCTGCGGCCGCAGCCGCAGGGTGGGGGAAGCCCCCGCCCCCGGCCCCGGCCGCCGCTGCCGCGGCCGCCGCCGCCGCCGCCGCCGCCGCCCCTTCCATGTTCTTGTTGAGCTCGTCGGCCACCAGGCCGCCGCCGTTGTCGTAGAGAAACATGACGGTGGGCTCGATCCAGCGGGGGTGGAGGAGCACGGAGGCTGTCATAGCCCGAGCCGCATGGAGAAGACCCCAGTGGCGCTGTTTTAAAAAGCCCCCAAGAAGTGAAGAGCGCGCGGCGCGGGACCGGGGCCCGAGCGAGGGGGGCGGATCGCGCCCCGCGGGGTCGCGCCAGGCGGCCGCCCATTGGCCCGGCCCCCCCCCGCTCCGCCCACGGCGTATGCAAAGCGGGCGGCTCCAACCCCAGCTCTGCTCTGTGCACCCGCGGTCCCCGCCGCCGCCCGCGCCGTCACCAGCGCCAGCACTACCACTCGCTGCGCGGCCGCGCAGCGTTCACCCAGGGGAGAGTAGGGGGACGCTGGCTGGTGGGGGCCAGAAAACCCGGCGGGTGGGACAGGAACGGAAGGGCGTGACTTTCGCATCCCCCCTTTCCTTCCATTAGCCCAGTGAGGAGCAGCTCAGCGCAAGAGTCGGGGAGGGGACGTGGGCACGCAGTTGGGTTGCGACCTGAGGCCGTGGGGACTGGTCAGGTAAATCCAGTAATGGCCAGAGATGAGAGACTGGGGAGGATGGGATCAGCCGAGCTCAGGCTGGGTATTTCTTGGGGCCTTTGGGCGGTTTTCTTTCTAGGTATCTTTCTGCAGAGAGACCCTAGGTCTGCTGTACGCATTTTGGCTTCGACAATGTCACATTCTTAATTTGGCTGTCTTTCCAGGGGGACAGGGGCAGGGCGTTTGCTGCTTGTTGGTTTTTTCGGAAAGGCCTGGCTCATGGGTCCCAGGACATTCCACTGGAAAACTTGGACTGCATTTAGGAGCTCCTTTGCCTTACCTTCTCTTTACCTATGTCAGTGGGCAATTTTATACACTTACATTTAGGCCCATAGACTCTGAACAATTCATCATACCCCACGGTGACACACACACACACACACACACACACACACACACAGGTACACACAGTCACATTTACACACACAGGAATATAACCTGTTTCTCACTCTGACCCAGTAACAATTCTTCCTCCTTCTTCAGAAACAGAGATGGAAAGAGCACTATTCACCCGTGCTCCTGTCTCACCAGTTCTTCTGGCTTCTCCTGGAAGGGTCTTAGAAGGAACAGGCCCCAGGTGGGCTACTAACTGGAACTCCAGCCTCAGATCTGGGGCCTCAGCAATCTGTTGCATAGAGCCTAGGGTGGACCTGACTTTTGGCATCTGAGATCCACAATTGCATTCTGTTTGGGAAAAGAGAAAGGGGTTGCTTCAATGCCTTCCCCACCAAGTAGGTGCTCCAGCCTGCAGAGGGTGCCCAGTGCCCAGGAACTAACCTGAGAAGTCTTTGCTCTATGCCTAGGAAATGCAACCCTTTCCTGGGAGCATGGTGGGTACTGGTACTGGCAGAGCAAAGCAACTACCCTTCTTGGAGTCACCATGTTTTAGTGAGGGATTTTGAGGGTCCTGCCACTGTGGGGCAAATACTTCCACTTCTGATTGTGTGATTGTGTTGGTCAGTTGCCCATAAAGGGAACAGGCATTCAAAATGAAAGTGGGCATATTCAGGACCATGCAAGCTGGGCAAAGTACTGGACTCCTTTCCATCTCAGGCATACTGATGAGCAGCCAGTCTTGGTCTGCTCTTTGGTCCCAGCTTGCAGACTCATCCCTAAACTGAGGGCACTGAATGTACCACCCCACTGGTTTGCTCTTTAAGCCCCCTGGCCTTCCTGCATGATCCAGACTGATGAAACTGGCTTAGGCTTTTATCTGCCCAGATTCCAAGCTTGCCCTGACCAATGTAAGTGTCGCCCAATAAAACCTTCTCTTATCCCCCTCACCCAGTGCTTCCTTTCCCTCTTGACTTTTTAGCAGTTCTGGGTAAATATTGATTTGCCCCCAGTTTACCTTCTCCCTGCCTGACCATTTGCAGACTAAGGAATCAGACTCTGTAAAGACTTGATTTTTGTGTTACTTTCCGGCCCTTTCCTCATCCCCCACCCCCTTCCTCTCTCCAAGTGGCATTGTAAAACTCACAGTGACAAAGAGAAAGAGTAGGGTTCGAGGCCCCAGTTCCTAGGGACTTGAGGGCAGTTTTACATACGGGTCAGACACGGCTGGAGGCCAAGGTCAAGTTGAAAGTTACAGTCTAGTCAGCGTGAGAAAACTGCCTTGCAAACTTGGAGAGTAAGGCGGCTGCGAAAGGCCCACCGCTCACCTCCCCTCACACTCAATTCCCTTTTCCTCTGGAATTTTAGTTTCTGGCTCTGTTTGGCTACCCAGCATTTTTTGCTGCCTTCGTGGAGTTTTTGGGGCGGTGTTTACGGACTCTTCTTCTCTGCCTCCGCCCTGCTCTTGGCCGTGGTTTCGAGTCTATTCTGTTTTCCAGCCAGACCCGGAAAAACGAAAACACAGCTTGGGAAGCCCCCTTCAGCCGCCGCCTGTGCCAGCTCACCTCTGGCCGCGGGGCGGTTGCTGGTGCACGCGGGCGGCCAAGGCCAGTTCTACATTCTTCCCTACCCCCCCCCCTCCGCCCACTTCACCGGAGCCGGGAGCCCAGCGAACAGAGGAAGGGCCTCAGCTCCAGACTGCCAAAGTGGACTGGTCCCTCCACACCAAAAATGGTGAGACAAGATTTCATCTTGTCCTCTGAGGAGCCACAAGCAGGTTTGTCTGGGAGGGACAGTGCCTGGTGGGGCAGGGAGGAAGGCTTTGGGTCGCTTCTCAAATTCATTCTGGTTTGCTTTCCACGCGTGGCACCCCCACCAAGGAAGGGCTTGGGCTAGAAGTATTGAGATTTTATTTCCCTATCAATTTTTAAAAAATTCTCCAGATATGGTTACTTAGAGGGAGGCAGCCTGTTTGTCCCTTCTTGGATCTCCATATACATGATGTGATTTTTCTACCAGGCGTCTTGACGTGCCTTCACTATTTTTAAATGTCTGTATGTCCTTCTAGACATTGAGTTGTAGCCATCAATCTGCAGGAATGGTTTATAGAACTTGAATGAGCTCTGTGTATAATTTTGGATCTGAGTTTCTAGAATTTCTACACACTTTGAAGTAATAATAATTCCTGTTCTTCCGTCTTTCACTGAGGAATATAAGAGATTTATTAATGGTTCTCAATATGGTTTCTTAATCCACTAGGCAGCCATTAAAATGGCTTGCCGTGGGAAAAAAAAAAGGTCAGAGGAGTGAAGACTGGACTGTTTTTGGAAGGGACTGTAGACCCTCTCAGCATTCTTCCTCTTTTCTCAAAAGTAAGGTAAAGATTTGGTTGCCTGCCCAGCTAGAGGGGTCTGACCTTTCTGATCCATACTCTTGCTTTTTTGTTTTTGATTTTTTGTCCCCCAGGCACAGGAATTCCTATAAGATTGCAGAGAAGTATCATCAGTTTAACAGTTTAATCCTCAGACATCCCATGGGTTAGGCTGTGGAAGCCAAGGGACCCACTGAAATTTTCAGGCAGCAGTGGCCAGTTGAGCAACAGAGCCAAGTGGAAGACTGCAGGAGTAGAGGTGGGAGAGACTGGGGTTATTTTCCAAGCTCTGCCTGGTGTGCCCAGATTCTCTGGAGGAGCCCTGAGAGGGCAATGCCGGCAGAACCTGAGGGCGCCAGCTGCAGCAAAGCCTTTGTTCAAGGAGTTTCCACAGCCTTTTTCCTGCTCCAAAATGCCTTGGCTTCTTACCTCTTGGGTCGGGCCAGGGCACCCTGTAGGGCCTTGGCTTCCCTGGAGCCTCCCCCTGAAGACAGAGACTGTGGCTGTGTTTTTTTTTGGGGGGGGGGAGGATTCCATGACAGCCTGGGACAGGGGACTCTCCTCTCCAAGGGTTGGGAGAAAAAAGGACAAAGGATTACCAGGGTTTAATTGAATTTGATTTTCATTTGCAAATGAAATTTACCTGCTCTCACTTTAACTTGGAGGAGGCTGTCAGCACTGCTCCCTGGCACCACTTCTTTGCATCTATCCAGCATTAGGATAAACATTCCTTGGTTGGTTTTAAAGACACTTTGTATTTCAGGATATTCATGTGTTTCTAATGTATCCGAGCAGCTTTACGAGCTGCATTTGCAGAATATCTTAACCCTCTCCCTTCCACTCCAAAGGGACTAGGAGCCCAGAGATAATGGCAAAGGAAGAAAAAACTCCAGAAAGAAAAAAAAATGGTTGAGAGACCGAGGATGGCCAGGAAGGACTGAGAAGGGGGAAATTCTCAAACAGGGTAGCACCTCTGAATCCTTGCTGGAGCACACCATTTGGGAAAGGAGCTAGTGGAGGACTGCTCTGTTCATGGTGGGTTTTTTAAATATCCTCAGCCCTATCTCCACTGGGGTGGAAGCTGTACCCTCTTTTCTTAAAGGGAAGCGGTAGGTAGGTCCTGAAACTTGGGCTAAAGCTAGCGAGTGGAGAGGGAAATGGTGCATCCTGAGTCATTCAAGCTTTTGTTCTAGATTTTTGAACATTTGAAGCAATAATAAGGCCCTGAAATTTCAAGGCTGTGGGGATAGTTTTGGACCATGGGAAGTCATATTGCATCGTGTCGTCGTGACCAAATGTTAACACTTGAAAATGGAAATGCAAGGTTGAGGAAGACCCACACTGACCCCATCTTGCCTTTAAGATCCCCTTATAGGGTGGATTTTGAGGACAGTGAGTTTTTGAAGCAGAAGCTCTCCTGTGCCTGGGAGGTTTCACACAGTACCACAAAGCCACTAGGGAAAACCGACTCAGGAAGGACAGCAGAAACACAGAAACACCGGGAGATCCCCACTTTCAGCGCTGCCCTGCCCTGTTTCCTCCAGGGAGTCTTTGAGAAAGGAGACAGGCAGCACCTCCTCGCTTAGAACTACTAGTCCTGAGTCCCAGGCTCCCGGTGAAGAGCACCCCCTCTCTCAATGCATAGTGGCAGCCAGCCCCACCCGGACTCCTCAGGGTTGGGGCAAACTTGGAGTGAAGGGCGCGTGCTCCGGTCTCTGAGACCTGGCTCAAGGAGATCTGAGTGATTTCGAAGCCGGCAGTTCAGGTGGTGGTGGAGGGAGGGCTCCTTGCTCCCAACATTATCATGCTCCTTATTGGACCTGGAAGCAGCTTCCGCCTAAAGGACCTGAAGGTGCGTTAGAGCAGGGGAACAGAACTCTCAGGTATTAATAGAACCTCCACCAGAAGGAGGACCCGCCTTCCCACAGTGCCTGGCTGGCCAGCGGCTTGAGGGCACCAGCCTTCTGGGATCCAATCCACCCAGGGAGTGAAGTCGCCATTTATTGGGCCAGGAGCTGAAAGAGAGCGGAATGGCCCAAGGAAACCCGCGCGGCTGCGACAGGAGGATGAGGAGTCTCTACCCGACCACGATGACGGCAATCTGTCCCTCCACTGAACGAAAGGAATCCTACCGCCAGTCCCCACCCCCACCAGAGCTTGATGCTCTCACCCGCAACAAAACAGGAAACCAGTGTTGAGCTGTGGATACTTTATGTCAACAAATACACTGAAGGCATTTCAGCTTTTAAAGGAAGTAGGGGTTTGTACACAAGGCTGGCCCCATCGGACTGCAGCTTTTCCCCCGAGAAACCAGTGCGGGCAGCCAGGCGGCCTGGGCCGGCGGGAGTCCATCCTTCCCTAGAACCCTAAGGACTCCCACGTCCTAGACCTGGGCTGCGAACTCTTAAAGCACAAAGCATCGGAGGGAAGGAAATTCACCAGTACAACCAGGAGGAAGGGGAATTCAGGACTCTTTCCAGTACACACTGAGTTGTAATCAGACTTTTACCGGCACATTATACATTGTAATCATGTGTGCGCCTTGGTATGCACGCACAGATTCACACATCCCGACGAATGCACACACGCAGTGACTGTGCACAACAAATGTCATGTGGGTGAAATACAGGCATCATACCAACCCCTAAGAAAAAAAATTCACCTTGTCAGACCAGCCTGGTGACACAGTTTGAGGTGGCTGGTGCATCCCCCTTACTCATTCTGATTTTTCCAACTACTCTCCATTCCCTCTCCTGTGGTTTTGTAAATACACCTGTTCTCAGTGGAAGGTGAGTCCCCGCTGGCATTTACCTGGTTCGGATGTCCTCCCCAGAACCTCTGGTTGGCTCTGGGGACTCTCACTGAGCCGGTCTGGAGCGTCTGATGCTGCTCATGAAGCAGCCGCCGTCCCTTTGTCCCCGGAGCTGGAGCCCCGCTTGGCCCAATGCTCAGGGAAACGAAGCAACTCAATAAAAACTTTTGATATTAGTTTTTATGGGTCTTTACACTCTGGTGAGGGGAGCCCAGTACGGAAGCTCCATTAATCAGCCCTCAACCTTGGGTTTGGATACTCAGTTTATGGGTTGGGAAAGGGAGCTTGCCGGAAAGAAACCATCGGGGATGGTCGGCTGATTCCGGAGAAATGAAAAAACGAACAAGGTCGTTTTCTGGTCCTGGAAACCAAAGATTAAATAGGCAACTCCAGATGCTACCTAACAGATCACCTTTTTTTTTTTTTTTTTTTTTTTTTTTTAGACTCCTGGCAAGGATAATTTTTCCACCTTTGCCTAACACAATTTAAAAAGAAAACTTTTTGTTATGAAAATTCCTGAATACATACAAAAGTGGTCCGAATCCCTATATGCCCAAATTCTAGTTTGAACTCCTCTTGTCTTACATGTTTCATCATCCACTTCCATTCTTTTTAATATTTAAAATTAAATTCCAGACATAAAATCATTCTACTTTCAACATAGGATTTCGAAGGTACATTTTTAAGATTGAGAAAAAAGACTTGAACTTGAGTTGTTCTGATTACAATCTAAAATGAACTTGAGGTTCCACCCAGGAAAAATCTGGACAAAAAAGAGGTTTGGGTGGTGATCATACCTTGCCTAAAATTTTGTATGCATCGTTTTTATAAAAATATATATGTATGGGAGAGATTTATATCACCCTTTTCTATGTGATTACCTTTTAATTGAAGATTCTATGGCTGCATCTGGATTTTATGAGGAGATGAAAAATTCTGCCTTGGTTCTTTCTGTTTCCTAAGTTGATATATATTCACTTATTAGTGGGCAAATGACTATTTCTCATTTCAACACATCTCCTTCCCTGGTAGAAATCCTAAAGAGATTTCTCATGATTAAACTAGGAAGAGAAATTTTTTATTAGACTGATATCCCATCACAGGGGACAGAGTTTTCAAGAAGAAATGCAGTTCTATATATGTTTCAAAATATCCCTTTGAGATAAGAGATTTTTAAAAAGAATTAATAAAGACATTGTGGTTTCTTTGAATTCAGTGGCCTAATCAACTAGTAGCATGATCTCCCCCAGAGAGTGCCGAAGGTAATTTAACTAAAAGCTTTGGCAACTTTAGAAACCAAAAAGGCAAAACCAAAAAATTGCAGACTATTGAATTTGACAAATCCTGGAACAGCCAGCTACTTAATAAGTTTCTAACCTCAAGTCCTCTTTTCCATAGCAGAGTGTTGGGTTGTTTATGGTTTCTTAATTACCCCCTTTTTTTCTTTTGAGTTGTTAAATATCTGGGATGATTTTATACTAAGCATATGTAACTGCTTTATAGCATAAGAGCTATTTGACCAAACTCATAAGGGCTGTGTAAATTAAACAAAAGGAGATATTTATGTACACATATTCTATCAATCTAACAATTTCAACTGTATGCAGCAGAAAGCCTTGGAAATATTACCCATGTGTCCCCTGACCGCAGCCTGTGGAGCACTGGGAAGATTGATCTCTACCCAGGCTTTAGGCTCAGTGTCTGGGGGAAGGTCCCCTGATCCTAGGATGAAGTTCTCCATGGGGTTGACAGCTTAGGTCAGAGTAAGGGTGGAGACTGCACAAGTGAGAATAGTCGGAGGAAGAGGGAAAAGGAAAAGGAGACATTAGAGACAAGCTGGGAGACAAAGAGGAAGGGAAGCAGAGGGGAGAAGAATAGAAAATAATGAAACCATAATTCCCAACAAAAATTTAAGGCATGGTAGCACAAGGAAGGCCTGTGTTTTTGAAGCTCTGCAGAAGCCCACACTGTGTGGAAACTTATTTTTATGCGGGAGCCTGGTTGCCTTGCCCCCTCCCCCACAGCCTCTGGACTGGTGAGTCCCACTTAGAGCTTAGGCTGCAAGCTTCCTGTGACTTCTGTAACTACACAAACATAATCTGGACTTTGAGAACCTGATTATGGTACCGAGTTAAATGCAAGATTGAACTTTTGTCCATAGAGAGTCAGAACATGTGAATTCCAGCTGGTATAGGCTTTGGAGGCATAGGTTGGGAGCTGAGTTGGGGACAACCCCTCAAGCCTGCTAGCAATTATGTGCTCTCAGCCACTTTAAAAAAGGCCATATTTCTTTACATTTTTAGGATCTAATGTGAGGTTATGTCGGGTCACGGGACCCTGGGCTGGTGCAAAGTAATTTGATGTCACTGAGAGCAAGCAGACTCGTTTGTCACCCTTAAGAATAGAAGTCCCCACAGCCTGTGCTGGGAGTAGGGCAGAGTGGGGTTGGCTGCAAACGGGGGTGAGGTTGCGGGATCTAGCCAGGAGTCCAGCATGAGCCTAGCCAGGTGGGCTGGGAGGGGGTTTGCTGGGTCCTGGGGTCAGGTTGGAAGGGAGCAGGGATCAGCTGGGGTCTAAACTCAGACATCAGCTCATCTGAGCTCAGCATGAAACCTGGACGCTGCAGGCCCATTTGCAATCCACATATCAGATTTTCATTCCCCGAAGTTAAATCTGGCTAACCCTGCTGCAAGCCTCCCCTACCCCATTCCTACTTCAGCAGTCTGTAGCTGATTCGATAAAATCTAAGGGAGTCTCCCTATCTGAACAACTAAATTTCATACCACCAATAAGTGATGGGGGTTGGAAGTGGGGGACAAAACGGAGTCATAGACCAAGTATCTTTTGGGGAATGCACTTCTGTGTGTGAGGAGAGCTGGTGATATCTACAAAGAGCTTCATGGCATTTTGCCTAGGATGGACTCCCCACCATTTTCAATTACTTTCATCTGGGAGGGTGGCGGGTAGCACAAAACAAAGAACAGGGTTACTTGAGCCCTCCTTTGAGAAACAAGAAGAGTCCAAACCCTGGGGAGGCATATGGATAAGAGTGGTGAAGACCACTTTATAGGCAAAATGAAGAAAGAGGAGGCTATAGTCCTGGATAGCCCTTGTCCTTAGCACTAAAGGGTGTGGGGACCCTGTAGAGGGCAACTCCTTACAGCCATTACTGTCCCCTGTCATTTTACCAGAAGACCTGAAAAGTCTATGAGCAGAGATGCAGACCCCCTGCTTCAGGACCCAGTTGTGGCTACAAGATGTCCTGAGATTGATATATTGAAATGTGAAGCAGTGTGTCTGGGCCTTCTATATTACCCAGAAAAGGGACATCCTGATGACATTTTTCTTCCTGACAATTCTAGGATGATATGATGTTACATCAAGTGGAGTAAGAAGGGAAAACTTAGACCCAGCCAAAGTGGTCAGCCAGGAGGCCTCCTAGAAAGGGGACCCTTCACTCAAAGCAGGTAAAACTGCAATTGGCATCTCTGTGGCACTTAGGGAGGATTGTACAGAGTGCTGTTTCAGCCTTGAGGTTTGGAAGGGTTGCTAGGACTGTGAAAACAAAGATGAGACAGCACTCTATATGTGAGGCTTATTTCCGCCGGGGGAACCAGACAGCTCAGTCCTCTACAGAAATTAGACTGGGTGGGAAGTGGCAAATGGTAGAAGATTTGGCCAACCACTGCTCGAAGGAGATGGGGGCGAAAATGCCCGCGTATGCTGGAAAGCGAGGCTCCTGCTCTCTGCTAAAGTGCCTGGAGGAAATTGTTCTGGTCTCTGGCCTCACCTGGCTTCTGGGGCAATCTGTTGATTCCCAGAGCCACTCAGGACGCTCCAGGAGAACCCACATCTGCGCGCTCCAGAGCTCCGCCCGCTCCTGGTTCAGAAGCTCCAGGATGGGTTTGACGGGAACCCGGGGATCCTGGGTCAGTTGGCTACCAGGACCCCAACACGGTGAGGAAAGCGACAAAAGTCGGATCTTTCCTCTCAAGGTGGAAATGGCGCCTTTGCCCTGAATTGGAGCACGGTCTGGGGCCTGGGGATCTTTAAGAACGCGCAATGAGCACTCGACTGTTTAAGGGGCGGCTGGGGACTGAGGGGCTTCTCTTTGCTGTGTCCCACCCCCGCCCAGTCCGCCCAGGTGGAGGTCCAGTGAGCAGAAGCTGGAGATGATCGCTGAACGCCGCTGCAGTTGCGATCTCTTCCCACTAGATGTCTTCCCAGTTAATCGGAATTGCAGGACGCTATTTCTGTCCCAGTGTCCGAGACTTGGTTTCCCCGGGCTCTTTTTGAAGTCTGGCGTTTTGTTGAAACAGCAAACCTTTTCCTTTATTTCTAATGCCCCCCTCCTTGCCCCGTGCTCCATATCCTGGCTCTGGAAATCAACCAGAATCAAATGTTGGCTCCCTGCGGGCCTGCGACCGGCTCATGCCATTGGAATCTTTTTATGACCTTTGATGTGTTTAAATAACATGGCAAGGCTGAACACACACCTCGGATTAAACTTTAATCGGTTGCAGTCAAGGTCGCCCAGGTGGTAAACGTGTTTCCTCCGACTTCTCTTGGCAGACATTATGGGGTCCAAGGTCTCAGGGCACAGTCCTAGGTCCCTACCATGTCCCTCTCTGCCTAGGCCTGGGTGGGGACCAAAGCCTTGGTCACCCCATTGAACTCAAGGAAGACTGAAGAAATGGGGTTGGAGGTGGAAACACAGGGTGGGCTAATGACCAGAGCACAGTTTTTATAGCTACTAAGACAGAATGGTTAAAAAATCCAAGAGGCACTTCCAATTTCCCCAGAATCCTAGAGAATGGTGGAAGTTCTAGAGTCATGGTCAGTGCCTTGACTGTTTAATTTTCCCCTAGAATGGCTCAGCTCATCCAGGGAAGGAGGGGGATATGATATTGATGAAGAAGCCAACACAGCTGATTGTTTTGATGGTTGCCAAGCTCATTAGCATTAAGTTAGGATGTAGAACACAGGTTGTAGCAACCCTTCCGTGTGTTGGGCCACACAAGATTAGCTTCAGTTTCACTGGCTGAGTCACTGGGTCTGAACATAACTTTCTGAGCCAATACAACTGTCACGGAGAATTGTCTTGGGCAATATTTAGGAAAACACCCAAGGGCAGCATGTATTATGAAGCCTCCCATTGTTCTTTTAAAATGAGTAATTTTTTTGAATTGTTTGTTTTTTGAATTTTTTTTTTTTGGTACTGGAGATTGAACTCAGGGGCACTCGACCACTGAGCCACATCCTCAGCCCTATTCTGTGTTTTATGTAGAGACAGGGTCTCACTGAGTTGCTTAGTGCCTCATTGTTGCTGAGGCTGGTTTTGAACTCGCTATTCTCCTGTCTCAGCCTCTCTAAGTGCTGGGATTACAGGCTCGGCTAAGTGTACTAATTTTATGTGTTAGCTACACTTTTCAGAAAGTCCTCCCCTCCCAAACACACATGTTCAAGTGTCCCTCTGGGGGAAGTTTTCTCCACACATCAAACCAGATTTGAATTCAGGGGAGAACACTGAAAGGAGGTAACCTAAGGCTTGGACTTCAGCCTTATGGGCATCAATGCAGACTCCTATCCTCTGGGAGAGGTTCTCAGATTCTTTTTGGGCTCACCCCCTGACCTGGAGATGAATATGCCTGCCAAAGACTTAAAGCCTCAGCTATGCACAGCAACAGAAGTTTGTGGCCTCAAAATGAATTATCTTCAATTTTCCCCAAGCCCCTAGTGCCTGAGGGTCTGTAGACAAGACCCCTGCATGCTCCTCCAGATCTGAGATTTCCACAGCTCCTAGCTATGGAGAAATATTGTATATGTGGTTTATTGATTTTTGTTGTTGTCCCTGTGGTGGCAGTAATGATGGTGATCCAATGCAAGACATTATGCATGCTAAGCAAGCCCTCTACCACTGAGCTACATGCCCAGCCCATGGTTTATCAATTTTCACCCCCAAGTGTCAAGAAGCTTCATATGCTAGACTAGGGAGCTGATCTCTCTAGTTAGAGATGATATTATCACTGGTTTAAGTTAGTTTTAAAACTTCATGGAGCCTCCTGGGGGCTGGTAATACCCTATATCTTGATCTTTGTAGTGGTTTCACAAGTGTATATATATATATAAAAATTCAGTGAGCTGGGTGCTTAAGATTTGTATGCTTGGCTATATGTAAGTTATATGGCAATAAATTTTTTTTAAGTGTTCCGTCATAACGACCTGTGAAGTAGGTCCCAAGGTTATTATAATCATCTCCATTTTACAGACCAGTCAGCTAAGACTCTTGGGGAAGCTAGAGAGTCCCAAATTTCATGGATGAAAATAACTACCTGAGCTTCTTCCTCCCAGTCTTGCTTCAGTAGTCAGTTCTTTCTTTTTTAGCAGATTTCTCAGGTGGCTGAAGTCAATTCAGTCTAGAGGTGCATTTTTAAGTATGATTGTGAAGCAGGAACATGACAATCTCCTCCTTCAAATGCTTATAGTCTTCGCATAAGGAGAGAATGGAGAGGGCTTGGTGTCCAGAGGCTATGAGGCCTAGGGGGCCCCACTTGTGGGACTGGAATGAGGAAGTAGGTCCCCAGGGTTCAGAACACATGTTCTTTGTATTCTAGTCATCTCTGCCCATACCATCCCATTGCGTAGCCTGAGGCCAGGCAGACCTCTCCCACTGATTCCTACCACCTACCCCACTGCCCTTTCTCAAAAGCACCAGTGAGGTGGGGTGGGGGGATACTGAAATAATGGTGACTGTAGTTGGATGACTGAAGATATAGAAAGCAGTTGTTATTTATTCCAGGCACAGTCGCAAAAGGCTTCCAAAAATATCGAGCCGAGATATTTTATTGTCCAGCCTGTCTGCAGCCTGTAATTATGCGTTCAAGATGTTTAATGTGTGCAAATGCATTAGCCGCTTTCGCTGGTGAAAACCCTAGCTGGGGGCGGGGGAGAGGCAGGTCTGGAGATGATTATGTTGTACAGTCGCAAACATTATTCTGCTCTTACTGTAAATGGCCTCGGCCACCTTTACGAGAAGCCAGGAAAACTTTAAGAATGAGTAGCAGCGTTTACGCGGACAAACTGTCCTTTTTCTTCTCTCTTGCTCTTTACCCCCAATCCTGGATTTTTCGAAGCGTCTATCAGGCGTCCTCTTTGCCAGGTTCACGGGCTTGGAGCGACAGAGGGAGGAAGGAGGCGCGAGGAGAGAGAACGAGCGAGTCCAGCAGAGGAACAAACGGCCCATGCGGGTCCTCGGTGTCTACGCCTGGGCCGGGCTTTGATTGGCGGCGGGGGTTGTTGGCGTTGGAGCCCTTGCGGCTGCTGGCAGGCTCACCTTGGGCAGGGTCAGATACTCCTGCTGCTCGCAGTTGTTCTGGACTCTTCCACACCCTCCCTAGGTCGTCCTCTCCAGACTGGTTTCCGAGGCTGCTCGTGGTTGAAATAAGACCGCTAGGCCAGGTCCGGGCCCGCGAGCAGTTCTCAAAGGCGCGGACTTAGCTTTGCTGGGGTGGGGTGCCGGCTCAGCTCTGGCAAGGCTGACCCGGGCTGAACTTGCTATTTTGGGTCCCGGGTACTGCGGGGCCAGGAGAACAGCTGGGATGGGGGACCCCCGCCTCCATCCCGGGCCTGCACGTCTGCTGGACTAGTCAACCCCCCACCCTCCCAGTAGCCAAGATGTGAGCCAGGGCTATCCGGGAACCTTGTAAGGTCTTACACTGGCACCTTTCCCCACCCAATGACACACACTGGGTCCCGGGGTGTAGAATGCGGCTCCGCTGCCTAGTGAAAGTGACTAGTGCAGGCACAGCACTGCAGGCCTTGCGGGTGGCCCGGCCCTAGAGCAACAAAGGTGTGCGTTTGCAAGCCAATAGTAGCTCCCCCACCTCACTCCACGCCCCAAATTTCCATTAATTCGGGCTTTTAGGACAAAGACTGGGCCGCGATGTCGTGCTGGGAAAAAGCTTAGTCCAGGAGCCTTGCCGGCTCCCCTCCGGTTCGGCGACCCGCAAAGCGCAAAACCCTTCGAGCTCTGCCCCAGGGAAGCGACTGCCGAGGCTGCCCGCCCAAGGGCTTCTTTGCTGGAGGCGGACAGGGACTCGACGGGCACCGTTGGGCCCCAGCTCCCTTTAACGCGACCTTCTGCCTCGAGCCTAAGTCCTGTCTTCTTTCCTTAGAAAAAGTTCGGATTTTAGAACTCGTTTTAGGCCGCTGATTTTAAACAAAACAAAATCAAACCATTGGACACTCGTTGTGTGTCGTGGGGCACGTAAGAAAATCTGTTTAGGATCCAGGGCGCATTTGCTGAGGCCTGGCAGCCCCGTTGCTGCCCCAGGGCATGGAGAATAGTCGGGCGTGGAAGGATCTGGGAGGATGACGAAATCCCAGGGAGGGAAATGCTCACACAGAGAAGAAAAACAAAACCTAGCAGACGTGATTTGTTCCTGCTCCAAACGCACCATCCAAAGAGAATCCCTGTCCTCTACAGTTACTGGCGCTTGGGGTCTGGGGCCCTAAAATTCACCAACGGTGGGAGGAGGTTCCTAAGACCACCAATCTCTCTCTTGGGGGTACAGGCTTTAGCCACAGATGGAAAGAGCTAGTGGGGGTCTTGCGTGGCTGCATCCCCAAAGAGAACCCTATGTTTTGAGTGACTCTCCATAATGAAGTTCCCAAGGCTTCCCCAGACCTGAAAGGGCACATTAATTATGCAGCAGCTAGACATTTAGGGACAGCAGGACCTTGGCAGGAGTTGTGGATTAAAGCTTTCAGACTCTCTCTTCTTGTTCTTACTCCCTGTGTTCTCTTCTGTCTCCCACCTTCCTTCCACCCAAGGGAGTTAGACCTCTAAGGGCATTCAGCTTTGCTCCCAGGTCCTACTGGGCAAGATGGAGACGTTTGAGGAAAGATCTCACAGGTCATCTGACTTATTTCAGAGACCCTAGAGGTGGCTACATTGTAAAGGCTGAAAATTAAAATTTAATCACATTCATTGTCCCACAAGCATGTGTCCTGAAGGCCCCAAACATTTTCTAACCCAAGCGTTCCTGGTTGCCTGAGAGGCTGAGCAGATTTTCCCAAGCAGAAGGAGACACAGGGAGAAAAGCCATCATTTCTGTGGATTTCCTGACTCTGATCAAAATCTGTGTTCACAGAGGAGGGAGGGAGGACCTGTGTCCTGTGACTGCTGTCCTAAATGTAATTTTTTGGCTTCTTTCTTCCTCTTTCTCTCACGTAGAATTCTGAGTTTCTAAATACCCAATATTTGAAATTATATTGAATATATTGAAATCCAATATTTGATCTTCTCTATGGGAAGTGAATCAGATCAGGGTCTTCCTTGCTGCCTTCCTCCCCTATTCTTCGGCTGCCTCAAAAGAACCCAGAGAGACACAGAAAAACCCAGAGGAGTCTCTTGCTGCTGGAAATGACTCTGCATGGGACCCAGAATCCAGAAATGGTGAGTGGTTTTCCTCTGAAGGCTGCTTGTGTCCTGAGGCTGAGGAGAGGTTGGGCTGGGTTGTCTGAGCAGCAAGGGGGCCTCCCTTGCAATTGTACTCAACCAGGGAAAGAGGTGGAAAGAGTTTTGAAAGACTCTGGGAAAATGGGTGAACAGGGCCACCTGGAAGACCTAGACTTCTCAGTTTTCTCGATCCCTGGAGGAGGGATTCTCCCGTTGGGAGTGCTTGTTGCCAATTTCCAGATTTGGTTTTCCTGCCCAAGAAAATTGAATCCTTGTTTAAATCTTTTCCTAGAAGCTATATGCTCATTCTTTGGCTTTCTGTTTTCTATTAGCCAAGGACTTCATGTAAGATAATCTGAGTTTCTCCCTCTGACCTCTGAAACATGTAATTTGGGGGAGATACTGTATTTAAAATGCCAGTGCCAGTAATGAGCCTAGCTTAGCAGTGTGAGCTCCCACCCTCCCCTTAATGAACAGAGCTGTTGAGAAATAATTTCACTTTGATCTAGTTTGTGACCTGAGTTTTTGGCTTAAAGAAGACTGGGCAGCTAATTGGATTCTTCAGTTGCCTTTAATCTCCACCTCAACACTTGGAACCTGACCAAGCTGAATTAAAACAAGTCTGATAAACAAGATGTAGCTGGCTCCCAGGTTAACAGCAATAAGAAAAGCCACCCCCCCCCACCACCATTGTTGGGTTTAATGATCACAGCTTAGTTGGCACCTCACAAAAATACATGAGGCTGTAGGCCCCCAGAACCTGCAGCACGGAAGCCTTCAGAACCACCACCCGCCACAACACCCTGGATGTGGCTTAATTAGAAAGAGAAAGAGGGTGGGGGGAAATAGGGGAAGAAAAACTTACATTTGGTGCAAGAAGCAGGCTTGGGGGTTCATCTAAAGGAAGGCAGGACGTCCAGAAGACTTTATCCCTGGGAGAGGAAGCAAGCTAGGCCAAGCCTTTGAGGGCTGGACAGTAAAGATTGCAATTCGAATTTCCAACTGTGATTCAAGAGTGAGGGGTGCGGGAGGGAAATAGGATATGAGGGGCAGGGTTATGTAGCCTGAGGAGCTGGGAATCATGGATTTTATTTAATCTTTTCAGATGCCAGGCTTTTGTGTTCTGGAGGCAAAGCAGGAGGAGGAAGGGGTCTGCTGTACCTCCCCATTCTTACTTGAGGCCTTAGAAGGGATTCTCTTGGGCTTCCCTCCTGAGGCTCCAGGCTGCTTCTTTCTTCAGTAGCTGGAGGAGTCCTGAGGGAATGCTCCTTTCAAGGTGGTGAGATTTACCCTAGGCCAGGATTTCTCAACCTGGAAACTATTGACATTTTGGGTTGAATCATCCTTTGCTGTGGATTTGTCCTGTGCATTAAATGATGGTGCAGCATCTCTGGCCTCTGCTTACTACAGGCCAGTAGCCCCTACTTTGGTTGTGACAACCAGACATTGCCAAGTGACCCCTGGGAGGCAAAAAACCACCTCCAACTAAGAACAGCCAGTTTGAGCCTCTATGAGGTAGACATTCCTAGGGTAAAAGTGGAGATCTCTGCTTAATATGCTCTTGAGTATTTGGGAGAGCTAGGAGAGCCCCGTGGGTACTCCATTTTTTTCTTTGAGCCTCTACAACCAGGTGGATCATGAATACCTTCTCAGGGATGTCTTGAACCCCCATTGTAACACCCTCAAGATGTAGCTTCAAATCAAGAAGATGTAGCTTCAAATCCAAACTTTTAAACACACCAAATCCAGGATAAATGTGTGTTGTGTGTGTGTTGTGTGTGTGTGTGTGTCTATCTGTTTGTCCATCTGTCCAGGATAAATGCTAGGGGAGGGGATCTAGGCCACACTTTGCTCTGCATTTTTGAATAAAATAAGATTGTTTTCCTTAGTGTTTTTGGCCTTGAAGTGGGAAACAGCCAGGCTTTTATGCAACGTACACTCATACATGATGTTGTCAGTGAGTGGAGAGCCTGTGGCATATGTTGGGTTGAAAGACTGTCTCTAGAATGATATTAGGCAGATTTTTATTCAGTAAGTGGTTCTATAGCTGTGCACCTGTCTCATCTCTCCAGCTCTGAGACCTAGCCAACTTGATTCTGAGTCAATGCCTCTCACCTAGGCTTTCTGGAATCTGCTAAGGACCAAGAAAAAATGAGTTTGACATAATTTATTGAACACTTGGCACTTCTTGGCACAATATTATAATGTAGATGAAAATCAATTTAGTAAGAATTTTATTATAATCTAACCATTTCAATCATATTATTTCCTCCTCCACCTTCTTTTTGAATTTCCTTCAAGAATGTGTTCACATTCAACACAAATGAACAGTAAAAATGAAGAGAAATTGGTTAATTAACAAGGACAGTTCTGTTAGACTTGAATATCAATAATAACATGAAGGTTAAGTTGTGTGATCTTTTTATGTATATTTCACTACTAGAATGGGTTATAGACATTTAGGGCTAATGAGGTACATTTGGGAATCATGGTCTTTAGGTATCTGACAAATATCTTTGAGTATTTGATAAAAAGCATTTGTTAGGTTCTTAGAGAGTGCCAATCACATCACAAATATTAACTAATTTAATCTACCTAACAACTCTAGAAACTTATTATAATCATCTCCATTTCACATATGGGGAAACAGAGGCCCAGACAGATTAACTTGTCCAGGGTTATTCAGCTAGTAAGGGATTCAGCTAGGATTGTACCCAGGTATTGGCCCATATTTTCCATATTTCCATTGTTGCTGGGAATGGAACCCAGGCCCTGCACATGCTAAGCCTGTGCTGTACCTCTAAGCTATATCCTCAGCCCAGGGTTCATATTTTAACCACTAATTTCTGTTGTCTCTTGTTAACTTTTTGAGTAGGGACAGTGGCCCAGAGTTCAGCTATTGGAGAGGTAAGCATTTCTGTGCTAAGCATGTAGCCACTGCCCTAGAAGCCTTACTCTGAGCTTCAGGGCCAGATTCCTTGTCGACAGTGGGTCTATTAATAGAAGCTTTTCTGATAATTGAAAGTAAGTTATGGGAAATGTAATGCATATCCCTGGTATTTACTACCTCAGGAACATGAGAGACGTAATGAAGGAGGGAAGGTTGTAATTGTATAAAAACATCCATTCTACTAACAGAAATCAGTGGCAGCCAGAGAAGTTCTCCCCAGGTTTCCGGCCCTGCTGGTGGCCCCTTCACCAGGCTCTGTACTGGCAGGAACCCCCCCAGAAGAGGAAAGGGGCCTGTTATAGGAGTCGTCAACCTGTCACCACGGCTAGGGTGAATATGGCCTCTGAGTTGGTGGAGGGGGAGAGGCTTACCTTTTAGCACCACAGCTGCAGGGCTGGGGGAGGGGCTGTGGAGTTGGGATTGGGGAGGCTGGAGGTAGGGCCAGCCTTCTCTATCCACAGCCCAGAGTTTCCTAGGAGCAGACATTTATTGAGTCAGCAAAGCGTGGTGCTAGGCACCACTAGGCATTTAACATGAGCTTGGTGGATCTTACCTTCAAGTAGCCCTAGCAGTCTATAAGTGCATGCATGTGTGGGTTTGTGGATGAGACAAAGATGAGGTGACATCACTGTATAAATTAGCACACTGAAAGCTGAAAGAAGAACTCAGGGATGGAGCTGTATGAATAGTGTGCTAAGGGGGCTCTAGGAGCTTGGTGGAAAGTGGGAGGCAAGGAGGCTGGGGTGTTGTTTTGGGCCTAGTGGGTATCTCTGGCCTGGACAGGCAGAGAGAGTGAGTTGTCTAGGGATGAGGGAGAAGCAAGGGAGATGTTAGGTACAGCAATCTTTGGCTAGAGATGGATGGTAAAGGAAGTATCATCCAGCACCTGCTATGTGCCAGATGCAGTATTTTTTGTAGGGATCATTTTACCCATCCTCCACAACGTTTCTATGAGTTGGGTACTGGCGTTATCCCCATTTTACAGGCATGCAAATGGAGGCAGAGGGTTAATGACTGGTGCAAGGTCTTTCTACTGGGTGGCAGACAGTTCCTCTTTCCACTACTCTGAGCAGGGTCTACTAGGGGAAGCCCAGGGCTTGGCGCATCTGCCATTAATTAGATCAAAGGCAGCCCTGTGGGAAGCTTCTGTTTGTGGCTTTGCTTGCTTTTTAAAAAAATTGAGCCAGGTGCGGTGGCACACGTCTGTAATTCCAGCACTTTGGGAGGCTGAGACAGAAGAATCAAGAGTTCAAAGCCAGCCTCAGCAACGGCAAGGCACTGAGCAACTCAGTGAGACCCTGTGTCTAAATAAAACACAAAATAGGGCTGGGGATGTGGCTCTGTGGTCAAGTACCCCTGAGTTCAATCCCCGGTACCAAAAAAAAAAAAAGAAAAAAACGAGTACGATAGAGCTGTGCTGTTCATACATTTCCGTATTTCCCCCTCTGCCACCGTCATTCCCATCATAGGAAGATATTGAATGATGAGCAAAAAATTTATTAGTTTTCGGGACAGGTCAGAGGGCACTGTCTCTCGGAATAGGGGTCCAGGGCGTGGAGGTCATAAAGTCCCCACGGGTGGACGGGGCGGGGGGGCGGGGCGGGCGACGCCTGGCAAGCGATCACGAGAAATCGAAACCCCGAGGAGCCGGGCCGCAGGTAGGCAAAAGTCCTGCCTGCCAGGCCCAGACTCAGGGAGGCGTCCTTCCGGTGGGGCCAGGCCACATCCTCGGAGCTTGATCTAGGCTGCAGATTGGCACAGGCTCCTCCCGCGCGCCCTCCCCTCTGCTGCAGCCGGAGGTGGAAGTCGAAACGCACCCTCTTCCCTCTGGGTAACGACAGGGACGAACCCAGGCTTTCTTGCCAGCGCCCCTGGCTCGGGGCTGCGTGGTCCTGAGCAAAATCATGGAACTTCTAACCTGTGAAGAAAACGTCATAATGACAACATCGATAATACTGTGTGCTTGCTTGCCTGATACTTTAGGTTCAAATGAAATCATCCAGTCAACGAATACATTTAAAATATTCACCCATGGTTTAGTAGGCACTGTGCTAGGTACTTTACATTCTGAAATATTTACTTTTGCGTCTATTTGGAGAAATTTTATTGAAATACTACATACAAAAAGTGCATATCATAAGATCAACAAAATATCACAAAATGAAACCACCTGTGTAACCAGCAACAGATCAAGAGACAGAACATAACCACCTTCCTATCCTCAAAGAGAGCCTCTATTCTAACATCTACCACTAATATTTATTTTAAAAAACAATTCTGGGAAATGTATTGGCAATGTGTGAGGATATTGCATGCTGCCAATAAAGTGCTGTCAATAAGATGTTCCCTTATTTACTTACCAACTGTTGAGCTGCTATGGAATTTGTCTGATTACTTGCTTCTAGGTCTTGTCAAGGGACTGGAGCTTGGCTTCTCACCTCCAGTCTGTTACAGAGCATCTAGGCTACCTGGCAATCCCTGTGGCCCTCCTCAGTGGAGTGAAAGGGTGGCCTTCACCCTGGAGACCCTTTCTCCTGTGACTGGTGAGGGTGTATTAGGTGTATCTCAGAAGGACAGCTTCAGAGTGCAGCTTATTGCTCTGTTTATGATCACTAATACAAATATTAATGCATTCATAATAACATATGTTTGAAGATGTCTCCATCAGACTTGTTGGAATAAATGTGGGGCCTGAGTCTCACCATGAAATTCCAGATAAGTTACTACTTTAAATAACTGAAGAGTCCTCCTAGGTTGGCTTTAGAAAAGGATGTTGCTGTTTGTGTGAGCAGAATCTTCCTGTGGGATAGTCCCCTAAAGAACTACAGGGTGGTTGGTGGGTAGGAAGGTCCAGCCCCATTTTTGTAAGGCCCTGCCATGAATTCTAATCTAAAAATAAGCAGTAGGAGGTATAACTCTTTGGGGAGCACCCCCAGTCTTCCCTCTCAGACTGCCTGGCCTGGAGGTATACCAGGAAGGGAGCTAGGATGAACTCTTCAGAGATGAAAATCATAATCCAGCAGAATTGAGTCCTCAGGCCACCAGTTTAAACCAAGGGAATCAGAAGCTCTCAGAACAGGGCAGCATCAGTGTGGAGAAAATGACAAGAGTAAGAAATCCTTACATACCAGTGGGGATTTCAGTTGACAAAGCACTGGTCATTTCTCCATCTGTTTACGGGGCTAATATGAACACTTCCCTGGGTTTTGTTCTGTTTTGGTGAAGAAGAAAGGTATGTAATGCAAAGACCACTTGTTCATTTTAAAGTGCAAGATGAGTGATTCTAGCTTTGGTTCTGGAGTCAGAGTCTTAGATTTGAGTCCCCAGTCTGCCACCCCACTAGCTTCATAACCTTGGGCAAGTCAGTTCATATTTCTAAGCTTTACTTTCCTCAACTTGAAAATGGATATAATAGTATTCTCTAATTAGCCCCTAAGGTTGTTGTGAAGTTTAAGTTCAATGATGAAAATAGCCTGGCGCGGTGGCTCAAGCCTGTAATCCCAGCACTTAGGGAGGCTGAGACAGGAGAATTGCGAGTTCAAAGCCAGCCTCAGCAATGGCGAGGTAGTAAGCAACTTAGTGAGACCCTGGCTCTACATAAAACACCAAATAGGGCTGGGGATGTGGCTCAGTGGTCAAGTACCCCTGAGTTCAATCCCCAGTACCAAAAAAAAAAAAAAAAAGAAAAGAAAATAAAGCATTTAACTCAGGACCTAGAGTGCCTAGATGCAATAATAGCTGGCTTTAATTATGTGTTCTCCATATTGTCATATGTGATTTTTATAGAGATGGCAGAAAAATCATAATCAGAACAGATTGAAGTATTGACATGTGTTTTGTCATGGGTAAACCTCAAAAATATTGAGCTAAGTAAAGAAAGCCAGATAGGAGATCACTCACTGTATGATTCCATCTACCTAAAATGTCCAGAAAAGATGATTTATAGAGGCAGAAAGTAGATTAGTAGTTGTCTCAAGCTGGAGATGGGAAAGGCAGTTAACTATAAAAGGTCATGAAGGAATGAAGGATCTTGTTCGTCGTGGTGGTGAAAATGTTCAAAACAAATTGTGATGGTAGCACCACTTAGTAGTCACTAAAACCCACTGCACTGTACAATGCGGAGGCAACAGTGTCTTAAAGAGGGCAGAGTGGGGAAGAATAAGCTTTTTTGGGGGGGTGTAAAACAGTAAATATTAATTGTAGCTAACTTTTATGAAATATTAGTATGTGCCAGGCACTGTTCTAAAAGCCCTGTTGACTTTTAAAAACTGCATGACATATTGTAAAGTGGGTAATGTTATTAGCTCCATTTTAGAGATGATAAACTTGAAGGATAGAGGAGTAAAACACCTTAACCACAGTTATAAGCTAATATATTGCAGGATCAGGATTTGAACCCAGAGCACCTGTATTTTACCCTGATGATATTAATGCCTATAAAAAAGAGGAGAGGGAGCTGGGTACAGTGGTCCATGACTATAACCCCAGCAACTCAAAGGCCGAGCCAGAGGCCAGCCTTGGCAATTTAGCCAGATCCCTGTCTCAAAATAAAAACTAAAAGGGAGAGGGGATGTAGCTCAGTGGTAAAGCACCCCTGGGTTTGATCTTCAGTTAAAAAAAAAAAAAAGAGGAGAGATGTCAGAGTCTGGGCAAAAATCTCAAGTTACATTGTATGAGTTTGAGCCTGGAATATTCAGAGATTTTTGCTTAAGGAAATGTGATGTTGTTTTATGTGTAAATAAAAACCACATCAGATCCTGGTGGGGGGTGGATTCTCTCTGCTTACTGCTACAGAGTGCCATTTTTCTGTATGAATATTTTAAAATGCCAGACAACCCCTTCATTTCTATATGTTTGAAGTGTGGGTATGCTCATTCCTATAGTATGAACTGAGCTCAAGTTTTTGGAACAACATTCAGACTGATTTAAACAATCCCAGAATCACAGCCCAAGCTCCAAGTCATATTCCCCTCCCCTAGCCTAATTCCCAGTGTCTGTCCTTCAACAAAGAGTGTCCTTCTTACCCCTATTCCTGTCCCTGGAAATCCTCATCACATTTCAAATCTATTCCACCATGCAGTATAAAGTCTTTCCAAATTGAGTAGAAACAAATACTATGTTTTAAAGGTCCACTTTTTTGGTTTTCTGCACTGAGAGAGAATATGTGCAGTTAGAGATCATAACAGGCCATATTGATACGGAACTTGAGAGAAGTAATGGATAAAAAACTGACAATGGGCTGGAAGTGTGGCTCAGTGGTAGAGTACTTGCCTAGCATGCACAAGGTTCTGGGTTCAGCCACCCTCTTCCCCACAAAACAGACAAAGAACAACAACAAAACCTATTATACTTCCAAGGGCCAAAAAATACTATATCAAATATTTCCATTTAAATTATGTGAACAAGTTGAGTGGAAACACTATTCTCTTTTGTTTAAAAAGATTTACATGTATAAATATATCACAATGATTTCCACTTTTATGTATGTCTATAGTGCACCAATTTAAAACAAAGAGTAAATAAATAGAAGAAAGACCAGTAGAGTAGAGGAAGGGAAGAGGGGGTGGGGGGAAAAGTGGAAGTACTGGGGTTTGGAACACAGAAAATTATATTAAATGCATGTATAAATATGTCAAAATTACTTATGGTATTATGTATAACTATAATGCACTAATAAAACATTTTTAAAAGATTTAAAACTATGTGCATGTATAAAACAGGAAATCATAAGTGAAAATTAAAGGAATGCCATTTTTTTAGATACTGTACAGGCAGAAGAGATTGAAGGGAAAATTAACACAGTAATGAAAAGATCAGAGAGAAGTAGACAAGTGATAACAATCTAGTACTCTTGGGATGGGAAAGTGGTATGATTTTTAAAAATCATTCTTGTTTTGTGTGGGAGGAAATACTAAACTAATGCATGCTCATTTAGAAGATATCAAATTTTGAAAAAATATATGCTGTGGCAAGTTAATTCCCCCACACTCCCCGCCCCAAAGTAACAGTTGGGCATATATTCCTCCAGATATATGTGCATATAAAATATACATATGTTTCTTATATAATCACCCATGAAAAGTCACTGATCATATCTGATTAGTTGCAGACATTTGCTTACAATTTCTTTCTGCATTTTAACAAATGGGGTATCATGCTATACAGACTTTTTCTCTTGCAACTTACTCTTTTCAATTAATGTAAGCTTAGACCTGTTTGCCTGTGAACACAGACCTCTTTTGTATATAAAGTATATCTATGCAAATCATTTTATTTAACCATCATTTTACTTACATATTGATGAACTATTGAGTTATTTCCACTTTCTCATTATGACTAAAATGTAGTAAACATTCTTGAACATATCATGTAGGAAAAACTTCCAAAAGTGACACTTCGAAGGCAAACTGAATAATAACTAAACTTACAAATGTCAAAACTGCCTCCCAAAGCCTCTACTTGTTTTCTTTTCTTTTTAAACAGGAAAAAGAACACACAAAATTTATTACTTGCCTAAAACATGGGAATACGAGACTCTCTTCTTTCTCCCATTTCACCAATAGTACGAAAGTGACGTCGTCTTCACACGCTGCAGTCTGTTTTTACAATTCTTTATACAAAGTGAATGCTATTGAAATGGTTTATTTGAACTTGGCTGAGCTTCGTCCGGGTGGAGGACAGGCCGAAATAAGTGAGGGGGTCTTGAAAGGAGCACCGTATCAGGGAGCACGGCTTGGGCCCCAGTGGAGGTGTGAGTCGGGATGAGGACCCTCGTGGATGCAGGGCTCCCGCAATTCAGAGGGCCTGGACCCCGCGGCCCGAAGCCCGAGTCCTTCTCGGCAGACAGGAAAGGGCGCAGACACCGGCCCACAGCTCCTGGAGCGTCGAATTTCCTCCCAACAAATGCGAACCGTTGGGCCCCAGCCCTGCCGCTTTCCCGCCAGCGCCCGAGTGATCCGCCCGCCGCGAGGCCGCGCGCCCGGGGGCTCTCTGCCCGCGCGGCTGTACGCTCAGCCGGAGGCGCCGGAGCCCCGGGGTCCGCTGGCGCCGCGCGTCACCCGGCACCTGCCGGTCTCCCTGAGCTTGCAACCAGCAGAGCCCAGGCAGCCACCGCAGGGAGTGCGCGCTTAGGTGTCACGCCCGGGCCCCTACTTCCTCTTCAAGCCTGAGACCCTAAAACCGAGGCCGCTGCAGGACCTGCTGCCAGCGTAGAAGATCCTTCATGTTGTTGTAGGCCCCGCAGGGGCACATCCCTCTCTTGGGCTTGACAGGATCCAATGGTTGTGTGTGGGCGTTGTGTGTTTTTATTTTGTGTGTCGCCAGTCTGAGGGTAGAGGAAAACGGCTGGGACTGACCTAGACCACCTCAGAAACTCAGGAGCTGGGGACACTAAGAAGGGTGGAAGCTCAGAACAGCCAACCCAACCTTGTCCAGGAAGTGGTGACCTCCCAGTGGTAGCTGCTGTACCCCACCATCCCTGTCCCAGGTTCCCACTGAGTCTTCATCTTTCTTGGGTTACTGGACTGTGGGAGCCCCAGTTGACCAGTAGGCCACTTCTGGGCTCTAGTAATTGTTTGGTTGATACAGAAATTTTCTTTTTCTTTTTTAAAAAAAATTTTTTTTAGTTGTAGATGGACACAATATCTTCATTTTATTTTTATGTGGTGCTAAGGATCGAACCCAGTGCCTCACTTATGCGAGGCAAGTGCTCTACCACTGAACCACAATCCCAGCCCCTATACAGAAATTTTCAACAAATTTTTTTTAACAAATATCAGTTTGCAACATGTAAAAACACTTGAAAATGAAGTATCTGACAACACTATGAAGTAGAGCTGAGAATCTGCTGCCTCCCTCTTTTTAAGTCCCTAAAGTTACAAGGCCACTTCTCCCATTTCTTTTGACAGCCTACTCTGTAGGTATTGGTGTGTGTCCCTTGCTGGAGTCACAGAGTGCCACAGTTGGGGCACCCTGAAAAATAAATCCCTTTTCCTGATATTTGAATTGGCCAAGGTCACCCAGTGTGTGGCGGAATTGGGCTTGGTATTCTGCTCACTCGTGAGGGCCCAAACAAGTACAGTGACTTCTCCAGGGTCACCCAGCTAGACAGTGGTAAGGGCAGGCCAAGAGCTCACCTCCCTGACCATTGGTCCATTCTCCTGGATGCACAGGGGTCTTAATAAAACATAGCCAAGGGCCAAAGATGTTGTACATAACCCTGATCTAGGCTCTTGGGCTTTGAACCAACCTTTGGCTCTCTCTCCACTTACAGAATGAAGAGACTCCAAGAGGGCGGCATGGATTCTGCTTTCAGGTACTGAGTTCTTGTCTAAGAAACAACTGCATAAAATTGTGGGCAGGTATTTCTCATTCTCAATTATAGTCTGAAAATAGACCTGCCTAGTACTATAACAATTATGTTTGAAAGTGTCAATCTGATCCCTTTGGAACCACACTATCTAGCCACCAGGGGAATTTCCCCAAACCTTCAAATTGCCACCTACAGGGTAGATAGAGACTGGAAAAGTAACAGCCATGTGTCTTGCCAGCTCTTTCATAATTCTGAGTTCTGCCCCCCATTTTCCAGTGGGAAGCCAGAAAGAATTGGCTAGACTAGCAGAAAGCCTATGGTGGAGGAGCCTCCCTACCATAAAACAGTGGATGGAAAATGAGTTGTTGGTGATAATAACTAGTGTGGGAATGGAGAAATACTTCTAAAGTGGCTTCATATTTTACTTAGGAGTATTTCCCACCCAAGCCTAAAGCATGTAAAACAGGCCAGAGACCTTGATGTTTCTCCAACAAGGAAATAAAGTTTGAGGCATTTATGTTAAGTTAGCATATGGAATATCTATCTGTAACTGCATTAGCTATTCAAACATATCTCCTTACCTCCCCTGGAGTAAGTGCACAGCTTACAAAAGCTACAGTTTCTGTGGCAGAAGCTCAATTTGGATTTGAAATCAAGAAGGCTTAACAATACCCTCTCTATATGAAATTACCACCCATTTTAATAAGGTCCAAGATGTTTAATGGCTCACTTAAGGTCTTACAGCAAATTGAGAGCATAAATGGAAGAGTTGGCTGTTTATTTTTTTCAACTGGGCTCTTGATAAAGGCTTATTCATTCTCATTCCATCTCCAGAAAGAAATTGTCATATGTCCTCTTCACAGTCCCTCCCCAATATCTATCTCACTTAGGTGTTATCTGTGCAGGTAAAATGATTTTTACAAAGTAGCATGTTGTACACGTAAAAAGAACTGGGTGTTGGTTATACTCCAGCAACTTTTTCTCTGGCTCAGCTGCCAGAGAAGAGTTTACTACAATCTAAGTTCTATGAAGATGTATAACTTACCAGTGGAAAATATCCCCCCCCCACATCCCTTTATCATTGTTCAGAAAGACTAGGGAAATTGATATTTTCTTCTCTTTTTCTCTTTTATTTGGAAAACATGGCTTCTTCATTTCCTATTCTCTTGTAGGTGTTTGGCTCTAAACTGTTTTTACTTTCTTATTTATTTATTTTTATGGTGCTGGGGGTGGAACCGAGGATTCACACATGCTAGGCTAGTGCTCTGCTACTCAGCCTCTTGACATCTCTTTAGTTCTTTGTTACAAGACATGAACAGAATAGGCATGGTATATTCTCATCAGTGTTGCCAGCTCAGCTTCCATAAGTCACAAACTTTGTCTCACATATTATGCTAATGAGAAATAATTCTGACTCCCAGTCTCATAAAACCTAAAATAGGAGCTGGGAATATAGCTTAATGATAGAACATGTGCTTAGTATATCAAACCCATAATGCTATGGGTTGGATCCCCAGCGCCAAGGAACACAAATAAACAAAATGTAAATTAACTGTGGCTTAATCATGATAAAAGATTAAGCTTCTTATCTACAAACCTGTGTGTTGGGAGGTTTGGCTCCAGGATTGGTGCAGTGCTCCATAACATCATGGTGTGCTGCTGCTACCTTGTTGCTTTGTCTGTGTAGGCCCAGAATGTCACTAGACAAGCTCTAGGCAGGACTCAGGAAAAATAAAGAACAGGCAAGGGACTTGGAGATGTAGATCAGTGGTAGAGCTCTTGCCTAGCATCTGTAAGGTCCTGGGTTAGATGACCAATTCTGAAAACAAACAAATAAGGACCCTGCAAAGGGCTTAAACTTTACTGTTAAGGAATGCTCCTGGAAATGGCCACATGGCATTTCTGCTTACATTCCATTGGGACAGAATTTAGTTGTAAGGCTACTTCCAGTTGCAAGTGCAGGTGAAGCCGGGGAATATGGGCTTCAGACTTGAAGACCATGTGCACAGATGAAGACTGGAAGCTCTTTCATCATATAAGGAGAGCGTGAGCCAGGCATGGTGATGCATGCCTACAATCCCAGTGACTTGGAGGCTGAGGCTAGAGGATGGCAAGCTCAAGGCCATCCTGAGCAACTTTGCAAGATCCTCTCTGAGAGGGGGTGGGAGGGAGAGAGGTCTCTGTCACAGTTAACTATGTAATCGAGTTACAAGCAAAGTATAGGGCACAGAGTAGGGCCTCAGCATGTTATATATGTTATATAGATTGAGTTAAAGTGGCCTTGGAGGACTTCAGTGGCCTTCATGAGGAAGATTAATAACACCTGGAACAACTTTTTTTTGATCCTGGGGATTGAACTCAGGGGCACTCGACAACTGAGCCACATCCCTAGCCATATTTTGTGTTTTATGTAGAGACAGGGTCTCGCTGAGTTGCTTAGCACTTTGCCATTGCTGAGGCTGGCTTTGAACTTGCAATTCTCCTGTCTCAGATTCCCAAAGTACAGGGATTACAGGCATTCGCCACCGCTTCTGGCTAACATCTGGAACTTCTGCTGGGCTTAGGGACAACAAGCTGGGAGTAGATCTGATGAGAGGGTCAAGTTTTGCTTCCCAAATTTTCTGTACCTTAATTTAGTCAGCTTTTTCCCATCTCCCAACATTCGACTGAAAATAAGCCTACCAGAGCTAGCTAGCTGAGTGGCTGTCTTTTCTTTTCCTGTCTTGCCTCCTCAAACTTCTTTCTTTCTTATTGAGTCTTACTATGTTGCCTTGGTGGGCCTTAAACCCCTAGGCTTGAGTGCTCCTCCCACCTCAACCTCCTCAGAGGAGCTGAAACTATAGGCATGTATCACCAAGCCTGGCTTCTTTTATTTTTGGTAGTGGAGATTGAACCCAGGGGTACCACTGAGCTCCATCCCCAACCCCTCTTCCCTTCTTAAAAATTTTGAGATAGGATCTCACTAAGTTACTGAGGCTGCTCTTGAACTTGGGATCCTCCCACCTCAGCAGCCTGAGTTCCTGAGATTACAGGAGTGTGCCATCATGCCTTTCTTTTATTTTTAACATATTTACCCCCACAGATACTGAAGAAAGTCCCATACCCCCAAACTTCCTCTCTATCATCAAAGTAAATAAAGAGACTGACAGGAATAGTTCTTGGCAATTAATGCTATCACAGTAGTCAGGGTATTGTAAGACACTGAGCAGGATGTCCTTGGATAACAATATGAGGGCCGTCAGCTGTCTTGGAAGTCCACACATCTTCCTCAGTTCCTCCATTCTGTCTCCAGACCTGTACTCCAGCCCTCCTCCCACCCATCCCTACAACATGGCAAAGTGTTAATGGATCACTTGGTCCAGAGCAGGGAATGTCCCAACATGCAGCTCCTCCCAAGAAGGTGTGCTCTGTGGTCCAAAGATTAAAAGCTAAGATGACAGACAGTAGGACTCTATATGGGCCAATAACTACAGGAAGAAAGTGAATCAGGGATTATTCATCCTATTCTACAGAGGAGGAAATTCAAGCTTTCCTTGTGACTTGTCCAAGCCTACTAGTAGTAAAGCCAGTATGACAACTCAGGTCTTAGCTGGGTGCAATGTTGCATGCCTGTAATCCCAGCAGCTCTAGAAGCTGAGGCAGGAGGATTGTGAGTATAAAGCCAGCCTCAGCAACTTAGTGAGGCCCTAAACATCTTGGTGAGACCCTGTTTCTAAATAAAATATCAAAAGGGCTGGGATTGAGCCAGGCATGGTGGCATACACCTATAATCCCTGAACTTTGGGAGGCTGAGACAGGAGAATTGCAAATTCAAAGCCAGCTTCAGCAATGGCGAGGTGCTAAGCAACTCAGTGAGACCCTGTCTGTACATAAAACACAAAATAGGACTGGGGATGTGGCTCAGTGGTCAAGTTCCCCTGAGTTCAATCCCCAGTACCAAAATAAAAAAAGGGCTGGGATTGTGGTTCAGTGGTTAAGCACCCCTGGGTTCAATCCCTGGGACCAAAACAAAACAAAACAAAACAAAACAAAAAACCACCAAAAAAACCCCAAGTCTTTTAGGCTCTGCAAATATGTTGCTGCCTGTTGGTATTTTTGCTGCAGACATGGGGTTCTTGTTTTACTCATCTTCATTTTATCCCACAAACTCATGGTGCTCCTTCGGGCTCACATTCAAGAAATTAACATATGATAATGGTAATATCTAACATTTATTGAATCTTACTGTGTGTTAGATATTCTTCTAGGTGTTTTATAGGTACTAACTCATTTTATCCTCATTGGCTCCATTTTACAGATGAGTCTGCTAAGGCATGAAGAATTTAAGTAGCTTGCCTAATATCACACAGGGGTATAATGAGAGAGGCAGAGCTGGAATTAGAACTCAAGCAGTCTAGTTTGAGTCTGTGTTCTAATCTATTATTCAAAATTGCCACTATAGGCCAGGTATGGTTGTGCATGCCTATAATCCCAGTGGCTCCGGAGGCTGAGGCAGGAGGATTGTGAGTTCAAAGCCAGCCTCAGCAACTTAGTGAGGCCCTGAGCAACTCAGCAAGACCCTGTATTTAAGTAAAATATTTAAAAGGGCTGAGGATGTGGCACAGTGCTTAAGTGCCCCTGGGTTCAATGCCTGGTACTAAAAAATAAAAAAAAAATTGCCATTGTAGCTAAGAGGGTAATAACTGTACCTATTATTATTTATTTATGGATCAGCTGCCAATGCCTTTAGTTCACCATAAAGGGAACATTCCACTATCCTATTAGGCATATCTTGGTTTCCTTCTCATTATTTCAGATCCCAGTGAATGTCCTTTGTAGAAAGGACACAGGATCTTAGATGCCATTTATAATAGCACTGCAAAGATGGCAAGATAGAAGATAGAAGCCAGATGATTCCCCCTCTCCCCATTTTCCCCCTTTCTTTCTTTCTTTCTTTCTTTTTTTTTCTTTGTACTGGTGATTGATTCCAGGGTCTCACACACTCTAGGCAAACATTCTACCACTGGGCTATATCCCCAGCCCTCAGATAATTCTTTATTTCAGTTTCACACTTATCGTCTCCACATTGTTTGACTTTCAACAGAAGTGTGAATACACCCTAGTTGTGCTTTGTGGCCATGTATTTCTGGCACATGTTAGCTCCCATGCAGGGAGAGGGGACACAAACCTATGATGTAGTTCCCTGGCCATTGGTCACTCTCCCTTCCCATTCACTGCCACTTCTTACTTATCAAGAGAGTAATGTTGAGACAGGAGAGTTACAGGTACATTAGAGTGAAATTGGGGCACAGCCAAGGTGACGAGTGGGAACTTGAACTTTTAAAGTACCCACTGTTGGCCAGACAGTGTGCAAGGCTCTATTCATTTGACATCTCATTAAATCTCCAGAACTTCTCCAAGAGGCAGCCTCCTATTTTTCCCCTGACAGCTGCATCTTAAATCTGACATCCTGCAGCTCTGGGCTGCCCAAAGTCAGGCTGGTAAGAGGAGAACTGGGGTTCAAGCTTAGGTCTGTCTGGCTTCCAACATGCTCTTGCCATGTCCCCAGTTCTCTTTGAAGTACCAGAAGTCTTGGCTAGGCAGGTTGGAGAGCATTGCTCCATTATCAGTTAGGTTCTCATTGCAGTTATAGACTAACTTCCTTCCTCCAAAGCCCCTGGGATCTGTTTTTCTCCTTTCTGGACTAGAAATTGAGGCCTCACTCCAGTTTAGAGAAGTTTCTTGATGCTTTCCTCCTGCTACACCAGAGGATTTCACACTCTACATCCACAGAGAAAGAGAATTCATGACAATGGGAAACAAAATTTACAAGCACAGGGTTCTCCTTGACTCTCCCATTTATTATCTGTGTGACCTTGGACAAGTTATTGAACTTCTTTACACCTTGATTTTCTCATTCGTTAAATGAGGAGACTGGTCTCTCCCTCTGAGAGTTGTTATGAGATTTAAATGAGTGTGCAAGCCATATTCTTCATTAGGTGCCAGGGTACATGGCTTTTTCAGTTTCCTGTGGGAAAAGATAGGAGTTGTGATGGCAGCCCAGTTCTAATAAAAGAAAACCTGGTCAATTTTTGGTGAATTTGGCTCTTCAGTTGATAAAGACTGTTGCCACATACAAAAGTGCTCCAACCCCTTCCTCAGGGCCTTGGACCAGGGCAGAGTTAAATCCCGGATCTGGGTTCCTTCGGCCCTTTCCATAACTATTTTTGTAACAGTGACCTTTCTTTCCTCTTCTACTTCTTTCCAAGAACAGTAAGGCTGACTCCAGAATAATTAGGAAAACATTCTGAAGTTGACATATTGCCAATAATGGAAGTAATGAAACAACTTAAGTCCATTATTATAAAAGTACATTATGTCTTGTATACTTGTAAGTCGTTGGTAGCATTTTACAACTGTCTGCCTTTCCTTTGTACGTCTGTCAGTATTGCCAGGCTTTAAGGATGGAGCAGGGCCCAAGAATAATTCATTCATTCTGTAGAATTTGATATAAAATCCAAACTTTGGCTCCATGAAGAGCCTGACACTTTGATCCTGTGCACTCTTGGTCAAGTCCTCTGACCTCTGCAAATCTTGACTTCCTCAACTAGAAACTGTGAAGAACAACTTTATTCCCTCTTACTTACCCTGTTAGAGGCCTGGGGAGGAGCCAGCAAAATGCTAGATGGGGAAGTCTTTCTGTACTGCTAATAACTGGTAAGATCTGATGGCGCATGAATATGTGTCTGAAATGAAAATGGAAGAAAAAGAAAAGATAAACAATTCAAAAGAAACAATGGTGTTCCTCAGTTTGTCATTCATTAACTGAGAGACCCTGAATAAGGCACTTCATCTCTCTGGGACTCAGTATCTTCATCCATAAAGTAGAGATTGTAATAATAGATCTTCCCTTCCCTTCCCTTCCCTTCCCTTTCTTTCTTTCGTACTGAGGACTGAACTCAGGGGCACTCAACCACTGAGCCATATCCCCAGCCCATGTGTGTATTTTATTTAGAGACAGAGTCTCACTGAGTTGCTTAATGCCTCACTTCTGCTGAGGCTGGCTTTGAATTCATGATCCTCCTGTCTCAGCCTCCCAAGCTGCTGAGATTACAGGTGTACACCACTACACCTGGCTAGATGTTTTTTCTATTTCACAACCTATTGTATCAAATGGGACAGTGGGTATGAAAGTGTTACCTGAATAAGAAAGACTGTCCAACTGTTATTGCTGATATTATTATTTGGGTATTGAAGAATGAACCCAGAACCTCATGCATGCTAAGCATGCCCTTTACCACAATGCTACATCCTCAGCCTGTTAATTATTATTAATGCTACAAATGCTGTGAATACCTGGCAAAGTATTCTTCCGGAGTTTCACCTAGGTTAGCTACCTTTAGAAACAAAATCAATCCTTTGAGCTCACAGGGCTTCCAGAGGCAGGGATTGAGCCCAGTAAGTAGGAGCCTGGCCCTAGAATCACACTGCTGAGATTCAGATCTCAACTCTGCCACTAGTAGGCTGTGTGAAATTGAGCAAACATTTAACCCTTCTTGGACTTAGTTTCTCCAACTGTAGAATGGGGATAATGATGGTAATTATAGTTACCTCCTGGAGTTGCAAGGATTAAGTGACATACATGTGCAGCATTTAGAATAGTACCCAGTTCTCCAAAGATGTTTATAGCTATCTTTGTTCTTGGGTATTGGACATTATTTTGGTGGTACCATGGCCCCATGTTGCCTAATTTATAACTTTTGCTCTAACTTTTAACTTATTAAATAGCATCTCAGGATGTATCTAATACTAGAGAAATCTGAAGGAATGAAAAGGCATCTATATCTTTAGCTATGTGGCTTGGACTCTTTTGTTTCCTCTAAAGCTGTTTGCTTTTAACCAGCAAAAGTAAATGCCTAAATCACTTTTGTAACTTTTAAAAAATTTTTATTAATTTTTTTGGTAGTAGAGATTGAACCCAAGGGCACTTACACCACCGAACTACACCCTCAGCCCTTTTATTCTTTTTAGTTTGAGACAGTCTCACTAACTTTCTGAAGGGCTCGCTAAGTTACTGAGGAGAAACTCCATCTCGTGATCTTCCTGAATTGCTGGGACTGCAGGCATTTGCAGTCTAAATCACCATCTTGAGATATCCTAAAATAAAAGCCCTTGTGTGGGCTGGGGGGTGGTTAGCTCCCTGGTAGAGCACTTGCCTAGCATTCTCACGGCCCTGGGTTCTATCCCCCAGCACTGAAAAACAAAACAAAATAAAGCGTTTTTGTGAAACTCAAGCCTAAGAAGCTGCTTGTAGGAGGCATTTGCAGAGTCCCCTATGTATTAAGATTAATATGCCCCAGTCCTTGGGGCCCACAGAAAACCTATTTCTTTTTTGCGGGTAGTGGTACTGGGAATTGAACTCTGGGGCACTCAACCACTGAGCCACATCCCCAGTCTTATTTTGTATTTTATTTAGAGACAAGGTCTCACTGAGTTGCTTAGGGCCTTGCTATTTCTGAGGCTGCTTTGAGCTCACCATCCTCCTGCCTCCGCCTCCTAAGCCACTGGGATCACAGGCATGTGCCACACAGAAAATCTATTTCTATACCTCACCTTTCCCACTTATTCCCCAGGCTTTTCCCATTCTATCTACTCTCCAGCAGGGTGGGAGAGGGATTGGCCAGGCATGGTACCCAGATATGCAAGATGTGCTCTTCTCCACTCTGGAGCTAGCAAGACATTAGTCACATCTTAAGGTTTCTGGTCCCCCTTTGTGAGAGAAATATCCAGGTAGGACAATTTTCCCTCTGCCCCAGCTGTAGCAGTTTCAGATCACTTTCTTATCCGTCACAGAGTGAGACAGGATTTCCATGTCCTTAGGCAGTGGATGAATGAGAGGGTGAGTAAGGAGTAAATTAGATAATGACAACATGAGGTATTAAGTGCACAAATACATGGAGGTGATAAAATGGAAAGAACAGTGGTGAACACACATGAGCAACATGCATAAAAGTCCACACTAAGGGTAAGAAAAAAAGCACTCAGGCTGGGTGCAGTGGTGCAGGCCTGTAATCCCAGTGGCTCAGGAGGCTAAGACAGGAGGATTGCAAGTTCAAAGCCAGTCTCAGCAGCTTGAGGCCCTAAGCAACTCAATGAGACCCTGTCTCTAAATAAAATACAAAATAGGGCTGGGGATGTGGCTCAGTGGGTTGAATGCCCCTGAGTTCAATCCCCGGTACCAAAAACAAACAAACACTCAGGCAGAGTGGAGAATTACAGAAGTGACCAAATGCACAGGACAGAGTATCTTAAACATGAATTTACAACTAACTCAATCCCCTGAAGGGCTTGTCACACATTACTGGGTTCACTGCAAGATTTTCTGATAGGTTCCAGAGTAGGACCTGAAAATTTGCATTTCTAAGAAATTCTAAAGTGAGTAGGACCACACTTAAAGAATCACTGTCATGAAAAATCTGAGAAGAATTATTTCCAGGCTGTCTTGTTTATAAGTGGGCCTGAGTACTAGGTGAGGACCAAGAAAGAGTTGCCCCGGAGTGGTGGAGACACCAGTGTTTGGGGGGGTGGGAGTGGGGGTGGAAGTGGGGGTGGAAAGAGGGTTTGGCCTCCTCCTCCGCAGCCACGGTCTCCGCCACCGCTCAGGGAACCCAGCGAGATTGATAACAAACACCTGGAGGCAGATTCACAGAGATGTGGTACCCCGGAGCCACATTAAGGCCAAGGGGTTGTCCCCAGTTGCTCCCCAGGCCCTTCTTTCCATTCTGTTCTCCAACAGGATGGGAGAGGAGCACAATCCCTCCCGTGACTGAACATACTGGCTGACTAGAGGAATCTATAAGGCACTTCCACTCTATGCAAGGCTCCTTACCCAGGCCTCCACAGGTGTGGTGTGTGCGTGTGAGTGTCGGGGGTAGCATGTTCGTTCACTCTCAAAGGACGAAGGATGGGGGGGAAATGACATCACAGGTGATCTACCCTCAGCCCTTACCTTCAGGGTTAATTACCTGTCCCAAGAACCGACGCTAAAGGGGCCGAGACCCGCCACCTGTCCCTCCTGTGGTCCAGCACAGAGTGCTGGCTCATAGGAGCAAACTAGAAGAGTCAAGATTGACTGCCTTCTGGGGATGGGGCTTTGGGCTGCTGTCCCTGGCTGAGTCCTGGGATCAGAGCCAGCGAGGATCTTGGGACGCACCGCGACTTCCGTCTCTGGCGATCGGCAGTGGGGGGCGCACCAAGACAGCAGTTCGGGAGCTGCGCTTTGTCACTGCGGCAGCGAGGGGCGGAGGACGCAGAAAGGGGCTGCGGTGTCAGGACAGGGCAGTCGACTGACTCCCAGGCCGGAAAGGGACGTTGCCTGGCTGCGGCTGCAGCTGAGGCTGGCGCAGCCCCGGGGAGGAGCAGAAGGTGCTGAGCTCCCCACTCGGGTCCAGCCTGTGTCCGCACTCCTGTCCTGGTTCCGCGGCACCTTGTCTTCTGGGTTGGCATTCCTCCTGCGCTCCTTCACTGCGACAAACTCCTTATAGTTAGTCCCCCACTCCCGAGACCCGCCGCCGCGGGCACGCGCACACCTTCACATACTCACGCATAGACTTCCAGGACTGAAGCGCACAGTCCCTCCACGTCGCGGCGCCCTGCGGCCCTTCCTGCAGTTTAGTCACCCTTTCTGTAGTGCCCAGTTTCTTGGATGCTAACCGTAACAGCCGCAGCCGCCTAACCGATTTGGGAAGAGTGGCCGCTGTCCAGGTCTTTCAATCATAACCAAGACAGGATGTTAGGGCACGTGGTCATCTGTCCTGGGGGTGCTACAGCGCTAACGTCGGAGCGAGAATTTGGCTTTTGGAGGCCGCATAACTTGAGTTAAAACCTTGAGTTGGCCACTTCCCAGCTGTGTGTCCCCAGGCAAGTTCCTCAACCTCTCTGAGAGTCTGTTTTCTCGCCACATAGCGGGAGGGAGTGTAACCCCATAGGGCGTTCCGAAGCTCAAACGGTGAAGGGCGGGGACTATTCTGGGTCGGGTGGGAACTCTAGTCAGTCCTCAGATATCCCCACACACAGGTTTTCCTATTTCAAAGCAGGGAGAGGCTGATCCCGCCCAACTAGTTGGACTTGCCCGCTCTCTCAGGCGCAGGAGCCGGTGCAGGGGTGGTTCTACCTGCGACACCTGGAGGTCTCCTCTCTGCCCTTCGCAGTCCACCGTTTCTCCCACAGTGTAAGACTCCGCGCGGCGCGGGAGGGAAAGAGGGTTTGGCCTCCTCCTCCGCAGCCACGGTCTCCGCCACCGCTCAGGGAACCCAGCGAGATTGATAACAAACACCTGGAGGCAGATTCACAGAGATGTGGTACCCCGGAGGGAGCATTAAGGGCTCATTAAGCTGTAGAGAAGAGGTCCCACGACTTAAAGAGTCCAGCCAGTTGGGTCACCCTGACAGTAAGAAGGCTTCCTCTTATTACTATTAATGGGTGGGATGAGCATTGGGTGTTAACCCAGGGGAGGACAAGAGTTAAATTCATCTGACCCTGGGGTCCTCCAGTGCCTGGAAAAGTCTGCCTCTAGTCAAAATCTATTTAAAACAAAAACCAAGCAGGACAGGAGATGTAGCTCGGTGGTAAAGCACTTGTTTAGCATGTGCAAGGCCCTGGGCTCTATTCCCAGTACCACAAAACAGATAAACAACAACAACAAAACAAACAAACAAAACAACTGAGAACCTATCCCTTCCCTCCATAGGGAAAAGGAACTCACAGAGTAATGTGGTAATAACCTGGCAGTTCTCTACACTCCAGTCTTCAACATAAGGGAAATTCTCCCTTTTACAGGAGAAGCCACAGCTAGGCCATTTTCTCAGCAGATGCAGGACCAGGTTCTAGAGGCTTTGGGCAGAGTATGTGCTCAGACCATGTCACCGATGTGGGAAAGCCTGGCAGGCCCTTCAGTTTTTGTTCCTTGGGTCAGTCAATCCTGGAAGGCAGTTTAAGGGAGGTAGCTACCATATAAGGGAAAAGGCCCTGGTTATAGTATATACCTAACAAATAGATCAGGTGATTGTGCCTGTGTGGTGACTATAGAGGGAATGTAAGGGATAGAGGCAACTCAAGAACTGAAGGCCAACTTTGGTGCCCCTGCATCTGTCTAGGGAGAACACTGCTAGACGTGAACCATATCCTTAGTAGGTTAAAAATGGCTGTGTGGCCCTGGTGAGTCCTGCTTCTTTCCAGAAAGGTGCTCAGGACCTCAAATTTTAATGGTCAGAGAGGGACTGAGCATTGTCTCTTAGAATCAGCTGCTGCAATCATACTCTGTATATTTCTGAACTCAGATCCTGAGAATCTTGAACTCCCACTTTTAGACCCCAAAGATCCCACCAGCCTGAGCACATTAGTTAGTTTCTTCTACCCCATATTTTTGAAGGTGGCTTCAGCTTCCCTGCAGGCCTCTGCCTCTGTTACCTGTCATATACAGGCAAATTTCCAAATAGTTTGCAGCTGTTTTTTTTCTTTACTCTTCTTCCTGCTCAAAGGGAGTAGCCAGAGGTTAGCTGTCCCTCTCCCAGTTTCATCTTTTTTTTCTTTCTTTCTTTGGAAAGCCTCAGAATCCAATGCCTAGAACCTTGTTTACAGCTCAAGGTTTTCCTTTCCTTTCCATTCCTTTTCTTTTCTTTCCTTCCTTCCTTCCTTCCTTCCTTCCTTCCTTCCTTCCTTCCTTCCTTCCTGTACTGGGGGTTGAAACCAGGGGCTTCACACATACTAGTGAGTACCACTGAGCCACACCTTCCATCTCCAGTTGTTTTGAGTGTGAGTTTCAGGATAGAGGGAGGTTTTCTTTGTTTTTGACCAGGGATTGAACCCCGAGGTGCTTAACCACTGAACCACATTCCCAGCCCTTTTTATTTATTTTTATTTTTAATTTTTTTTTTTTGGTACTGGGGATTGAACTCAGGGGTGCTCAACCACTGAGCCACATCCCCAGCCCTGTTTTGTGTTTTATGTAGAGACAGGGTCTCACTGAGTTGCTTAGCGCCTCGCCATTGCTGAGGCTGGCTTTGAACTCGTGATTCTCCTGTCTCAGCCTCCCTAAGTGCTGGGATTACAGGGTTGAGCCACCGCACTCGGCTTATTTTTATTTTTATTTTATTTTTTGGTACTGGGGATTGAACTCAGGGGAACTCGACCACTGAGCTACATCTCCAGCCCTTTTTTGTGTTTTATTAGAGACAGGGTCTCACTGAGTTGCTTAGCACCTCGCCGCTGTTGCTGAGGCTGGCTTTGAACTTGTGATTCTCCTGTCTCAGCCTCCCAAAGTGCTGGGATTATAGGCATGTGCCACCGTGCCCAGCTCCTTTTTATTTTTTATTTTGAGACAGGGTCTTGCTAAGTTGCTTAGGGCCTTGTCAAGTTGCTGAGGCTGAATTTGAACTTGTGATCCTCCTGTCTCAAACTCCGGAGTCTCTGGGATTATAGACATGCACCACCTTGCTTGCTCAGAGGGAGAATTTTGAATCCTCTTATGTATGTACCAGCAGCCTCCCTGTGTTTCAGGTTTCTCAGCTTGCAAACTGGGAATGATATTTTCCCCAGGATCTGCTGTTAGGATGAAAAAAGCTAATACATGTGATATACTTAGAACAGTGACTGCTCTTATCAGTGGGGTCTTAGACTTCCAGGAGAGGTTCCTCTTTGCCCTCCTGAGAAAGTGTGTGTGTGTGTGTGTCTGTGAGTGTGTGTGTTGTGGGTGGTTAAGTGGCAGTGTGAATACTAGACCAGCTGTGTGGGCCCTGAGCCTTCTATCCATCAGGTAGTTTTGAAGCCAGGCAGGACACACTAAGAGGCCCCTGGATTGGCCAAGTCTAGCAGGCAGGGCTGGGGGGTTGCCTTTGTGGGGGTTGCTTTCTGGAGTTAAGGGATTGTTGGAGGTTAAGTCATCTTTCAAGGCCAGGGAGGACTGAGGCCTTCGAATAAGGATCAGACCTGGTGGTGGCACTCAGACAGACCCTGGCCATTTGAATAAGGACCCCCAATTGTGAGAGAAAAGGACTGTCATGTTCTTTAAAGGAACCTGTATAGGTTAGAGGAGAAATAGGTGTCACTGTACTTTGTAATGAAAGCAAATTTCAGGACAGTAATGAAGGAAGAACTCATACCACCTGTGGTGATGGTGGGGGAAGCTGCCTTTGGGTGCTGGTGTTAGAAAACTGCTCCTGGATGAGAAGAGCTGCATTGGGTCCATCCAGTCATTGGCTCGAGGGAGGGACAAGCATCAGCTTGGGGAGCCTGGCTGGCTGGCTGTCAATTCTGCCCTGGGTCCTCCTGTTCTGGATGGCTAGAGGTGAGAGTCCCCAGGCAGACATCCGCAAATCAGGGCTAGAAAGCTGCCAGGGTCCTACCTTCAGGAGCCCAGGCAGACAGGTGTGGAGAGGCAGAAGCAGGGCAGAGCTGGTTGCCTCAGGTGACCTGAGGAGCAGCAGGTCTGAGGAGCCAGAAAGCATCCAGCTACCTGTCCCAGATGCCTAGCCCACAGCTCCCCCAGGGACAGGCAGAGAGGAGAGAGCTTGTCCAAACCAGAGTTCCAGAAGCATCAGTTTCCATCTGTCTGAAAGAAACCAGTGGTGTTTCGCAGCTGTACACTGCCACCAACTCCCTGCACAGGCTCTGCTGGCCACTGTAGGGTGGGGGGAGTGAGAGGAGTGGTTCAGCTATGATCTCCCCTTCTGTGGAAGCCTGACCTTCTGGAATCTGATATCCAGTGGACTTTGCTCTCCCAGGGGCGTTCTCACAGGGGTATTCCCTGCCGGGTACAACCAGTGGTGGTGTGGGCAGCTGCCACAGAAGAGGAAACCGATCACCAGAACCACTGCCTCAGGCTATCCGGGCTACCCAGACCCAGGCCACAAGAACTTTGAATTCAGTGGCCTCCACCACAGCTTGGAAGGCAATCTAGGACTGAGAACAATATCCATGGCAGTCGGGCAACACATATTGTTTAAAATGAAGCTCCTTTTGTTCTGACATTTTGTCCAAGAGAGAAACAAGAACATATTTTTCCCTTATCAAATTTTTGCTGACACGAAGTGGCCGAACCAGCTCCTGACTCCTGTTCCAGGACTTCCCTCCTCTTCCCTTGGGCCAAGGTGTGTGCTTGCCTAGAGAAGCCCTGCTCCAGGCTGGGAAGGTGCTCAGGGCCGCAAAGAATGGCACCCTAGAGGACCTCAGACCACTGAGTCAGCCCTCAAACCCCGCCACTGCTCTCCTGAGCCGGGTTTTCTTGGGAAGCGAAGCAATCTCAGTGGTTCAGCACGTCTGGTGACCCAAGCTGGGCTTCCGATTCCATTTAAAACGACCGGCGCATCTTATCTCCATGTCGCCTCCCTGGGGTTCTCACACACCCCTTGCCCAGCCTAACCCCGGCGGAAGCAAGCCGGGAACTTTTGAAGTCCAGAAAATTTCAATCTGAGAGGAGCCGGCAGACTCGAGCTTGTCGCCCAGCGGGGGAAGGGACTGCAGGCCCTTGGGGGTAGCTGGGAAATGAGATGGGGGGAGGGGAGTAGGCTGGACCCCACTTGGGCTGCTGCTGCCCTCTTCTCGGCTTTTGTGGGATTGCGGATTGCAGAGGCTTCGCAGGCACTCCGACTTTACCTTCCTTCTTGCGCTGTGCAGTGAATAACCTTCATGATACAATAATGACGGTGTTAAAATACACCCCCATACACACAAGAAAATCCAAAACCAGTGTTTTTACTCAGTCGCTCCTTTTTTCATCTCCCCATTAAAACCCAACCTTTTTTCATCTGCTGCTGATGAAAGGATGCTTTACAAGTGATATTTAATTTTTCCCCCTTCATAAACCCAAGGGGTTCAGTACCTTCTAAGGACTGAAGAAATTGAGGCTGCTTTGAAAGGGTGGGCTGAAGTCTGGAAAGGTATGGGGTGGGGGTCCAGATGGAGGAGAGAGATTGCTGAAGCTATGGATCTGGAGCTTAGAGGAGGTAGGCCCCTTGGAGAGGTTGCACCTTTAGCCCTTTCCAGAGGATGCAAAGGGAAGCCTGCTCCATCCGCCCACCCAGGAAGGAGACTAAGTGGCACCCCTTGATCTCACATCCTACTCTGCTTTCATCTCCAGGGAAAATCCAGAGGAAAAGAGGATCAAACACAGAACATTCCCATTGAATGCAAAGCTGGAGGCAGGGCAGCAGAGCCTGGAGTCCCTAAGGACCAGCCCCAAGGAGTGGGGGTAGTGAGGTGTCTATGAGAAAGTGGCGTGATCATGAGGGGAGGGAGATTGGATGCCACCCAGGCTCAAGCCTCACGGAGTGGGCAACCTAGGCAATGCTAAGACAGACACAATCTTGACTTTGACAGAAGAGAAAAGAAGTCAGAGGCTCCCTCAGGCTCTGGCTGCTGGTGGGGAAGGGCAGGGCATTACAGAATCCATGGACAACTCCCCATGGCAGCAAAAGGTTCTGGAATTTGAGTTTCCTACTCCTAGTTGCTTGTCTTTGATCTCTGAAATATTTCCCCAGATTTCTGGACTAGCAGTGCTCAGCAGATGGTGGCTTTGGGACTCCTAGGGAGTGGAGATATCTATGTGGACACTACTTCCAGATCCATCTGCCCCTATCCCCCAGGCAGGGTTAATGAATATCTTATTGAATTGGGAGAGAAGTGAAAAGCAAGAGTAGAGAGAGAATTTTTGTCTGTCCTCAAACCCCTTGCTTCTTCCACCACTTCCATTACCCCAAGGATAGGAAGTTTGAGAGGGAGTAGAGAAAACAAAAAAGGAGAGAAAAAGAAGACAAGAAAGTAGCAGTACAGACTTCTCTTTAGGAGCCCGGGCTTTGTCAAGGGACATAGAAAAGGAGGGAGGTTCAGGGGCCATCCTTTCTGGCTGAGTTGGACTGGCTATCCGGGAATAGAAGCTCCTGGGGTGGGATAGAGAAAGAGGAGCTGAACCCAGAAGGTACCCACCTCCTGTCCTCAGCAAAGTGGAGAGAAACCCAGCCCACCTGCCAGGCCCCCACATTTGCTCAAGAGTTGGTAAGAGGTCAGTTTGAAGGGATTTTATTTCACCTTCCTAGGAGCCTGCAGCCTCCCTCAAACATCAAATTCCATAACCCCACCCCCACCTCCCTACAAGGCAGTTGTTTTCTGTCCCCAACTTGCTCTTTCAGAGCATTTTCAGTGACTTCTCTCTCTTCAACCTTCAGCTTTTACAGCCAGGGTTGGTTTCTCCTAGAAGGGCCTGGGGAGGACCCTGTGAGCCAAACTCTGCTGACCTCAATGCAGTATGTACCGTACTGTCAGTTCCTGCCTTAAATCCCCAAACCAAGGTAATCCTTCTCCCAGCTGGGAGCCTCCAGCGCTGCAGCATCGGGCCGCATTTGCCAGAGCCTCTTCACTGGAAAAACCTGTTTTCGGGAGAATTCGTTGACTCTGAACGAATACTTTAAAATACAGTCAAGAAAAGAAACAGGACCACTCTTAGAACCTCTCCCACAACATACCTGAAGTGCCGGTGAGGCCCCATCAAACGGAAAGCGATTTCTTCTCTGAACAGCCACCTTGAGGTCAAGCCAGGCTGTGGAAAGCATAAGGTCATCTACATGGGGAGGGAGAATTTTTTTAAAAAAATGAAACACTTTGATTCAGCAGCTAATGCGGGTCTTTAAAGAAAAAAATTAAAATATTCATCTCTTGACCTTTGGGAAGGAAAAATAGCAAAGTTTGGTTCCCAAGAGGAAGAAGACAGATGGGGGTGGGAGAAGAAAAGGTAGCAAAGAAGACCTCAGCTCAAGCACCCCAGACAACTTGGGACTTGGGGGGTAGGGAAATATGTTTTTCAGTAGCTTGTAAAAAGATTTCGAGCCAGATTGAGGTTAGCTGCCTGGATAGGCAGTTGTAATAATGCCGAGAGAATCGAGGTTTGTAAGCCGGCCTTCACACCTCCAAAATGCAGTTATGGATTCTTTCATCAGTGTTAGAGTAGGGCACCAAGTTAAAGAAACAAAAGTTAAAACAGCAATAAAAGAAAAAAATCAAAAGCGTTCTCAATTACCGAGTCCCTGCTGCCCCTGCGGAACTCGCTGCGCCTTAAGCTCTTTTCTTTCTGCGGAATTCCATTTGCATCCCCTCTGCCTGGGTGTCTCCCTCTCAGTGTGTGTGTCTCTCTGTCTGTTTTCACACTCTCCTCCCCATTCGAGCGAGGCCCACACCTGGCGCATCACTGCTGAGCCATTAGCTGCGGGTCTCCTTTCATCTTCGCTGTGGCAGACGTTTCTATTTATCCACTTGCGCTCGCAGAGTGGCGTCACCAGCGGTACTGTAATGACGATTGCAGCAGGAGGATGACAGCTTAGAAAGAAGAGGGCAATGGGGCTTCCTCCCAGAGGCGGTGCGGCACAGAGGAGCGCTCGCATCACAAGGTGACCCTAGCTCCCCACCGCCACCTCCGCGGTCGCCGTCGACATCGCTCTCCGACCACTCTGCGCTCGTCCATTCGCCCGGCCTCCCGCTCCCGTTCACAGCCAAGATCTACCCGGCTGCTGGGGTCCCAGGGAGCCAGGGGTTAGGAGCTCACTTGGGGCTTCCCCCTCCCCCCTCCGGAGAGCTCCAGGATGGAGAACCGAAAGGACATGGTTATGTTTCTGGATGGGGGTCAGCTTGGCACTCTGGTTGGCAAGAGGATCTCAAATTTGTCTGAAGCCGTGGGCAGCCCGCTACCTGATCCATCCGAGAAGATGATGCCCCATGGTTGCCTCAGCCCGCGAGCCGGCCCTCCGGTCGCCCGGGAGCGCGGCGGGGCAGGTCCTGAGGAGGAGCCGGTCGATGGACTAGCAGGCAGCGCGGCGGGGCTGGGCGCCGAGCCACGGGCAGCTGGGGCGGCCATGCTTGGTCCGGGACCCCCGGCCCCCTCCGCCGACAGCCTTTCTGGGCAGGGGCAACCAAGTAGCTCAGACACCGAGTCGGATTTCTATGAAGAAATCGAGGTGAGCTGCACCCCGGACTGCGCCACCGGGAACGCCGAGTACCAGCACAGCAAAGGTAGCCACCGCGCCCCTCCGCTCCCCCGGCCTCCCACTGTGCCCACCCTCACTTCAGCTCAGACCAGAAGGAAGACACTCCTTTCCCTCAGGGCAGGATGGCTGGGGGGACCCACCTGAGTAACTCTTCCTTGCTATCTGCGCCCTGGAGGGGTTCTCCTACTATGTTCTGGCATTGGTGGGACTGAGGGTGACAGCTGTGCCTTGGGAGGGGGAGGCGCAAGTCCTGGGCTTGGGGGATTCAAAGCGCACCCCAACCCCCAATATTTTGTGGGAATGCTTCAACTGACCGGGGAAGACACCTTCCCCCCTGGCAGAACAAGATCAAACGCGAGTTTGTGGCTGGCGGGGTGTAAGTCGCATCGAGGCGCGGAAGCCAGGAGTCCATAAAGGACCGTAAAATAGCGGCGGACTCTGGCGGCCCGGGTACTGCAGCCCTCTGACCAGTTTGCACGTCGGTCAGAGGTCCAAATTACCTTGTCACTTCCCGGGCTTGGCGGCGCCAGGTCGGAAATGGTCCCAATGGTCTAATTGCCTTTGGTCTCCGGTTGCATTTGAAAAGGCAGGGATAGGGCCCTCCCCCCTTCCCCTTTCCTGCCTACTCCCACCTCTCCACCTAAAGGGAAAGAAGCTGCAGGGGGGTGGAGCCCCACCCTTCTCAGGGGGTAGGCCCAAAGCGGGGGGCGGGGGGGATGCTTTAACTGGAGAACCCCTCCCCACTAAAGACTAATGGGTGTGGGGCAGATGACCCCGAAGGGAGTTTCCCTCTGTGCTAACAATTCCCCGGGCCTGAGATGGGTAGAAAACTGAGAGGGAGAGCCCATCAGCACGTTTCCACAAAGATGTAGGAATGGATAGGAAGAGCCTGGGAGGACAGAAAGACCACTTCTTAGCCCTGGCAGGCAACACCTCGAATACCCACGCCCTTTTCATACCACCTTATCATTTAATCAACCCAGACCTCCCATTATAATATGCCTTCAAAACAACCTGTGTTCCACTCAAATATACCATCTCTGCAATATGTGCAGCCTGGTTCACATTCCCACACCTATGCTGGCATCCTGGCACACAAGAGCAAGGAAACTCTGCATGCCTAACATCCTACAATACACCAAGTCCCAGAATTCACAACATTCCAGCATAGAGGTGCATCTCAACTCACTTGCCTGCCTGATGTGCACACCTTTGCCCACTCCCGCCAATGGAAATGTACCTTGCCTGTGCCCCAGGGCAGATGGTGAGGATGGCTGGGGGCCTCTGTACCTAGTATGCCTCAGACCCAGACTTTCCAAACGGCAGCCAGCCCAGGCCTTTCCAAAGCCCTCTATGTTCACATCCCAATGGCAAGCCTCTGTCCTCCCTCCTGGAGCGCCCCCACCCTATCCCACCAGGGGCAGTGACTGAGTGGCTTGGGAAGGGGTGTCCCTTTTCAACTCGCCTCTTTACGTCCCCACGTCAGCAGCGTTTGTGTGTCTGTTGTGTCTCTGTGTATACACGTGTGTACTCTGGGATCCCTGCGCAGGGCCCAGCTCCGAGGCACTGGCTGGCAGTCCGAACAGCGGCAGCGAGGCCCCCAAGAGCAACGGTGCCGGCGGCGGGAGTGGGGGCGGCTCGCAAGGCACCCTGGCCTGCAGCGCCAGTGACCAGATGCGCCGTTACCGCACCGCCTTCACCCGGGAGCAGATTGCGCGGCTGGAGAAAGAATTCTACCGGGAGAACTACGTATCGAGGCCGAGGAGATGCGAGCTGGCAGCCGCCCTAAACCTGCCAGAAACCACCATCAAGGTATGCGCAGTCAGGACGCTCGAGGCGGGTGTGCCCCCATTTAGCGGGAAGTAAATACCAATTGCCCACTCCCTAAGTCGCACGCCTGAAATCTGGACCTGGTATCTCCCAGGCTAGTAAGTGCAGATTTATTGTGACAGTCCCTATGTAGACACTGATGCCACGAGGTTGATTCGGTGCTTTTCCTAGTCACATAGACAACAAAGATGGGATACCTGTGCGAGTGGCGAGGAAGTGCCCCAAAGGAAAGGGATGGAAGGGGACGCGTTTCTGTCGCCACAGGTCGATGGAGTCCTAGTCCTCTCACTACTTGCACACCCACACCAGTTCTGACTTTGGGGATCCTGACCACGTGAACAGAGGGAAGGAGGGACGGGGACTAGAGTCACTCCCTGACCTTACTAAGGAGAGACTCCAGGTGGTGGTGATGGGTCTGGCTTGGCCCAGCTGGTTTGTTTTGTCTCTTTTCTGTGCTGTGGACTTAGTCTCCCAGAGTGGGACAGGATTTCTGGGCTGATGGGCCCTGGGCCCAGTCCAGCCACCGAACCTACTCTGTTCCTCTCTGCAGGTGTGGTTCCAGAATCGGCGTATGAAGGACAAGCGGCAGCGGCTGGCCATGACGTGGCCGCACCCAGCTGACCCCGCCTTCTATACGTACATGATGAGCCACGCTGCGGCCGCGGGCGGTCTGCCCTACCCGTTCCCATCGCACCTGCCCCTGCCGTACTACTCGCCCGTGGGCCTAGGCGCTGCATCCGCTGCCTCCGCCGCCGCCTCGCCCTTCAGTGGCCCCCTGCGCCCGCTTGACACGTTCCGCGTGCTCTCCCAGCCCTACCCTCGGCCTGAACTGCTGTGCGCCTTCCGCCACCCGCCTCTGTATCCAGGCCCAGCGCATGGACTGGGCACCACGGCCGGCGGCCCCTGCTCCTGCCTTGCCTGCCACAGCGGCCCGGCCAATGGCCTCGCGCCCAGGGCTGCGGCCGCCTCAGACTTCACTTGTGCCTCCACCTCCCGCTCGGACTCCTTCCTCACCTTCGCTCCCTCGGTGCTCAGCAAGGCCTCCTCTGTCGCTTTGGACCAGAGGGAGGAGGTGCCCCTCACCAGATAAGGGGTCGCCCGCGGGCTGCCAGCTCCAGGACGCCCGTGGGGACCCCTCCCGGGGACTCAGCCAGCGCCTCTCCTGCCCCCAAGAAACTAAGGGGAAAGGAGAGGGCCACGAAAGACAAGCGGGACTCGGCCTCAAGGATGGGGACGCCCAGGAAGCGGCAGTGGCTGGCGCGTAGGAGGAGCAGGAGTGGGGACGGGAAAGGCGAGGTTAAGAGAGCTTCCTTTAGGGGGGCCTCTCTTTGCTGTTTTTCACCGCACCCACCACCCTTGACCGGGGTGGAGGCGATGGCTCGACAGCTAAACAAAACTTAGCAACAGCATATCTGGACCCTTTGCTCCCCATCCCCCGTCTCGCGCTCCTTCCTCACCTAGGCCCACTCTCTTCTGCCAAGGCTAAGCACTGGAAGGGGAAATTGCTGTGTATGCAGAGCAGGTAGAGATTAATCTTCACCAGCTTTTCCAAGGCATGGCAAGGGGTTTGCGGATGGCAACACATCAGTCTTTCAGGGGAGAGAGTGAGAGATGATTTACTGCCAGGGAGAGTCATGCCCCTTGGCATGGAATCTGGAGGGTTCTCACCCTCCTGGAGCCTCAGTTACGCAGCATCTTCTGATTCTGGCACCTACCAGCACCTGATCTCTTTCCGCACTCCGGGCTTTCTGACACATCTCAACTTGAAACTCTAGCCCAGCCGCCCCGCTTTTGTTTGACGTTGGCAGGCAAGCTGTAGATGCCCCAGGGCCCTTGGGCTGCTTCTATGAGGCCAAGCCTCTTCTCCCAGGACCGCCACACACTGATTAGCAAGTGGTGTGTGTGAGGAGGGTTTCTGAATGTTGAATGTATGTATGATAATGATCACCATGGGCTGGCCACCGAGCCCAGAGCTGAGCTGTTAACAAGGCACCCAGGGAAGCGCTTAGGGAGTGGGGGACTTCACCTTCTTCAGTATCTGGTGGCAAATTAGGTTTTCATCCGTTGCCTGTTCACCTTCATGTAACCAGGAGCTTTCTGGCCGATCCCTTTGCATTTGGCATTTTACATCCTCTCATTTTCTCCAAAATTGCTGCAAGGGCTTGACTTTCAGATACCAACTGGGAGCCTTCTTGCCCTTAAAAGGTGTTCCTGTCTCTACCCATCACCAGGGTTTATTTTGTGAGCCACTCCCTGAACCCTCACTCTCACACTCATTCTTGCAGCTGGTTTTTGAGGTAGAGAAGAACTTTTACCTCCCAATGCGAACTTCAAGCCCCACTGGGAAGAAGCAGTTCTTCCTACAGGGAATGAAATTGGTTTGGTTTGGGATTTTCCTTTAAAGCCCAAAGACTTTGTTGTTATGATTTGTTAACCATATTGCAATAAAAGCTGGACATGATTCTCACTTAGCATTCAACTTTTTTCTTTTTATAGCAGGCAGCACATTGACTCTTTTTGAATTGTTAGTTCAGTCACTGTGGGCTTGGGTAAGGAAGGAATCAAAAGAGATGGATTCACAAAGAAGTCTAAGCTCCTGTGGGGCATTGGTGACTCAAAGCAGACACTGTTTGCAGGAAGGTGAAGGCAGGTTTCTAGCAGCCCTAGCATGCATGTTTTCTTGATTGCAAGAATGCTGGGGACCCTCCATGAGCAAGCTGGTCCCCAAAATGCTGGCCACATCTGGGGCTTACTTCGAATGGATGAGTCCTTCTCCACTTGCTCCAATCCTTTGAGGAAAGGGAACCCCAGGCTGCAGTCTCCCTGTGACCTGCTACCACCCCACACAATGTGAGGCAAATGGGGCAGTGGCAGTGCACATGAGTACTGCAGAGAGCTGCATTTGCTGGTCAGCTGGTTCTGCATCTGAAGGTAGGGACAAGGCTACAGGAGGGATGGGGTGGTCTTGGTGTCTGAATCATCCTCAGACTAAGTCATCTGGATGATGGAATATAGGACAATCAGGGGAAACGAAGGGCTTAGCAGCCCTCCACCCACACCAGAGCCAAGCTGGCTACACTTGGAGTCCCACTCAAGCAGGAGAGAGAGGGTGCCTTCAGGGAGCCTTGAAAGCATGGACACAGAGAGTTATCTCTGCCCGCGACTCTGCCGGCAGGTGGGAGCTCCTCAACCTTCCTCTTCGCTCCTGGAGCTCCAGAGTCAGTCCTGCACACAGTAGCTGCGGACCCTCCCAAGCGAAGCCTTGCGCAGAGGTTTCCAGCATCTGCACCCCCAACCCCGCCCCCGCGCAGCTCCCTTGGCAGCCGGAAGCTCCCAAGTGCCAAATCCCTGCAAATTTCGCGGTTGCTCCGCGTTGGGCAGAGATTGCTTGCGACAGGTAAATGGGCTGCGGGTTGCCTTAATGCCAGGCGTATTTTCAGTTAATAGGGAGGGAAAATGAGGTGTCTGCAGCGATATTGGAAAGTACAAGATCGATGATCCGGCCTCGTGTCCAATCAGCAGCCTTTAATTGACTGTATTTTCTGGGTAATTGAGCCTCTCTTCCTCCAAATTGAAGTGGAAGATATAACAATACATCTTGCCAGGAGGAATTACTCATTACTTCATAATGAAATTTCCCTTTTGCCAAGGTTTGCGGTTTGGCGTTAGGCACCACTTCTTACACTTGTTTACCCCCTCCTCCGCCCCATTTTGCTTAGCCCACCGCACCAGGCATCTCCATCTGGCCTGACACGCCCCTCTTGGCAGGGAGAGTGAGAGATAACCCTGAAGAAAGAACCGCCCCATCCACAGCCACAATCTCTATCTGTAGAAGGAGAAAGCTAAGACCAGGCAGCAGAGTCTGTGACTGAGTATTGTTTTTGCCTTTTCGACTTCAGGAGTGTGTCCTCTTAGTTGTGCCCCACTGGGTCCCATTTTGCAGGTGTGAAAACAGAGTTTCCAGGTCTTTCACAGCTTAACAGTGGCAATGCAGTTAGGTGCTTTGGGGTTCCGCTTCCTCCTTGCTCACCCCGTTTTGGGTCTCAGTGTCCGAGGTTACCCTCAGCCAAATCTGTCACCTCATTCTTCACTTACATTTTCCCACAACTCCTCAATCCTGGCCAGGCCGGTGTGGCCTGGGAATGCCATCCAGTGCCCAGCCTGTGGTCGCCTAGGCTGGCAAGACTAGCGGCTCCACAGCCTGAGTGCGTGCAGGGCTGGGGCCATCGCTGGCTTGTTAGCATGTGATTGATTGCCTTATTAAAGCGTGTTCTTGTAAGTGTGACCAAACTGATTGCATTGCATATGTTTGGGATAATGCTCATTTTAAACAACAGGATAAAGCGGATGAGCTCGGCAGAGCCTCGAAGACGAAATGATTCCGGCAGGCAGCTCCCTAACTCTGGCATTAAATTGCCCAGTTACATAGCAAATCACTTGGTTCTTCCATCCTCATCTCAATTTTTTTTCTTGGCCTGCAGTTTGATCTCATGGTGTGTCCCACGAATGGCTTTTCTAGTGACTATATTGACTTCACCTAAAGGCTGCAATCCTGCACCAAAACACCCCAGGCATGAAGACCGCCTCCCCATTTGAGGCAGAAGGAGAAGAGATTCAGGATGCACACTCTCAACCTGAGCCCTTCAAGAGGGACACAGCCATTGACAGCCACCCTAAATGGGAGCTTACAGTGGTTCCCCACAATAAGTCTCTTGTCCCCCCACTCCCAACCCTTTTATGAAAGTTTAAAAGATTCTTTTGTTCCCCAGGTTTCTCCCGCTTGATTGCTTCCATTATTCCCCAAAGGAGGAAACACCCGTTGCCATATGTCCACCCGAGAGCATGGGTGTCACAGAGGACAGTTGCTGAAGATGCCTGGTTGGATGGCATTCTCCAAGTGAGAAGAGCTTTGTTTTCTTAGTATCCTCTCTATGCACCATCACCCCTGAGTGGTAAAGGGAGAACTAGGACTCTCTCTCTTTCTCTTTGTGGGGGGTGTAAAGGAGATTGAGGCAAAAAATTTCCTTTAATTATCTCTTCTATTCCTCCATCTCCCAAACCATTCATTTAGGGGAGGTTCCCTTTCTATGCAGTTCCCTAACAAAGAAATCCTCAGCCCACCTCCAGCACTCCTATCAAGTTGCAGGTGAGCCAAACTGCTCAGATTGAACTTCCTAAGGGATGCCTTTGGGATATGGTGGAATTCTGATTTGTTCAAGATGATGACAGTCATCAGGACAAATCAGAAATGATGCCACTCTTCAGGGTGTCATTTGTAAGTGCAATTGCACAAATTCGTTTCCAGAACCCAGCTAAAACAGGCCTGGATAAGTGACTAGATGCATCGACAAATTTCTTCCATCAGTCACTCAGCTCCCCCCAACTCTGTAGGGGCAGGCACATCAGACTGCACTAGAGTAAAACGAAGGCTAGCTCACCATTTGTGCCAGCTTATGAGATCCCAGAAATGTCGATCATAAGAAAAAACAAAACAAAACCCAACCACAAAATGAACTCTACCATCCACAAAACAAACCAAAACACAAAGTCGTTTCCAAAATAGTCTTCTCAGCAAATAAGTATGCGATATTCTGAGCAGGAGCAGGAGAAAGATTGCCACTTAAAAATAACATGAAAGCATCAAGTAATTATTTAAAACAAGGCTGTTTAGAAAAATATTTGTATTTATTGCAGCTGCTCAATTGGCCTCGTTAAAGTCGGCAAGCATTTAAATTGTGTTACAATCTCATTTAAATCCCGCTCCGTTCCAGCAGGCTGAAGAGCTTGAATAGACCAATCACTTCATAATGATGATGAATGAGAAATTAATTCAGATACAAGCAAGACAATTTAGGCCTTCATCTGTTTAAATAGCCTTCCAATATTATTCGCGATCGCGGGTCACAGATTGAATCAATTGTCCAATCTTGTGAAAGTCATATCCTTGCATCTTCATCGAGATTATTTATAGCGCAGTGAGGGCTGCTGAAAGGTATACGCTGTTAACAGGGACAATTACTTAAAGGGAAGCGTTTATAAAATGGAAAACAAATGCCAGGGTTAGTAACAAATGGGATCAAAAGCAGCCATTCCAATCTGGCTACTCAAGGAAGCCCTCGGGTCCTGGAGGAGAGGGGCGCTTGCTGTCGACTTGTGACCTCTCCAAGGCCCAGGTGAGGCCAAGTCTGGCTGGGCTCATGCGCCACGGCTTCCGTGGTAACCCTGGGACAGTCACCACTCAGCTTGCTTCAGGTTCTCGTTTCCCTCCCGCTGGCGGTAACCCTATGTGAGCCGGGATGGGCATCCTGAGAACAGCGCCCAGCGGACACCGACCCTAGGGCGTCCCAGTTAGTGCCCGGGTCCCAGTGTCTCCTTGTGCGGAACTCGGGACTCCAGCCTGTGTTTGATCACCACTGTCAGGTGGCGGCAGGGTGCTAGGGCCTTGTTGATGGAGGTGGGGAAGCCTCATTGTGGTACAGGGCGGGAGCTGCTGGTGGATCTGGACTCTGCAGCCTCAACCTCCTCTAATCTGATGGCGAAAAGGGGGCTCCATTTCCACAGGCCCCCTCATCCTTGCTGTCCCGGGACGGGGAAGGGCGCCGGGAGTTGCTTCCCTTCCTTCAGGGTTCAAGCGCCTTCCCTTCCTTTGTACCTTCGGACTGTGAGCACCGTTGTACCAGTTCTCCCAAAGAAGAGCCCTTTCGTTCCCCCTTGCAGCGCCCCTTCCTTATCTTGAAATAATTCTTCCCTGGTGAGGCCAGTCTCCTTTCGTCGGTCGCCTTCTTCTGGCAGGCGCCCAGGAGCCTCTCGAAGACCCAATGCAGTCGAGATGGCCGGCGACAGGTGCCTCCCTGCGGCGTCTACTTCTCCTTCCTCAGCCGGTTTAGGGAAAGGCTATGACGGTGCGCGCACAGGGAGATGGGGTTGTTTCTCCCTAATCGGTACCGGGGAGCTTGGGTATAACCGTTCGCCGCATCTACATCGGCTCTGTGAGCTTTTCTAGGCGGCGCTCTTTGGGGAGAGTAAGTGAGGGGGCCTGGGAACAGAAAAGTAGGAAATATCATTTGACGTGCTGAGCGTGGAAGAAGAGAGGAGAGAGAGCAAGGGCTCCCAGCGAACACAGAGGTAGAGTCGTCCGTGTGGTACAACATGCGCGATACCCCGGTCTTCGTCGAGGTGTTTTTTCCCCCTTTCTCCCTCTCTATTTCTGCATTTATTTGAAACAAAAGCCCAACTAAAGGATTCCTGGCGCTCTGAGTACCTACTCCCGGGAGCGACTTTGATGTATTGCTGTCCAATTAGTGCCTTTAATTGGTGTCCTTGGGGACAGGCAGGCCCGGAGCTGGGACACAGCCTCCACTCGCCTTTCCTGCACACTGGAAAGGTAAAATTTATAACGTACTGTAGCAACCTCTTGGGAGAGTGAACGAGCAAGGGAGGCAGGGAAGAAAGGGATAGAGGCATCTCTGTCTTGTAGAAGATGCATTCTCCAACCTCTGGGGTCCTGGAGGAGGGTCCAGACCACTCGAGTTCTGCTCAGTTTTCTGTGCAGGAGAGTTGGGACAGCTGAGTCGCTGAGGATTATGAATTTGCTTACAGAAAAGCCAAGGGAGCTCGCATTGTCTGCAGAAGCCCACCCCATGTGGTCTCCCATCTCCTTAATAATGGCTGTTTGTTAACAAGGATGCGGAGGTTAAATAATCTGGGTGGAAGATTAAATACGCCTCATCAAGGCTCTGGGAGCGGTGCCTCCGAGCAAAGACCTGTGCCGGAGCCACTGGACTCGCTGGAGCCTGGAGGAAGGTGGGAATAAAGAGCTGCCAGGAACAGTGTGCGGGGAGGAGGAGAGAAGGCCTACTCACTCTCTTCGGGGTGTTCTGCCATTAAGTCAGCAGAGGCCCAATTCTTAGACGTGTTAAAGAGAAAACCCAAATAAGAGACAGCCCCAGTGGGATCTGGATAGCAAAGCCCTGGAGTAGTCTGCTGGAGATCAGAAATGGAGCACTGATCCTGTATCCAAGGCCCCCTTTTGAGGAGGGGTGGCCATCTGCAGCCTCCCCTCCTTACAGAGTCATACCTCTGGGAAGTAAGGGGCATTTGTACCCCATGTGAGTAACACTGGATTAGATTGGAATACAGAAGATGTGGCTTTTAGCTGGTCTTGTTCCCTCAGTAGCTATATAATCTGTATTCCATTATTCTCCCAGCTCCTAAGGCCATTCTACCACTGAGCTATATCCCCAGCCCTTTATTATTTATTTACTTATTTATTTTAAAATTTGAGCTAAGTGCAATGGTGCAAGCCTGCAATCCCAGTGACTTAGGAGGCCAACAACTCAGGAGGCTCGCTAGTCCAAGGTCAACCTCAGAAATTTAGTGAGACCCTCAACAACTTAGAGAGACTCTGTCTCAAAATAAAAAGGACTGGGGATGTAGCTCAGTGGTAAAGTGCCCCTGGGTATAATATAAATTATATATTTTATATATAAATATATAAAAAGTATTTATATAATTTACAAAATATACATTATATATAATAAAATATATGCCCTCAGTAAAATAAAAATAAATAAAAAAATTTTAGTCAGGGTCTTGTTAAGTTGCTCAGGCTGACTTCAAATTTGTGATCTTCCTGCCTCAGCCTCTGGTGTGTGCCACTGTGCCCAGTCCTGGGTTCATTTTTCTACCATATAAAATCAGAGATGGGCTTGAGGTAAACATTGTATAATGATATGTACATCATGTTTTTTCCAACTCCTTACTAGACTTAAGGAACTAACAGCTTGCCCCATGCTCTGTCTCCAGCAACATTTGAAGGGTTCAATCAAGGGTGATTTTATTTCATAAATATTTGAAGGTCTACTCTGTGCCAGTCACTGTGCAGTGTGTGTGTTTTTTATGGTGAAGAGCCAACTATCAATTCATATTTCCTCATCCTCCCCAAATCTGATGTTTTGTAAAATAAGACAAGAAAGAAAAACCTGATGGAGAGAGGACACAGTGGGTATGTGTGTGTAATGTAGAGAATCGGTAGATTGAAATGTAAAGGAACTGATAAAAGAAGTAAAGAACTTGGTGAAATGGAAAGGATGTCAGTGAGGACAAATCATGCAGAGGCAGTCCCTTGATATAAAGATTGTGCAGGAGGGCAAAGAGCAGACTGCGTCTGGGGTCCTGGTCATGTGACAGTGAACAAAGAGTCCAAGTTGTAGAATTTGTCTAGAAGGCCTGGGGCATATGCATCTAATATCACCAGTTTTCTATTTATATGTTGTTCCAACATTTAGAATTTCCCCTTATATCACTTTGGCTTTTCCCACCAAACAGGGAACTCAGATGCTAGGCTGGGATTCTTCTAGCTTCTGGCTGATGGGCATCTGGTCTCAAAGAAGGCAGTGGGCATGTATTTCATTGAATTTTCTTTCAGATCAGAAACAACTGGGGCTCCTACATTGCAGTGTCTTTACTTGGAAAGTCCAGAGTCCAGATTTATGGTACTGGATAGTAAAGTTGAACAACTAATATTTATTAAATACTTGCCACCTGCCATTCACTGTTCTATGCTTTCTATATAACACAACAACCTCTTGAGGGGAGTACTATTTTCATTCTCATTTTACAGATGGGGAAACTGAGACCCAGAGAGTTTATGATTGTGGCTTGTGACACACACAGCCCATAGGTTAGTCTGATTCCAGTTTGTACTTACCTTCACTCCACTAAAGCTGTCTGTATAGTGTAGTGGGGTGGCAGATGGCAGGTGGAGAGCATGTTTCCCCATGAGTTATTAATAATCAGAATGGGTTCTAGATAAAGGCAGCTAGAATATGAGGCAGAATAGGCAAATCACTCATGTGTCTTTGTTTTCTCAGTTCTGGGAATTGAACCCAGGGCCTTGTGCATGCTAGGCAAGTGCTGTACCACTGAGCTGCACACCAGTTCTACGTGTCTATTTTTTTTTTGGTACCAGAGATTGAACCCAGGGGTGCTTAGCCACTGAGCAATATCCTCAGCCCTTTTTAAAAATTTTTATTTTGAGACAAGATCTCACTAAGTTGCTTAGGGCCTTCCTAAGTTGCTGAGGCTGGCCTCAAACTTGCAATTCTCCTGCCTCAGCCTCCCAAGTTGCTGGGATTACAGGCATATACCACCATGCCCAGCTCTATGTGTCTATTTTTAAAGAATATAACTCCACCGGTTGCAGTGGTGCACATTTATAATCCCAGCTAGTTGGGAGGCTGAGACAGGAGGATCCCAAGTTCAAGGCCAGCCTTTGCAACTTAGTGAAGCTCTGTCTCAAAATGAAAAGGGATGGGGATGTGGATCTGTGGTAAAGTGCCCCGGGATTAAATCCCCAGTACTATTATATTATATGTTTTGTTGGTGGATGTCCATGAGCACTTTAGCATAATGAATGAATCAATATATAATTATTGAGCACCTCTTATATGGTCAATAGCCGACTGAAGTTTATACAATATCTTATTTCTCCTCCAATTTGGTGCTAATGTGGCTCAATTATATTTGGATTCTCTTACAACTAATTTTGTGCTTTGTCTGAAAAGAACTTGTTAGTGGTGACAGCTCTGGTCAGGGTGATCTTATGGTAGGAAGGACATTCACTTTGTCAGGGAATCTGGCAAAACAGAGCTTGATTTATGACTCAATTTCTCTGTTATCTGACTTAGAGCCTCTGTATCTTTAGCTTCAAAACTTTAAATTTTACAAAATGTAAATATAAATGTCTTGACATCTATTTATTAAAACATAATCCATTTGAGCAGCACAAAAGCATGGATTCTGGAACCCAATTTCCTGGGTTTGAATTTCCATTCTGTCCCTTACAAACTCAGAAGGTTTGAAAGTTTCTGAATCTATCTGAGCCTCAGTTTATTCATCTGCTAAATGGAGATGATACCAACAGGCCTGTGGTTGTTATGTAGTGTTGTTATCACAGAACTTGGCCACTTAAATCAATGAACATTATCATAGGAGTCTGGTGAAACTTAGCTGGTTGGCTCTGGCCAAGTTGAGTCTATTGGGGCTGTAGTCTTATCCAAAGGCTCAACTGGGGAGGATATGGTTCCAGGCTCACTCATGTGGTTATTGGCAGGGTTCAGTTCCTCCTATTTAACTGAAGGCCTCCGTTTCAGGCTTAAAAACCCTGGGAGGATGCCATATAGAGATGAGGTAAAGGAGGGAGGAGAATTTTATCTCTCGCTTTTTAATTAAATATTTCCACATCTGCTGTCATACTTCTCACCACAGCCATGTGAAACAAAAGTCATCATCTCCATTTTAGACATAAGGAAAAAAAACCCCAGTCAGGTCACACAGCTACTAAACAGGGAGAATCTAGGATTCAAATCCAGGTAGTTTCACTTTGTATCCTTGACTCATTCTGCTATACTCTGCCTCAGCTGCTAACTTCTCTTTACCATGAAGCTATGGCTTTAGCTAGAGTCATGGAAGATAATATGACATGAATGGAGTGCGGGGAAAACCACTATGTCAGATACTGGGGTAGGGCTCCTAGCCCTGTCTAACCTTGCTAGCAACTAGGCTAAAAACTGACTCAGAAATGTCAGCCAGCAAGTCCAGGCACAGTCTCCAAAGGGACTCAGCCTCGTTTCCATACATTTTTGGTCCTGGGTTACTCTATTAGGAACAGAAGTTGAAGGTACAATATCAGCTGAAGTCTGAGGTAAAGAGTGAAAGCTGGGGACTAGGCAAGGAGGGCAGAATAGACAAGGCACCCAGGCCTGGTCAGCTATGGTGTTCAGGTCAGGGCTGCCGTCCTCCTGGGGAAGACTAGAATGCCAGGCAGGAAAAATCATGGCTGAGTCTTAACTGTTCCTGTCCTGTCCTACCCTTATTTTTTAGTTAAAAAATCCCCTCTTTTTAGCTGGGCAAATGGGTGTTTGTAATAAAGGCTCCATTTCCCAGTCAGCTTCCATTTCCCAGCCATGGGAACAAGTTCTGGCTAATGGGATATGAGCAGAACTGGTGAGTGTGGCTGACAGGAAGTGTCCTTAAAAGGCAGGAGAGTGCCCTTCTTCACTTCTTTTTCTTTCATCTGGTTGAAATTCCACAGAATGGATGGAGCTCAGGAAGTCTGCATGGCCCAGGAGGAGGGAGCCAAGCATTGAGCAGAATGGAACAATAAGATAGAAGTCTTGGTTCAAAACACTGCAGAATCCCCTGGACTCCCTACCTCTGGATTTTTGGGAAGAAATAAATTTCTATCTAAATTGAATCACTCTTAGCCAGGCGCAGTGGCGCAAGCCAGTAATCCCAGCACTTAGGGAGACTGAGACAGGAGAATCGCGAGTTCAAAGCCAGCCTCAGCAAGGGTGAGACGCTAAGCAACTCAGTGAGACCCTGTTTCTACATAAAACACAAAATAGGGCTGGGATGTGGCTCAGTGGTTGAGTGCCCCTGAGTTCAATTTCCAGTACCAAAAAAATAAAAAATAAAAATAAAAATAAATTAAAAATAAAAATAAATAAATTGAATCACTCTTATTTTGGATTTTCTGTTCTATGGGGCAGAACCTAATCCCAATTCAGGTAGTATTCAAGATGAAGTAGAGTAAATGTGAGCAGAAGCCACCATTGAACATTGATTGCATAAAGACAGGACTTGAGGGTGCTGGGATTGTAGCTCAGTGGTAGAGTGCTTGCCTTGCATGGGTGAGGCACTGGGTTCGATCCTCAGTACCATATAAAAATAAAATAAAGATATTTGTGTCCATCTATAAATAAAAAAAAGACAGGATTTGGGGGGCAATGACCCTTAGCACCCAGATTCACATCTATTTGATTCATATCCGTGAGTCATGCATAAGAAGTGGGAATCTTGAAGTTAGACTTGCAGGATGAGGAGGTAACATGGACAGAATCTAGGTTTTTCAGGGACAGACTAGCTTAAATTCTTGTTTTACTACTTACTGGCTAAGTGATCTGGTAAACTATTTAATCTTGTTGAGCTTCAGTGTTCTTATCCTGGGGTAATAATTATGATTAAATAAGATTATAAGCACAAAGCACTATAATTCCCTTCCCTCTTCTTTGATCTTTTTCTAACCCTTTCTTCTTAATCCCATCATCCATCTGCCCCTTTGAGTGACAGCAGGATTTAATTCCAAGTACCACCTTCTTTGGAGTAAAGGGAAGTAGAGGCCACCTATGTAAATTCTGCCTGTTGGTTGTCACAGAACTGGGGCACACTGGTGGTGGTAATGGTGGTGGATTTAGACATGGAAAGCTCAATGTTGCTACACATTAGAATCACCTGGGGAGATTTTACAACAGATTCTGCCCTCAATGAGTTGAATCTGAATCTTGGAATTGGTAGTTGGGACATCGGTAGTTTTCCAAGCTACCTAAGATGATCCTGATGCACAGTAAAAACTGAGAACCACTACAGAAGAGCAGCAGCATGTCCTAGCACCTAGTAGGTACTCAGTAAATGCTACTGATTGTAATTGAACTAGAACTTAGATTAATAGGGAAGAAATCTGGGTCTCTTTATTATCTTTAAGTATTCATGGTTCACTGAGATTATCTGTTGACTAGCCCAAGTTTTAGTAGTTTGGGAATACTGCAGGCACTCTAACATTTCAGAGCCAGGAAGTTCCCTTAAGATGGGCTAACTAAACTACTTAGGGTCTTTTAGCTTTCTCCAGCTAAAATGGACCTTCTATGTCTACTGTGAACTTAGAGAAGACACAGGATGTTACACAGGAAATGTGCCACTTCTACTCTCATTATAGTTTGATGGCAAGGCTGGGTGACCTTGGATGCCTTTCATATTTCACTTGGACCATGCTAACATGTCCAGATCCGTAGGCCAAAGTTGCATTTCTTGACAGTTGTTCCAGGAACTTTATTAGAAGTGGGCATTCCAGTCGAATATCTCTGGGGTCATCAACTGAAGTTAGTGAAAAGATAGTGTTGAAAAAAACAAGGTAATCAGGGTTACTTTCACCTACATGTTACCCCACTGAACTCCCAGGAAGGAAGTACCATGAAGCAGTTCAGTTTGCAGCCCTGGTGGGGGACAGGGAGCATTTGGGGAGCCCCATCAATTTCTGTTATCTAGATGACCAGAACTGGCCAGGTGCCTTTGGGAATTAGGATTGTTTAAAATAAAGAGATAGGCTTTGGGTGTGGGTAACTGTGGATGCCTTGTATCTCCTGAGAATTTCTAGAATTCCAGGAAAATGTTCTTAGTACTGCCTGACTAGGTCAGCTTCTGAGCTACTGTGATATTTTCCCTACAGGAAAAAAGTATTTTTTTTAAAAAAGAAATAGACTTAGTTCAATGCATACATGGTAATTCTTGAAGTACCAGAGACATCTTTTCTTGCTTTTTTCTTTTTTCTTTTGGTACTGGGGGGAATGAACCCAGGGATGCTTAACCATATTTTATTTTGAGACAGGGTCTCAAAGGTTGCTTAGGGCCTTGCTAAGTTGCTGAGGCTGGCTTTGAACTTGTAATTCCCCTGCCTTAGTCTCCCAAGTTGCTGGGATTAACCAGAGACATCTTGGTAATGATGTCTTTTGCCTGATTCCATAGCCAAAGGTTTGCATTTGCTGGGGCAATTAGACCAAAGAAGACAAAGAAAAAAAGAATTGAGTATAACTGAAAAATCTCAAATCATAAAGTGGCTGGTAGAGGGCTAGAGATATAGCTCAGTTGGTAGAGTGCTTACCTTGCATGCAAAGGCCCTGGGTTCAATCCCTAGCACCACCAAAAAAAAAAAAAAAAAAAAATGCTGACTGGTGGAAAGAGGAAACACCACATAGGTGATGGAGGCCCACATTTGGATTTAGCTCATGGTATAAAGTGTATAAGCTCCAGTCACTTGGAAGTGACCTCACTGGTGAAAGTCACTGGTCACACCTCAGACTAAACTGAAGAACACCCCAGTTCTGAGACTCTTAATAAATTTGAATTACTATTTTGTCTTGGTGAGATCTCATTCTTCTTTTATCTGCAGCAGGATGTGACAAAAGGTCCTGAACTGGCTTCACCATATTTCCCCAATCAGGTAATACACGTAGGTTGTTTTGGTACTTTGGCTATTATGAATATCGCTACAATGAACATGGGATGGCAGACACCTTTATGAGGTGGTGATCTCATCTTCACATTTAACCAAAGGAGGAATTGCTGGGTGGTATGGTTGGTAGTTCTATTTTTCATTTCTTTGGGAACTTCCATACTGTTTTCCAGATGGCTCTACCAATCTGCATTCCCACCAACAGGGCACTAGGGTTCCATTGTCTCCACACTCTGCCAATGTTTTATGTCTCTTGTCTTTTTGATAATAGTTGTCCTTAAGGGTGTCAAACGATATCTCCAAGTGTTTTAAATTTGCATTTCCCTGATGATTAGTGATGTTGAACACCTTTCATATACTTATTGAGTATTTTTATGTGTTCTTTGGAGAAATGTCTGTTCAGGTCCTTTTAAATCATGTTGTTTTCCTGCTATTGAGTTGTAAGATTTGATAAATTTCAGATATTAACCCCTTATCAGATATGTGATTTACGAATATTTTTTCCCCATCTGTAGGTTGTCTTTTAATTTTGTTGATTGCTTCCTTTGTTGAATAACAATGTTTTAGTTTGAAATAGCCCCATTTTTTTTTTTTACTTTCATTACCTGAACTTTTTGTGTAACATCCAAAAAAGCATTGCTAAGACCAATGTAAAGGAGCTTTTTCTCAAGTTCTCTTTCATTAGTTTCATGATTTCAGGTTTTACATTTCGATCTTTTATCCATTTTCAGTTGATTTTCGTATGTGATTGTAAGATACTTGTCCAATTTCTTAACTTGCATGTAAAAATCCAGTTTTCCTGGAGGGTGGGCATTTACTGGAACATCCTGTGGTTGATGTTACAAGATGGTCTCTCCTCAATTTGAAAGGATGTAGAAGTTTGTACAGGCTCTGAGAAGCCACAGAGGGGAATTTTGTGGTATTTTTGTGAGGAGGGGGCTTGAGCTGGTTCCTGAAGTATTTGTGGGAAAGTAGGTCACTTACACTCCAAATTTTTCCTTTTTAAAATTTTGTATTCTTTATTTCTTCCCTCAGTGACCCAAGATTCAGGGCCCCTTTTACAATCCCTCTCCCAATACCACCCAGGAGCACTCTTCAAATCAAAGTCTCTACCTTATTAGGATAAGTTTGACAAAACATTTTAAAGGTTATTAGTGGCCTTTTAAGAGCCAGTTTCAGCTGATGGATAGTTGAGACTTGGGTTGAAAAGTAATTGTTGCCAGGCACAGTGGCACATGCTTGTAATCTCAGTGGCTCAGGAGGCTGAGGCAGGAGGATGGCGAGTTCAAGGCCAGCCTCAGCATCTTGGCAAGACTCTAAGCAACTCAGTGAAACCCTGTCTCTAAATAAAATATATTTAAAAAAGGGGAGGCTGGGGATGTGGCTCAGTGGCTAAGTGCTTGGATATTACACAAAAAGCTCAGGCAATAAAAGTAAAAAGAAATAAATGAAGCTATTTCAAACTAAAACACTGCTATTCAACAAAGAAAGCAATCAACGAAATTAAAAGACAACCTACAGACTGGAAAATATTTGCAAATCACATATATGATAAGGGGTTCATATCTAAAATTTATAAAGTCTTACTGGGATCATTCCCTAGTACCAAAAGAAAAAAAAAAGAAAAAAGAAAAAAAACCCCACAAAACCCCAAAACAAAATTTTAAAGCAAGTGATTGTTGTAAATTTAACTGTGTGCGCACACACACACACACTTTTGGTGCTGGGGATTGAATCCAGGACCTCATGCATGCAACTGAGCTACACCCCATGTTTAGTATGTATTTTTGGGTGTGGAGTATAGGTTTGCCTAGTGGTAGAATCATGAGTGATGATTCTGAGATAGATTTCTTTCTTCAGTGATAAATTGTGGACCTCTGAATTCTTCTCCTTACCTGTGGAGTTAAATCCCTATGACATGAAGAGTTAGTTTGGTCCTTTTTCCACAACATAATTTTTAGACAAATTATGCCTAGGAATTGCCTTGACATAGATAGTGTTTGAATGCTTTGTGGAATGGTGCCCACTGATGACCAATCTCATTACTTCAAGAAAGTTGCCCTGGTTATTGGCTAATCACATGGCATAGAACAAGTTCTGTCCTTATTTCTTCCATCCTTCAAAGTCAATTATTCCAATTTTAGGACAAAGCAATATATTCTTGGGAGAAGGACTACCTGAGATAGCCTTACTGTAGACCCTCTGCCTTTAACCCCTTTCTGAGGACCATGTCTCACTTCTCATTACATCAAGTCATGAAATAAACAGGAAAGGCACAGAGAAAATGCTGTATGGATTGGGTGAGGATAATTGATTTCTAAAACTATATTTATCAATTACTTGGTATAGTAGGTCAGTATATATGATTTTGTGAAAGGTGGAAATTCAAGCCTCTTCAGTCTGACTTATCTCAGAGGAAATTGTCTGAACTCAGAAACCATAAATGAACCAAATTAAAGTGAGCATTCATGTAGAAGTGCTGGATGGTTTCAAAGAGATCTTAAAAAGCATCTTCTTATTTCAAGTATTTTATTTGTACAAGTTGTAAACATATGAAAGGTTGATATAAATTGACTTAATTTTCTGTACTTGGTGGTGGCATGAGAAGCTTTATTAAAAGGAATTGTGTATTTTGAATCATATCCTGCTAATAATTCCTGTTATAATCATGGAAATATGTTCTTACATAACTAACACATACCCAAATCCAGATTTAGAATCCCAATATTCACATCAAGCAATATTCTCTAGGCACCATCATGCCTGTAATCCCAGCAACTCAGGAGGCTGAAACAGGAGGATCGAAAGTTCAAGTCCAGCTTCAGCAATTTAGTGAGACCCCTAAGTAACTTAGTAAGACCCTGTCCCAAAATAAAAAATAAAAAGGGTTGAGGATGTGACTCAGTGGTAAACTGCCCTTGCGTTCATCCCCAGTACCAAAAGTAAATAAATAAATACATACATAAATAAAACAACTCAAAGTGAAGTAGATCCAAGTCCATAAAAAGTGGGGTCACTTACTCAGTAATAAAAAGTCACCCTGAGGTAGTACAAAGGGTTTAGATTTTGCAGGCAAACCTGAGTTCAGATCCCCTTTACTATTTATTAGCCATGTGTAAAAATTAACTTCTTAAACCATAGGGTCTTTTTTGGTGGAAGAATAGCTACCTAGCTCCTGTGTCATAATGAATGTAAAACTGATAGCAAAACCACAAGCTTCCTGTCTTCCCCCAAGATTGAGTAATTAGTAACACATCCTCCTCACAACTCCCTTACCTGAAGATAAGGTAGGAAGCTTTGAAATGCAGACAGCTTCAGCAGGGGATTATCCCCCACTCAGATGTGTGCCTAGAATCTGCTAGGAATGAGAATTGCAAATGGAGTCACCATAGTTCTGTTTGGATCATGTCCAGAATACCAGAGCTATGTGAGACAAGATGGCTGGTGCCAGGAGTTTAGAAGCCTGATTGGTCTTACACAGTGAGTAATTTGGCAAAACACAGGAAAACCAAGCCATGGACCCAAGCCAGTGCCCAGGGGCTCAGTAAAGAGGCCAGGGCCAGTTTCTGGATGTAAGAGGCTTGCCCTCTTTTCTTTGCTCAAGGATTCTGAGATGGCTGTCAGAGAGTCAGGTTGGGGATTTGGACCTTGGGAGCACTCCTAATGCATCTCTGTCCCTCATTCTCAGTTGGGTCTATTTTTGCCCTGAAAAGACACCTCTCCTTTCTTATCCTTTCCCTCCATATGCTATTAGATCAGCATTTTTCAAACTCTTAAATGTTTCTTACAATAACATAACTCTTCTCACAATGAATAAACTCGTGAATGCTTCACAGGATCCAACACACACACACACACACACACACACACACACACACACAGAAATAAAAGTGTGCTAAAACAATATTTACCATTACTCATGCATTCTGATGGTCTCCTTTCCATTCCATGCTGGTTGTAACCCACTAAATTTCTTACTCACTAGCTGGGCGTGTTGGCGCAAGCCTGTAATCCCAGCATTTAGGGAGGCTGAGATAGGAGAATCCCGAGTTCAAAGCCAGCTTCAGCAAGGGCGAGGCACTAAGCAACTCAGCAAGACTCTGTCTCTACATAAAACACAAAATAGGGCTGGGGATGTGGCTCAGTGGTCAAGTACCCCTGAGTTCAACCTCTAGTACCAAAAAAAAAAAAATTTCTTACTAGAAGGTATTGACCCATTGTTGGAAAAGCACTAGCCTTAGATGACTTTCTTCTCAGTAACAGCAGAATTTTAGGGAAGATTTGAATGCTGGAGAGCAGCCCTAGAATCACCCTCCCTACCTACACTGCCCCCCCACCCCCAAACTTGTCCAGGTGTTTTTGTTTGTTTGATTTTGGTACTGGTGATTAAACACAAGGATGCTGAGCCACCTATCCAGCCCTTTTTTTTTTTTGGTACTGGGAATTGAACTCAGGAGTACTTGACCACTGAGCCACATCCCCAGCCCTATTTTGTGTTTTATGTAGAGACAGGGTCTCACTGAGTTGCTTAGTGCCTTGCCGTTGCTGAGGCTGGCTTTGAACTCGCGATTCTCCTGTCTCAGCCTCCCAAAGTGCTGGGATTATAAGCATGCGCCACTGTGCCCGGCTCCTTTTTTTTTTTTTAGTTTTGAGATTGGATCTCACTAAGTTGCTTATTTAGGGCCTCGCTAAAAGGTTGAGGCTGGCCTCAAACTTGCAATCCTCCTGCTTCAACTTTCAGAGTTGCAGGGATTACAGTTGTGCACCACTGTGTACAGCACAAACTTGTCCTGGTTGTACCTGGACAAAGTCTGGCCTGGACATGAATTAGCACTTGAAGGCCATTAACATAATTTCTATAGTTTTGGGGATCCCAGAAGATTCCAGACTGGACTTCTCTGTGCTCTTTTTGGGGCACAGCTGATTTGAATCATGAATTTGTGGACATGATGGCTAGAAGGGCCTGAGGCTTGTATCTTTATAGGGAAAGAAATGCAGGTCAGGAGAGTGTGAGTTAGTGACTTTAAAGCAGAGAAAGGAGGGCTGGGATTGTGGCTCAGTGGTGGAGTGCTTGCCTTGCATGCGTGAGGCACTGGGTTCGATCCTCAGCACCACATAAAAATAAATAAAGACATTTGTGTCCATCTGCAACTAGAAAATAGTAAAAAAAAAAGCAGAGAAAGGAAAGAGCAGTGAGAATGGTCACATTAAAGTTAAATGCTGGTTCTCTCAGCCCTGTCTTCATCCTTTGAAGCACATCTTAAAATTTACCTGGGTGGGCTGTCTCAGCTCTCATAAGACTGACTGATTGGCCTAGCTAGACGAAGAAGTGTAAGTCCAAAACGAGTGTGTTTCCCACTTGAAATTCAAGGCAAATGTTCTCTGTGAACATCAGCCAGATGGCTGTGCATGGAAAGTTATGGGGGGGGGTCCCATGTGCCTCATCAACATGGTAGGGGGCTGTAGAAGGCAGAGGTGATGAAAACTTTAGGGGTTCACCAAGTACTTTTGAGGGAGGGGCATACAGAGATTGAACTCAGGGGCACTCAGCCACTGAGCCTCATCCCCAGCCCTTTTTTGTATTTTATCTAGAGACAGGGTCTTACTGAGTTGTGTAGGGCCTCACAAAGTTGCTAAGGTTGGCTTTGAACTCATGATCCTCCTGCCTCAGCCTCCCAAGCCATTGGGATTATAGGCATGCACCACTGCACCTGGCTTCTCACATACTCTGTAAGTTCAGAGCTGTTTCTGGGCTGATTACCCTCTTCTGCTCAAGACTTCCCTTCCTTTCTTGTCCCATCCCAGTTTCCTCAAGTCCAGGCCTTTGGTTTTTCTTTGGATCATTTCTTTACTACTTTTCTTTTCTTTAAATTTTCTTTTAGTTGTAGATGAGTACAATATCTCTATTTTATTCATTTATTTATTTTTTATGTGGTGCTGAGGTTTGAACCCAATGCCTCACGCATGCGAGGCAAGTGCTCTACCACTGAGCTACAATCCCAGCCCCTCTTTACTACTTTAAAAAAAAAGCTTTACAATAAAAAAACCCTCTTAATATATTAATTAAGTCAACCTTTTAAAAACTTTAACACATATATAGATTTATGTAAGCACGACTACCATCAGAAAAATCTCACGACCCCTTGAAACTCCTTGTGTTACCTTCTTTAGTCTCACTGTTCCCCACCCTGATGCCTAGCAAGCATTAATTTGTTTCTTCCTCAATATAGTTTTACTGTTTTGAGTATCATATAAAGGAAATCATAAGGATCATATAATACATAACTTTCAAGGACTAATTTCTTTTATTTGGCATAATGAATTTGTGATTTATCCAAGTTGTGTGCACGGATAGCCCATTCCTTTTTATTGCTGAGTAAAATTCCACCAGTGAATGTACCTGTTTGTTTACCTGTTTACCTATTAAAGTATGCTTTAGATTTTTTTTCAGTTTTTGGTGATTGTGAAAAAAGTTACTACAAGCATTTGTGTATGCATTTTTATATGAACATAAATTTCACCTTTAGGGTAAGTACTCAAGTGCTGCTTCACTGGGCCTATGGTAAACGTATATTTAATTTTGTAAGAAAAATGCTAAAGTGTTTTCTAGAGTGGCTATAAAATTGTGAATCCTTACCAGCAGTATATGAAAGTTGCAGTTGATCCATATTTTTATCAGCACTTGATATTGTCAGTTAAATTTTTTCTCTTTTAAATTACAGCCATTCTAATAGGTATGCAGTTGTATATTGTTATGGTTTTAATTTACATATCACTAATGGCTAATGATGTTAATAATTTCAGGTATTTACTTGTCATCAGTATATCCTCTTTAGTGATGTGTCTGTTCACATACTTTTTTGCTCATTTTTAATTTTTTCCCCTTTGTGGTTGGGTTTCGAGAGTTCTTCATATAATCTGGATACAAATCCTTTGTTGGATATGTGATTTACATATAGTTTCTTCCTCTGTCTGTAGATTGTCTTTTTCTTTTATCTTACTTTATATCCTTTGACCAATTTCTCTCCAGCCTCTCTCATTTTCTTAGCAATGTGGTCTCCAGAGCAAACATTTTTTATGTTCGATAAATTCAAATTGTCCATTTTTTCTTCCATGACTGTGTTTTGGGTGTCACGTCTAAGCATTTTTTGCCCTAAGCACAGATCACAAAGATTTTCTCCTAACAGTTTAGAGCTTTCATATTATATATTATATTACATCCATGTTGAGTTAATTTGTTTTTAAAAATGTGATGTTTAGGCTGATGTTTAGGTCTTTTTTCTTTTCCTTTTGGCATGTGGATGTCTAATCATTCCAATACCATTTGTTGAAAGGACTTTCTTCATTTGCACTTCTGTTGAAATATCAATTGACTATATTTGTGTGGCACTATTTCTGACTATCTGTTCGTTTCATTGATCTATTGTCTATTTCTGAACAATACCACACTGTCTTGCTTACTATATCTTTATATTAAGTCTTAAATTTGGACAATGTGGTTCTGCCAACTTTACTTATTTTTTGGTAACTGTTTTGGCTCTTTTAATTCCTTTACATTTTCATTAAAATGTTGTAATCAGCTCATCTATTATTATAAAAAGAGTTCTTCTGGCATTTTGACTGGAATTGTACTTAATCTGTATGTCAATTTGGAAAGAACCAATTTCTTTACTCTCTGGAACTTTCCAACATATGAACATATTATATGTTTTATTTAGGTCTTCTTTTTTTTTTTTTTTTTTTTGAGACATTGTCTTTTTATGTTGCCCAGGCTGGCCTCAAATAAATGCTTCAGCTCAACTGATTCTCTTGCTTTTGCCTCCTAAGTAGCCTTCCTTGATTTTTTTTTTGGATCGGGGATTGAACCCAGAGGTGCTTAACCACTGAGCCACATCCTAGCCCTTTTGTTTTTTTTAATTTTATTTATTTTTTTAGTTGTAGGTGGACAGAATATCTTTATTTTGTTTTTATGTGGTGCTGAGGATCGAACCCAGTGCCTCACATGTGCTAGGCGAGCACGCTACCACTGCGCCACAATCCCAGCCCCCATCCTAGCCCTTTTTATATTTTATTTAGAGACAGGATCTCTCTGAATTGCTTAAGGCTGACCTTGAATTTAGGATTCCCTGCCTCAGTCTCCCAGTACCTAGGATTATAAGCATGCACCACCACATCCAGTTTCCACAAATTTTTATTTGTTGTATTTTCATTTTTATTTATTTCATAGTATTTTCAAAAGTCCCTTGAGATTCCTTCTGTGACTCATGAAATATCTGGAAATATTTTGTCTAACTTTTAAATGTTTGGTGATTTTTTGGTTATTCTTATATTATTATATATGTCCATATATAATCATATATCCTTATATTATTGATTTCTATTTTCATTCCATTTTGGTCAAAGAACATACTTTATATGATCTTCATTTTTTAAAAGTTACTAAGGTTTGCTTTATGATCTGAGTTATGGGTCATAAAACTATTTCACATGCATTTGAATACAATGTGTATTCTCTTTTTCAGTGGAGGGGTCTGAAAATATCAAATAGGTTCAATTGATTGGTGATGTTCATATCTTTTCTGTCTTTATTGATTTTCTATTCACTTAATCGATCAATTATTGAATGAGGAGCATTAAAACTTCTAAGTATAATTGTGAATTTACCTATTTCTCCTATTAGTACTGTCAGTTTTTGCTATGCAGCATTTTATTTATTTATTTATTTATTTATTTATTTATTTATTTATTTATTTATTTAGATGGTACTAGAGATTGAGCCCAGAGCCCTGTGCATACTGGGCATGCACTCTATCATTGTGCTACACCCTCAAACCTTCTTCATCTATTTTGGAAGTTCTGTGCAATCTATTCATGCATGTGATGTTTTGTAGGTGAGTTCACTTTTTTTTTTATCACCGTATAATGTTTCTATGAATATCAGAAAAAATATGCTTTCCTGATATTAATATTTCTACCCTCGTTCTCTCTCTCTCCCTTTTTTTTTCTTTTTGGTTCTGGGAATTAAACTCAGGGGTACTAAACACTGAGTCACATCCTGAGCCCTATTTTGTGTTTTATTTAGAGATAGGGTCTCACTGAGTTGCTTAGTGCCTCATTTTTGCTGAGGCTGGCTTTGAACTTGGTGATTCTCCTGTCTCAGCATCCCAAAGTGTTGGGGTAACAGGCATGCGTCACAGAGCCTGGCTAGTTCTATCTTTTTAAAATTAGTGTTTTCATGTTTTTGCTTTGTTTCTTTTTCTTTTTCCATTTACTCTTATCATTTTATCAATTTATTTATTTATTTTTGGTGTGGGATTAAACCCAAGGATGCTTTACCACTGAGCCACATCCTAGAGCAGCTCCTCCCCCCGCCCCTTTTAAATTTTATTTTGAGACTGGGTCTCCCTAAGAAGCTAAGGTTGGCTTTAAACTTGCGATTCTCCTGCCTCAGCCTCCAGAGCTGCAGAAATTATAAGTGTGTGCCACCTTGCCCTGCTTATCATTCTACTTAACTGAATTTCTTATCTATTGAGTATATGGCATTAGGTTGTATCTTTTTTTAAAAAAAAATCAATTTTGAGCTGGGAATGTAGCTCAGTGGTAGAGCATTTGCCTAGCCTGCCTGGTGCCAAGGGTTCAATCTCCAGTAGTGCTAAAAAAATCTATTTTGAAAATCTCTTAATTTTTTTAGACAATTTACATTTAATATGGTTATTGATAAGCTTAGACTTATGTATGCCATTTTAATTTATTTTCTATATATTCTCTTTTTGTGTGTGTGCTTTTATTTTCTCCCTTCCTATACATTCTTTTTCTCCATGTTTTAATTTTTTCTCTTCCTACTTTCTTTTGAGTTATTTGAACATTTTTGAATATTGCATTTTAATTTTTCTATTTTTTCCTATTTTATTTTAACTATATCTCTTTTGTGTAGCATTTTAGTGGTTGCTCTATCTATAATATACATACTTAACCCTTCACAGTTAAGTTAGAATGTAGATATTTTACATGTTTTAAAGAACTCAGGAGAATAATTATCTACTACAGCTACCATTTCTTGTTGCTCTCTTTATTTCTATTGTTCCAAGTTTCTTTTTGCTCTTTATCTTCTGTAGGGAATTACTTTAGCAATTCTAGCTGGTCTGGCTGGCAACAGATTTGCTTAATTTTTCTTCTCCTTAGCATACATTTCACTTTTATTCCTGAAGGACATTCCTGAAGGATATAGAAATCTAGGTTCTTTCCTTTCAACATTTTAAAACATATTTTTTTCACTTCCAGCTTATCTCCATGGTTACTGATGAGAAATCTGCAATTACTCAAATCGTTATTCCCCTGTAGCTGATGTGTTATTTTCTTCCTACCCCTTCTAAGATATCTTCTTTGTCTTCAGTTTTCTACATTTTGATTACAATGGATATGGGTGCAGAATTCCTTGGTTTTATTCTATTTTGTTTTTTTTTAACTGTGCTGGAGATCTAATCTAGGGCCTCATGAATGCAAGGCATGCACTCTGCCACTGAGCTACTCCCTCAGTTCCTGTGCTTCTTTAATTTCTAGGTTTGTGTCTTTCACCAAATTTGTGATATCTATTATAATATCTAATAATATGTGAAGCTATTATTTCTTCAAATATTTTTTCCTCATTATATTTGTTTTTTTTCTCTCCTGAAACCTGATGACATGAATGTTAGCTCTTTTGAAATACCATAAATATCTAATCTGTTAATTTTCCCCCATATTTTCTGCTCCTATTTACATTCTGCTATTCAAACTTCCTATTGAGTTTTAAATTTTGATTATGGTGTTTTAAAGTTGTCCCTCCACCCAGATATTCAGACAGAAGTTTATTTAGGGAAGTAGGTACACATTCGAGGGAGAATGTGGGCCATTTCAACAGTGAGAGATGTCTGTACTTTCAAGTGTTTAAATTTCCATGTGGTTCATCTTTATATTCTTTATGTCCTTGCTGAGCTTTTCTGTCTTTCCATTTGGTTCAAAGTGTTTGCCTTTGTTTCTTTGACCATTTGTATCATAGATACTTAAAAGGTAATTGTAGCATCTATTTAATTTTGACATTGGTATCATCTCTTCCCATATATGAGTTGAGATTTTCCTGGGTCCTCGTATGTTAAGTAATTTTGGATTGTGTCCTAGATACTTTGAATACTATATTATGAGATTCTGAATCTCATGGGTGTTTTTGTCTTAGCAGTCAGTCATAGTTCTGATTATGCCCCCAATTATGTCTAGCCTTATGTGGATTGTGATTTCATGTCAGTTCTATTTTTAAAGACTTTACAGTTCCATTTGGATCTGTCTTGCATGTTATGCCACTCAGTGGTCAGTCTGGGACCTGGGCAGTGACCTCTGCACTTAGTTCAATTCTCAGAGTGTTCAATTCTCAGAGTGCTGCTTGGGATCCACCGATATGCAGGTTAGAGGTCAGCCCAGGAGTTCTAGCAGCTTTATGGGATTGCTTTCCCAAGCTGCTTTTCTTCTGTGATCTCTCTGCAACTCTATGATTTCCTGAAGCTTACTTTTTTGGTCATCTGATCAGAAAACTGAAATGTTATTCATCTAGCTCTGTCACATACTTCTTATGACTATGGCATTGTCTGGGGTCAAATGTAAAGGCAGAGAGAAAAATATAGCACCAGGGGACTGTAAATTGGTACAACTGCTATGGATATCAGCATGGAGGTTTCTCAAAAGCCTAGGCATGGCACCACCATATGACCCATCTATACCACAACTCAGTATTTATTCTGAAGAATTAAAGTTATCATCTACAGTGATACATGCATACCCAGGTCTATAGCAGCACTTTTCACAATATCCAAACAATAAAACCGGCCTAGGTGTCCATCAATAGATAAATGGATAAAGAAAATGTGATATTTACTTGTATTCAATCATAAAGAAAAATGAAATTATGGCATTTGCAAGAAAATGGATAAGTATTAACGTGGATCATCATGTTAAGTGAAATAAACCAATCTCAGAAAGTCAAGAGTTGTATGTTTTCACTCATGTGCATAAGCTAGAGAGGAAAAAGGAAAAGAAAGGTGGGGGTGAATCTTCTAAAAATCAAAGGGAGATCAGCAGAGGAATGGGACCAAGGGGAGGGAGGAGGGAACTGCTGGGGAGTGATATTGGCCCAATTATATAGTTACATTATGTGTATGTATGAATATGTAACAACAAATCCCATCATTTTTATAACTGCAATATACCAATAAAAATGTGGAAAAAAAAAGAGAAAGGAATACAGCACCAGTTCATGTCACTTTCTTTAGACCACTGTTCCTTTGATGGGAGAAGACAGCCTCTCTCAGACTTTTGGGTAACTACAGACTCTTACTACTGCCATGGTGGCTGACAACTGCCACTATTGTGAATTTACCTGGGCTGTATGAGACATGAGGGAATAGAAGAAAGAAAAAACAGAAAAAGAAGAATGGAGGAAATTTTCCATTTTTTTCTGAGACTGGTGAGTCCCTTTCATGCTCCTCCAGACACAAGTGGGGTCTTCTCCTGGCACTCTGTCAGTGTAGTAGTACGTACTCTAGGTTTCAGCTGCTGTGAATCCAGGCTAGAGGACACCTGAGGACAGACGGGAGCTCATCACCAGTCAGCGCTGCTTTGAATTTTGTTCTTTTCCCCCTCTGCCTGCCTCTGTTTACTTTTCAGCACCCTCAAAGGGCTGTTCCGTGAATTCTGTGCAGGTTTTACGCTGCTTTCAGTCGGAGAAAGAGTGGAGCGTGTTCACTCCAATTTATTGTGAATTGGAAGATCCTCCAACTACTCTTAAACATAGGTGAGGAACTTGACAGCCCATTTATAAGAGAAGAGAAATAATCTAAATGATCGGGAAGTTTGAACCCAGTTGTCATGTGCTTTGATGTGACCAGTCTTACTATGCACCGATGACCATAATAGCATAGATTTCCCTTTATCTCTAGGATTGTGTTCATGAAGCAGACCTGAGAAGCTGGGAATTGCTTCTTGGCACCATATGTTGGCCATCTCCAAGCTAGCTCAATCAATATTTCTACAATTGGTAAGTGAGTGAAGGCCTTGGATATAGATCTAGCGTTCCCTTAAATCAAAATAGGACACTTCTATAGTTTGAGATTCTTTCCTATTCTTATTGTGCCAGATTCATTTTCTCTCCCACTGTTCTAGCCTCAGCTAGTACCACATATCTGTGAGAACCATGCTTTCCTTTAGTGTTTCTGGATTAAATGGGGGTCCTGAATGGGAACCGGCTTATATTCTGTTTGTGCCATATATAGACTGATGTAGAATATTGGAACCAAAATAAACATACTAAAAAATCTATTCCACTACCCGCTCTAACCCAGTACTTTTCTTGTTGGAAAAATGTCAGGCATAGACACCTTTTCCTAACATAACTCATAGGTGCTATTTAAAGGATAACTTTGCAACAAGGCCTATTCACTGAGGCAGATTTTCCTTAGTCAAAGTAAAAGAACCCTTTCCCCTGCTTGCTGTCCTTTCCTTGGCAAGCACGATGGAGTTTCACACTATTTTAGAGAAGCTGACCCATGGAATAGTGTGTAAAACACATCCTTATTGAGAATAAATGCTAACAGCAACCTGGACCATCTCCTTGTCATTAATAGATGATGCTGTTGGTAAGAACCATTGTTTCAACAAACATTTTTTCAATGTCAACCATGAAAGAGCAGGCAAAGGGTTATGTGAGGTGACACTGAGAAAAATCGAAATTAAAAATTAAAAAAGAAGCCAGGTGCGGTGGTTCATGCTTGTAACCCCATCACTTAGGAAGGCTGAGACAGGAGAATCACAAGTTCAAAGCCAGCCTCAGCAAAGGTGAGGCGCTAAGCAACTCAGTGAGACCCTGTCTCTACATAAAACACAAAATAGGGCTGGGGATGTGACTCAGTGGTCGAGTGCCCCTGAGTTCAATCCCCAGTACCAAAAAAAAAAAAAAAAAAAATTAAAAAAGAAAAAAGAACAAAAGAAACTTTTTTTCCAGACCCTCAAGAGCACATAGTATAGCATAAACAATTTTATTTCAGGGTGTTAAATATCAAGACATGAGTAAGGGCCAGGGATGTGTAGGAGAGGGATTTAAACAAATATCTACCAAATGCTTCTCATGTGCCAGCACCCCAGGTGCTGGGCACATAATAAACTGGCCTAAGATGGAGTCAGGGAAGACTTTCTGAGGCAGTGACATTTGGATGAATGGATTAAAAAAAAATCTAGTATACATATACAATGGAATATTATTCAACCATAAAGAATGGAATCCTGTCGTTAGCAGCACAATAGATAAAACTGTAGGACATTGTTAAGTGAAATAAGTCAGACACAGAAAGACAAATAATGCATATTCTCTTTCATATGCAGAAACTAAAATAAGTTGAGTTGAATTTAAGCCAAATTGTAAAGGGTAAGTAAACTTTCACCAGAAAAAGGCAGGGATAGAGGGAGGTGTGTGTCCAAGTACCTTGTGGTGTGAGTGATATGGTGTGTTGAGGAAGCTGAAGGAAGGCTGGGTCATGGAGAATGATGGGAAAGAGACCTAGGGTGGTCTATAGAGGCGTCCCATAAGTCTAGGCAAAGATCTGGGGCTTAGCAGTGGGAAGCCAGGTAAGTAGAGCGGAGAGCCTAACCCGGGGTCAGAATATCATCAAAAAAGAATATTCTGGACTCTGTGGAGAATAGACGGAATAGGCAAGTAGTGGATGTGAGGAGACCATAGATTAAGTGGGTGAACCAGGCAAGAGGGCAGTGTTTGAGGGTTGGGAAACCTTCTTGAAGAGTAAGCATTTCAGCTGGGTTTTGAAGGACAAGTAAGTGTTTCCCAGTAACATTGAAAGGAAGATTCTAGATCCCTGGAGCAATATTGAAAGGATCTGCAGGGCTGGGCTGTGTGTGTGCGTGTTTGTGTGTGCGCGCACATGTTTGTGCTTAGAATTTGAGAAGTTGTGAAAGTGCCCTGGGACCAGATTGTCAAGAGAATTTTTCCTTTTGCGGAAGAAAATTTGTGATGGTCTAAGTTTTCAATCAGGTAATTTCAGAACAATTAGTTTACCAGTAGTGTGGAGAATAGAAAGCAGGAGGCTTTATTTTGCTTTGTGGTACTAGGGATTGAAACCAGTACCACTGAACTACATCCCCAACTCTTTTTACTTCTTATTTTGAGACAAGGTCTGGCTAAGTTGCAGAGACTGGCCTCGAACTCGTGATCCTCCTGCCTAGCCTGCCAAGTAGCTGGGATTACTGGTGTGCACCATCATGTCTGGCTGTTAAGCATTATTGAGGTTGTCTGGGAGAGAGGTGAGAGGCAATACAACCAGGCTGAGAGGAGGGAACATTATGATATGCTTAGCAGTTAGACTCTTGGGAGTTTATTGGGAGAGTGTGTGGTGGCTCAGAAGAGGGGAGGGGAGAAGGATGATTTTGAAGATCTCACTTGGATGAGTGATGGAGCCATTAACTGAGACCACTCAGGAAAGGGAATAAGGTCTCTGGGTGGTAGGTAAAGGAAGAGAATGATAAATTTGGTTGGGGAAATGTTCAATTTAAGGTGCTTAAGAGATATACAGACAGAGATGTCCACTTGGCCAAAGATAACTAAGGCCATCATGTAATTAATGAAGGCCTACCAGGGGTCAGGCACTGGGCCAACAACTTCCAGAGGTCACCTGATGGAACCCTAACAGGAGCTCTGTGAAGCAGATGTCATTGGCTCCATTTACAAGTAAGGAAACTGAGGTGCTGAGAGTTTTGAAATTCTCACAGACTCGACTGATTATTATATAGTCTCTAAAAGCCTTCAATGAACCCCTCATTGCCTTTCCATTTTCTGACTATAAATGTCAACCAAGAAGTCCTCCACCTTCCCACTTCCTCTGCCTTCTGAGTTGCCACAAATAATTATAGACAAGGATGCTGCCAATTTGGAAGGAGATGTGTGCTCAGGCTCTTCCACAAAATAGCTGCATGGCCCTCATTCATAAAATAGAGAGAGAAAAATGCCTCTTCTCAAGAAAGCAGAAATGTTCCAACATTCATTTTGTTAGAAAATTTAGGGATAATGATTTTGAATGAACAAACAGATATTCTATGGGCCAGCATGTGAAATTCATGATTTTAAGAGCCAACTCTTAGAACACAAAAACTTCAAAGAAATGTCCCGGCTCTGGTGGGCTGTTTTTGAACAGCTTCCTCAGATCTTCATGGATCAAAGTTCAGCCTCCACCAGCAGAACACTGAGTGGGGAAGGCTGAGAAGTGCCATGCGTTCTGTTAACATCTAGGATTGTAATGAGGACCAAATGGTCAATGAGATACTCTATCACTGGAAAAATAATTTTGTCATAAAACTATGGGCAATGCTATCTACCTTCATTTCTCTCTTTCTTTTTTTTCTCTTCTTTTATTTCAGTGGTTGGTTTACTCAAACTTTCTAGGCCTGTCCTTCAGCCCAGCAGCTGATTATGGTTGACATTTTACCTGGCTGAGCGTGCATCTTGGTGGTACTGTCACAAGGCAGTGTGTGACATGAGTAAATGCACATTCTGTTCTCCCTTTTTTTTTTTTTTTTTTTGCAGGGGGTACTAGGGATTGAACCCAGGGGCACTTAACCACTGGGTCACATCCCCATCCACTTTTAAATATTTTATTTAGAGACAGGGTCTCACTGAGTTTCTTTGTGCCACACTAGGTTGCTGAGGCTGGCTTTGAACTTAAGATCCCCCTGCCTCAGCCTCCTGAACCACTGGGATTACAGGCATGCACCACCACGCCTGGCAAAATGCATGTTCTGATTTGCTTTGCTCTTGAAGGACAGCTGACCTCCTTGTCTTTCTGACTGGTTCTGACTCACAGCTCAGCTGAGCTCCGGGACCCTGGGATCCCAATTGGGTGAATGCTTTGTTCTTTCTCTGCCCATATGGACTTTCCCAGTGCTGACTGTTTTCAGTACTGGAGTTGGTAATATGATGATCAAGCCCCATTATTATGATTACTTTCTCCATGGATACAGTTATCGGGGACACTCAGCCTCAAGGACTTAGATGTCTCCTCTTTCAGAAGTTTTCCCCTGTCTAGTAAAAGTGTTATTGAACTCTTCAGTAGCTTCCTGGAACTTTCTCTTGAATTTCACCTTTCCTCTATCAACAATCTCCCTTACATATTTCCAAATATTGAGTAAGAATTTTTATTTTTGAATCTAGTTCCAGTTTAGATTACAAAGTGAATCTTTTTATTCCGTGTTATATTGTGTGAATACTCATATCCCTATTAAAAATCGTAGAGTAATACAAGCTCATTAAAGGAAATAATGAAATCTGACAAAAAGGAAGTAAATTTCTCATATTTTGGTATGCTCTTTTCCATATTTAAATTTTTTTTGGATCAACTAAAAATTTGTCTTTTGGCAAAAGCATAATTATATTTTAGGTTGAAGGTAATTACAGGGGGGCTTCAAAGAGCACGTGAATTTTCTGAAAGTTATACATGAAATTGCTAATATATATGGGCACAGGTAATTTTTTTCCTTTGGCTGTTGGGGATTGAGCCCAGGGTCTTGCACATGTCAAGCACATGCTGTACCACTGAGGTATACCTCGCAGCTCAATCTGCATTATTTTTTCCCTGGGTAGAAAAACACTATTTCTACAAGATACTCAAAAAATCCGTGACTTTAAACATTTTTTTTAAACGGCAGTAAATTTGCACTATATTTTCTTACTACTCCAGAAAAGCACTTTCTCTGGAGGTGTGGGTGATGTTAATATATTACTTGGAAAGGGCCGGGGTATTTTAGCTTTTCTTTTTGCAATGGATTGGACAGTCCTTGTAAAGGATGAGGTTTGAGTGTCTCCTATAGCATGTAGATGACTGAGGGCTTTTGGACAATCTTTTCAATTTCCATGTTTCTTTTAAGTATATATAGTAGGAGCCAAAGCATTGCTCAAGGCAATAAAAAGTGGGGCTTTATGACTGTGTTAGTCAGCTTTTTGTCACTGACCAAAATACCCACCAAGAACAACTTAGAGAAGGAAAAGTTGATTTTGGTCTCATAGTTTCAGAGGTTCAGTCCACAGTCCACTGACTCCATTTCTCTGGGCTACCTCCAGTTACCACCCTGTAATCCATTGATCTATCAAATAGATTAATCCACTGACAAAGTCACAGCTCTCTTAATTCTATCATTTCACCCCAGAATATTGGTTGCTGTGTTGGATACCATGTTTCCAACACACCAGCTTTTCAGGGGGACACTTCTCATCCAAACCATCACAAAGACTATCAGCAATTTCAGATCTCTCAAGGAAAGTCTTCTAATCTGTGTTTGGATTAGAGTTCATCCCCAATATCATTCCTTCACATTGATGTAATTTAGTTATTTAAACATAACAAACATTTACTATTTACCATGAGCCAGGTACTGTACTAAATGGTTACCTGCATTATTTTGCTTAACACTCCCCACCGTTTATGAAATAAGAAAGATTACTTTTTCCTATTTTCCAGATGAGGACCAGAGGCTTGAGAGTTTTTGTTGGAGGTGGAGCCAGGACTGGAATTCGGCTTTTCACTGCTGGCCCTGGAAACCCTCATCCCTATAATCTGCTGCCTCTGTTCTCAGTAATAGCACAGCAGCTGAGTATAGACCCTACTGCCTGTTTGCCAGGATATCATCTCCTCCTCCAATTAATCTTGCTCTTATAGAATCAGCAAATAGTTATTGAATGATTTTGATAGGAGATAGGCATTATCATTTCTCTTTGGCAAACAAGAAAAGTGATGCTTAGAAAAATACCTAAGATTTCTTTAAAAGTCCCAGTGGCAGAAAATGAGAAACTTGGAATTTGAATTCAGGTGCTATAACTCCAGTCTATCAAGCTTGTCCCCAAGTCATTGCTTATCACAGCCATCTTATTTTGAGGAGAAGTTTCTATTTAGAAAGGTTTTTGAGTGGTCAGTTGATTTCTGTAGGTGCTTAGTGGTGTTTAATGATAGCAAATAAAACTAAACTCTAGGTATGGCTTGAGCATTGTTTCCTCACTCATGAGGGCAAAAAAGCGGGTATTTAATTGAAAAGAAAGAAGGAAGATTATGCATGTGCTCTGTATTTGAGATGTCATAAAAAGACTCCTGGAAACTAACTGGGCGAGAGAACCTAATTTTCTGAAGATTTATTTCTATTCGGAGTATTGTGCTTAACATGCCATTATAGAACTCTTCCATTTCTGTGCTTAGAACATTTTCCTCTAGTATTAATGACATTTACCTCTCATCACAGAAGACAAGTGTTCCACTGGGGAGAGACAGGAGCAAGTTTTGTGGAATCTAACAGACTTGCAAAAGAGAGATGTGGCAAATAGTTTATAATAGATACTAAGAAATTAAATTCTTGAAGATGTGGGTAACATTGCTATATTATCAGATGCTCACTTTTTAAATAAAAATGTGCTTATAACAGACCTAGGAAGATTTTGTAATTATCCTCATTATTCAAAGATTTGATTTACATCAATGCAATTGATGAAACTGCTCAGCAATAGGTTTTCAGAATGCTATACTTTACACATAGCACATTAAATTGATTTTCTCATTTTTAGATATTACAGGTTAAATGTTTCTCAAATGCTTTGCAGAATATTGAAGATTTCAGAAGACAGGGATTTTATCCAATATGGTACATGTACCTCACAATCATGATTCCCAACAGGACCATACATTTTCTGGGAGAAACAATTAGTGTTGAGTAATTAGTTGCAGAAGGTGAAAAAAGTATCCAAAAATGCTAAGGGAAAGATTCTTGACAGTTAACTTTTTTTTTTTTATGGTGTTGGGAATTGAACCTATGGCTACATCCCAGGTCCCATTTGATATTTTTTAATGTACAGTGGCCCATATGTATATGTGTACTTAAGCATTTCACACATCCATATTTGTTACACTTTAAAAGGTTAAATGATTTTTAATTACAAAAGTGATATATGTTCATAGAAGAAAATTAAAACCATACAAAAGCACATAAAATGAAAAACAGAAGCCCATTTCCTTACTTCCCAACCTTCAGTTCTACTATGCAGAAATATTTTAAATGGTGCCATTTAAGTGGTAACATTTCAAATTTCCTGCTGGCAATATTCACTGTCATTTGTACACATGTCCTTCTTAAAAACTCTACAAAATGTGATTACTACACTGTTCTGCTGCTTGCCTATTTCAGTACAATCATGAACTTCATCTTTCTACTTCTTTGCATATAGATGGCTTTTATTCTTTTTGATGGCTGCATTATATGCCATTGTAAAACCGTACCAATATTTACTTAACCAATTTCCTCCTGGGGAACATTTTGATGGTGTCTCATTTTTGGTTGTTTGTTTTCCTATTGCAAACCTGTGTACAAAGATGCTCATCCTCATCACACCACTGTCTTCACATGCATGTAGTTATAGTGTTGGATAGTTGGTTAACATTCTAGAAATGGAATCTTGGGGCAAAAAGACATGTGAGGTTTTACCTATTTCTTTTTTACCTTTAAGGAGATACATATTTGTAGTATAAAGTCGATCTGTTCAGAAGGTGAAAAGCAAAATTTGCCTTCTCAATCTTTGAGCTCCCTCTATAACCATAGTTAAGAATTTCTTAGTATCCTATTCTAACATGAATATAATACATATTTATATACAATTGACCCTATAGATCCATGAATTCTACATTCATGGAGTCAATGAAGCATGGACTGAAAATATTCAGGAAAAAAATTATATTAAACCTGTACAGATTTTATTGTTATTATTTCCTAAACAATACAATATAACAATGATTTGTATAGCATTTACATTGCATTAGGCATTACAGATAATCTACAGATGGTTTAAAGTATTACAGAAGACATGTTTAGGTTATATGCAAATACTATGTTATTTTATATAAGGGACTTGAGCATCTGAGAATTTTGCTATTTGTTGGGATCTTGGAACCAGTCCCCACAGACACTGAGGTACAACTATATGTACACTTAAAACATGTAATTGGGGGGCTGAGGTGTAGTCCATGATAGAGTACTTGCCTACCATGCATGAGGCCCTGGATTTGATCCCCAGCAACACATACTGTTATGGTCTGTATGTGAGGTGTCACCCAAGAGCACATGTGTGAGACAATGTGAGAGGGTTCAGAAGGGGAAATGATTAGGTTGTGAGGGCCTTAAACAAATCAGTGAATTAATCCCTGATGAGATTAACTGAGTGGTAACTGGAGGTAAGTGTGGTGTGGCTGGAGGAAGTATGGCTTTGGGGTATATATTTTGTATCTGGAGAATGGAGTCTTTCTCTGCTCTCTGATCATCATGTGAACTGCTTCCCTCTGCCACACTTTTCTGCGGTGATGTTCAGCTTCACCTTGAACCCCTAGGAATGCCGCCAGCCTCTTATGAACTGAGACGTCTGAAACTGTGAGCCCCTAAATAAATTTTCCCTCCCCTACAATTGTTCTGGTTGAGTCCTTTAGTCACAAACACAGACACACACAGACACACAGACACACAGACACACACACATACACACACACAGGATTCAAGATGCTCACTCCATCTGGAGGCAAGTTGTTAAATCTCAGTTGATTTCCTTCAACTCCAGAATCCAGAAAAGAGATTGTGTGTGTGTGTGTGTGTGTGTGTGTATCTATGTGTGTGTGTGAGAGAGAGAGAGAGAGAATGTGTGTGTGTGTGATGCTGGGGATTGAACTCAGGGCCTCCCACATGCTAGGTGGGTGCTTTTCCTCTGAGTTACATTCCCAACCCTTCCTATTTTTTAGTTTGAGATAGGGTCTCACTAAATTGTCATGTTGGCCTCAAAGTCCACAAGCAATATATTCTTGCAGAATATATTGCTTTTATCTTTAATAAGATAAAATATTTTATTATGTAGACATTTTGTTATTTCACCTTTACAGATAAATAATGTGTTGAAAGCCTGAAGCCTGCTGGAGGCAGTGGTGCACGCCCCTAGTCACTTGGACATTGAGGTAGGAGGATCGCAAGTTCACGGCCAGCCTGGGCAGCTTAGGGAGACCCTATCTCAAGACAAAAAATAAAAAGGGCCAGAGATATAGCTCGGTGGTTGGGCACCACTGGGTTTAATCCTCAGTACTAAAAAAAAAGACTATAACCTTCTTTGCAGTTTTCTTTTTCTCAAAAATCTATGATGTTGCTTCAGCTTCCTGTGTGGAGGATGAGAAGTCCAAGGTCATTCGGGCTCCTGTGTGTCACTCTGTCTAGAAGCCGGTTTCTACCCTCACAGTTCAGGAATCAAACAGTGATGCTAGGCGGGTGTGAACTTGGCCATGATTTTCTGCGTTGTTTCAAGCTGCAGACTCAGGGCCATATCCTTCCTCCATTTAATGTCACTTCTCCCTCAGCTGTTCATTTCCCCCTATCATTCATATAGTAAATATTCTCTAAGATTTTTTTTATCTTTTTCTTTAATGATTTCTTTTTCTTTCTTTCTTTTTTTTTTTTTTTGGTACTGGAGATTGAACTCAGGGCCACTTGACCACTGAGCCACATCCCCAGTCCTATTGTGTGTTTTATGTAGAGACAGGGTCTCACTGAGTTGCTTAGCACCTCACCATTGCTGAGGTTGGCTTTGAACTCGTGATTCTACTGTCTCAGCCTCCCTAAGTGCTGGGCTTGCGCCAACACGCCCAGCTTTCTTTCATGATTTCTACCTTTGTGTATTTTTGTTCTGGGTGTTGAGATTTCACCAGGGATTGAACCTACAGATTTGTTACCACGGAGCCACATGCCCAGCCTTTTTTATTTTTTATTTTGAGACAGGGTCTCACTAAGTTGGTTAGGGCCTCACTAAGTTGCCAAGACTGTCTTTGAACTTATGATTCTCCTGCTTCAGCCTCCCAAGCCACTGGAATTACAGATGTGCACTACCATACCTGGTCATTTTGACCTCTCCTGTGACCAGCCATCCTCTTTTTCAGTATATCTGCTACATTTTTAAATGAAAAAAAATCATAAAATCATAGTTTTATTTCCAGAAAATTATTTTGTACTATAATTGAAACTCTTTCTGTGCTCTTATTAATTTTCAGATAGAATTAAGTAAGAGACCATGTAGACAGGCTTACTTTTCTGGAAACCAGTGGAGTTCCAAGGTCTCATCACAGTTAGGTGAAATCCTGGCCACCTAACCTCTGATCTGCTTTTTCCGTTTGCTAGAGTATTCGTAAAAAACATTTTTGGTGATGTTTAAATAAATTCTATTTTGAAGAAGAGCTACAGGGAAGGCATTTATTTCTGTTCATATTTATAGAGCATGTGGGATAATATTTTAGAGTTCCTGAGCACATGGTGGAAATGCAAGTCACATGAACTTATGCTGTGAAAATAACTGGAGCAGGACTGCCACTGGGAGGTTTCTGACTGTCCTGGCATATTCTTTCCTGAATGTCACCCAGTTGCATTCTAATATGATCCAGAAGCTGTGACTCAGAATTGTCTCTGCTCCCTCTAGTAATGGCTTGAATCACATCACAGGACAGTTAAATGAAAAGATAAAAGTTTATGGGCCAATTACTCTTGAGTCTCCTCCTTCAAAACTAGCTTATATGGCTTCTCTGCCAGCCTACTGAACAACACTTAATATGAAGTTTATAATAAGCAGTAGATCTTTACATGGTAAAGATTATTGAATGATATGAAGGGACTGGTTATTCTTGTGAATAAACATGCAGATTTTGGATTCTTTTCCAATTACACATCTGTCTCTTGGATTATTATTAACACACTTTCTTTTTGACATCCTGGATGCTTAAATTGTTTCATATTCAAGGTATCCCACTAGGGTAGGAGGAAGATTTAAGGTATTTCTCTGGCTGTTTCATAATTGAGAAACTGAAGCATAAAAAAGGGACCACACAGGGTCCCTTAGAGCCAAGAAGGAAAGACAGCCACTTGCCTTTAGGGCTCTGATGTCCTCTCGTTGATTCTGATGCACATTAGTCCAGAGGTAGAATACATGCCCAAGTCGCCACTGGTCCCCTCCTGCTCAAACCCACTAGTATCTTCAACTCTTCCATCTCTTTGACATTTTTATGGCATCTGATGTTGGTGAATGCTGCCCCTGTCCTGATGCCTTTCTTCCTCTGGCCTACAAGACACCATGCTTGAACTAGGGAGATAGTGCTAAGTCCTCACTTTATGCACATTATTTCTATAATTCATCTTCAACTCTGATCTCTTTGTTGTCTCTTTCTCTGTTTTTTGATTGGTCACTTCATTTGCTTGTGGTTTATCTCCTTATATCTAAACACTTCAAGAACCTTTCAGGTTCCAAACTCTGGCTGATCCTTTGTCCATCTGATTTCTCCAAAATTGTCAGGACAAGACTCAGGCTGCCTTCCCATGCCCGCTTCTTAAGAACCCATCACGGATCCCAACAATTGCTTTAAACAAACCTGAGTGAGCCAGCCTGGTATTCAAGGCATTCTACGGGATAAACCAGCTCTGCTTGTACAAACTCAAGTCTTGTTAGTCGTCAACTACACATGCCTTGCTTCAACTTCTGGATGCAACTTTGTTCTTAGTCATTCAAAAAATCATCTGTAAGCCTTCTATGTCCAACACTTTGCTAGACATGATGCTTTCATACACTTTCACTAATTTAATCTTTATGATCAACTCATGGGATGGGTTTAATATCCTTATTTTGATGATGAGGAAAATGAGAGCCAGAGAGGTTGTCTTGTTCAAGGTCAAAAATCTAGAAAGAGATAGAACCTGGGTTTGAACTCAAGTTCTTTATTGCCAAGCCCAGTGACCTTTCCTGAGTTTTTTTTTTTTGGTACTGGGGATTGAACTCAGGGGCACTCACCACTGAGCCACATCCCCAGCCCTATTTTGTATGTTATTTTAGAGATAGTGTCTCACTAAGTTGTTTAGTGCCTCACTAAGTTGCTGAGGCTGGCTTTGAACTCATGGTCCTCCTGCCTCAGCCTCCTGAGCTGCTGGGATTACAGGCATGTGCCACTGTGTCCCACTTTTCCTAAGGTTTTTAACTGTAGGGTCTCACTTGGCTCAATTTGTGATTCTCTCTCTTTGGCTTTCCTTCAATATGCATCTTTTTTGACCCTCTGCCCTTTTCAGGAACTTTCTTAAAATTTGCTCATGCAGGAATCTTTGTCCCATGTCCACGGTACATTGAATATGTTACATCTTTACAGACTGTTTTTGTAATGAGGATATTAATTGCAAGTTTATTGGTGGGTCTCTGGCGATTCCATTTTTCTTTGGCCCAACTCTCCATCCAGATTTCAGGCTTCCCAAAGGCTGGAACAAGCAACATATTCTTCCATAATTTTTGTTTTTGTACCAGGGATTGAACTCAGGGTACTTGACCACTGAGCCACATCCCCAGCCCTATTTTGTGTTTTATGTAGAGACAGGGTCTCACTGAGTTGCTTAGTGTCTCACCATTACTGAGACTGGCTTTGAACTCGCGATTCTCCTGTCTCAGCCTCCCAAAGTGCTGGGATTACAGGCGTGCGCCACCGTGCCCGGCTCATATTCTTCTATAATTGTTTGATATTGGCACATAGCCCTTAGGAAAACATGATAGGTAATAAATTGATGCTAGTCTGATAAGTGGGGAAGTAATGAATGAGAACCTCGCATTAAATCTCTCTGGCTCCAAATAGTTCTCCACATCCTGATTTGATTCTTACATTCACAGACTCTATGTCCTAATAAGCACCATTTTTCTTTCTTTTCTTCTTCTTCTTCTTCTTTTTTTGCTTTTTACAACAAAAATTCCAACATGTTCCCTATTGTGGTAAGTATCATATCTGATAATCTTTCTAATTAGCAGTACATTTTAAATGCTTTAAAAATGCCCCATTACATATTTGCCCAATAGTCCATGGCAGTCCGGATATGTAATTGCTATTATGGATTACCTGATAACCATCATTAAACAATTAGAGATACTTAAACATGTGTAATGCCAATTAGGAAAATTATCAGATGTGGGCAGTTAAGATAATAGGGGACACGAGGATGATTTTGTTTTGGAACTGCAGTGAAAAAATAGTTGCAGGGATCGGATGAACCTTGTGAATTTAGTGCCTAAGGAAAGAAGGAGCAATTTTAAAGGTGGAGAATTTGGCATAGTAGCAAGTGACTTTGGGAATTGTGCCTTGTTTTTGTCACTCTGTTAATAACTGATTGTGATTGTTAACATATTCCTTCTGGACTGAGGAGGGGAGCAAAGAGTGGTCAAGCTCCCAGCAAGATACAGTCGGGGAGGTCCCTTATCTGCTGCCCTGGAACACGCCCCCAAATTATTATCACTCGTTTTCCAGCCTTGCTTCTGTAGTCCTCTGATCTATGAGGCCTCTTCTCAACATGTTCTATTAAATGGTCTGGTTTCCTCACCTTGAAAAATGATAACTGCGTCATTAAGAGTCACTCGAGCCTAGTGTGGTAGTGCACTCCTGTAATCCCAGTGATTCAGGAGGCTGAGGCAGGAGATCGTGAGTTCAAAGCCAGCCTCAGCAAAAGGGAGGCACTAAGCAACTCAGTGAGAACCTGTCTCTAAATAAAATACAAAAGAGGGGTTAGATGTGGCTCAATGGTTAAATGCCCCTGAGTTCAATCACTGGTACCAAAAACCAAAAAGTCACTCAAGACTGTTCAATATTGTCACAAAGACCATGTGGCTTGACCATTGTTCCCAGCAGTCCTTGGAGTGTTAAAGAACTGTTACAGCGTAAGAGTAGAGACACAAGCTGGGCACGGTGGCACACGCCTATAATCCGAGCACTTTGGGAAGCTGAGACAGAAGGATTGCGAGTTCAAAGCCAGCCTCAGCAATGGCGAAGTGCTAAGCAACTCAGTGAGACCCTGTCTCTACATAAAATGCAAAATAGGGCTGGGGATGTGGCTCAGTGGTCGAGTGCCCCTGAGTTCAATCCCAGTACCCCTCTCCCCCCAAAAAAGAGTAGGAACACAGCATGTCCTCTGAAGGAACATGATGTACTTTTGAAATGTTTCATGCTTTAAAGAAATGGACTGTCATTATTCCTGAAAGGGAAGGGGTAGGTTGAATTAGTAGGAGTGGTGAGGGAAGAAGCTGGTTATTTAAACGTTGTTTCAGACACATACATGGAAAATACGTAAAACTTTGCATGCATATGTGCGCTCTTCTTAGGGGAAGAACTGACTGTGCTAGCCTCAGATTCTGCCCCCCAGCCTTTGGCTGGGCTGTGTGAGAGTTGCGCAAGGTACATGAGGCACCGAGGAACAGCACCTTATAACCAACTGAGGATGCTCTCCTGTGAGTAGGTAAAAGCAGCTGCAGGCAAAACCCAGTGCTGAGAGAGATATGCTTATCTCACGGAGCTGACTTCAGTCACCACCCAGCAGAGAGCTCTGGACGGTTCAGGGCCAGGCACCTGCTGTCTGCCTGGAGACCTCGCTGGGGTCTTGAGAGAAAAGAGAGGAGGGTAGTTTTTTTATTTGTTTGTTTGTTTTTTTATTCCTTGACCACAGAAAATTCCAGGGTCTCTGTGTCACCTTATGACACAGGCAGTCATGATTGCTTTTAAAGAGCCAACTTTAGGTGGGTTTCAGCACATTTTGCTAGATCAGAAGAAGCTCTCCTCTGAATCAATCAGGTCATATCTGAAGTTCATAGGGACCCATAGGTGTGTGTGGGTGGTAGCTAGTGACCCACGCTGTGTGTTCAGACACTTGTACTTGCCACTTGGTTTTATTCAATTTTGTCCATAAATAATGTCATATTGGGGCCTGGACAATTCCTGACTTCTTCATTTGTGGAATCTGGAATGAGATTAGCAAAGCAAGGATGAAAATATTGACAAGTGTTTTCTCTTTCTTTTTTTCTTTCTTTCTTTCTTTTTTTTGTGGTACCAGGGATTGAACTCTGGGGTACTCGACCCCTGAGCCACATCCCCAGCCCTGTTTTGTGTTTTATGTAGAGACAGGGTCTCACTGAGTTGCTTAGTGCCTCGCTGTTGCTGAGGCTGGCTTTGAACTCATAATCCTTCTGTCTCAGCCTCCCTAAGTGCTGGGATAACAGGCGTGCACCACCGCACCCGGCTAGTGTTTTCTCTTCAAGTGGAATAAAAGCATCTCCATCACCAAATCAACAGTGTTCAGATATGCTGGGTCAGCTCTGCCTTCTGCTTTTCAGGGTAGAAGCAGTTTCTCGCTCTCTATCCCGCTCTTTCCACCTGGCAGACACCGTGGCACTGTGCGTTCTGCAGACTGTGCTAAGAGAAGCAAGAAGGCCTGTGATAGGTTGGATGTTTGGTGTCCACCAAAAGGTCCTGTGCCAGTGCTGGAATGTTCAGAGCTCAAATGAGCAGAGGGTGAGAGCCGTAACCTGACCAGTCCATCCTGTTTGTATGGGACTAACAGGGTGGTGACTGAGGGCAGGCGGGGAGTGGCTGGAGGAGGTGTGTTGCTGGGGTTGCCCTAGATGGGCGTATCATCCCTATAGCTCCTTCTTTTCTCTCTGCTTCCCAGCTGCCACGTCCTGAACTGCTCTCCTGCACCAGGCCTTTCCACCGTGGTGTTCTGTCCCACCTTAAGCCCAGAGCAATGGAGTCACCCCACCATGGACTGAATCTCTGAAACCCTGTACCAAAATAAACTTTCCCTCCCCTAAATTGTTCTTGTCAGGTATTTTGGTCACAATGATGCAAGGTTGACTATTTCTGCCTTGCCTGGGCAGGAATACATTTGGCGGGAAGTGTGATCATCTAAGTGTGACGGCAGCTCAAGGGTAGCTCTAAGGGAGGCCTCATAAGGCTATGATCATGGTAGTCCTCGGAAAGAGGCGGGATCTAAGCTGAATCCTGAAGGACAGCAGAGAGGAAGCAATGAGGACATCTTAAGTGGGGGAATAGGATGGCAAAGTAATGGGGTTAAAGAATGCAATGTGTGCTGGGCGTGGTGGTGCACGCCTGTAACCCCAGCGACTCAGGAGGCTGAGGCCGGAGGGTCACAAGTTCAAGGCCAGCCTCAGCTACTTAGTGAGGTCCTAAACAACTTAGTGAGATGCTGTCTCAAAAGACAGAAATGGCTGGGGATGTTACTCAGTGGTAAAGTGCCCCTGGGTTTAATCCCCTATACCAAAAAGAAAATAAAAAAGCAGTGTGTGTATAGCAGAAGGAGCTACAACTAGAAAGAAATGTAGACTAGAAATAGATCATGGAAGATGTGTAATTTTTTTTTGTTTTCAGTACTGGGGATGGAATCCAGGGTCTTGCTTGTGCGAGGCAGGTGCTCTACTACTGAACTATATCCTCAGCCCTGGAATTTTAGGTTTACTTAAAGTTGATTCAATAGATGATGGAAATTATTTGAGAGATTTTGAGGGGCTCAGGAAGACATCTGACAATTTTAAAGCACCTGTGACTGCCGACTCTGTGCCTGGTCCTTCACTTACATAAATAATTTAACCTCAGAATCACCTCTCCAAGAAGCATCTCCATTTTTCAGTTGGGAAAACTAACTTTTTAAAACCTTTTTATTGTGGGCATTATATGTCTCCTGATAAAAGTATAAAAATCACCTATGAAATATTCTTGCCAAAAATAGAACTTTTATGGTGTCAAGTCTCTCGACACTACTAATCCTTCACAGGACACCAGAGAACACAGGAACATGTTAAATGATACCTGGAGAATGCAAACCACCCAGCCCAGAATGTGGGAAATTATGGGATTAGAAACAACTTATCTTGAGAAAATTGGAAAATTTCAAACACCCAAAAGAAGAAAATTAGTAGGTCCACCTTCTATGTACCTGTTATTTGGCTTCAGCAATTATCAATTTATGATCAATCTTGTTTCATCTGCACCCTTGATGTTTTAGTCAGCTCCTTCGCTGCTGTGACTAAAACACTCGACCAGGACAATTTTAGAGAAGGAAACGTTTATTTGGGGGCTACGGTTTCAGAGGTCTCAGGGCACAGACAGCTGCTCCATTCCTCTGGGCTTGAGGTAAGGCTGAACGTCGTGGTAGAAGTGTGGAGGAGGGAAGCGGCTCACATGATGATCAGCGAGCACAGAGAGAGATCTCCACTTGCCAGGTACAAATATACACCTCATAGCCTTGCCCCCAAAGCCTATCTCCTCCAGCCACACCCCATCTGCCTCCAGTTACTACTCAGATAATCCCATTAGGCGATGGATTCACCGATTGGGTTAAGGATGTCGTGACCCCATCGCTTCTCCTCTAAACTTCTTGCTTTGTCTAACATGTGGGCTTTGGGGGGATACCTCACATCCAAACTATAACACTCTGCTTCTCATCCCACCTCCAGTTGCTTGGAAACCCAGTTATCATCTCACTTCCCCCACAAATATTTCAGTGTCTGACTTTAAAAAACTAAGGACTCTTGCCATGTGCAGTGGCACACGCCTGTAATCCCAGCGGCTTAGGAGACTGAGGCAGAAGGATTCCGAGTTCAAAGCCAGCCTCAGCAACTTAAGAGAGGCACTAAGTAACTCAGTGAGACCTTGTCTCTACATAAAATACAAAAAAGGGTTGGGGATGTGGCTCACTGGTTAAGTACCCCTGAGTTCAATATCCAGTACAAAAAAAAAAAAAAACCCACTCTTAAAAAACCCACAACACCATCATCATACCTTAATGAATAATAATTCCTTAATAATAACATCATCAAATAGCCAGTCATTGTTCACACACCCTTGGTTGCCTCATAAATTAAAAGTAGATTATTTCTTGCCAGACGCCATGGTGCACACCTGTGATCCCAGCAACTCAGGAGGCTGAGGCAGGAGGATGGAGAGTTCAAAGCCAGCCTCAGCAATTTAGTGAGGCCCTAAGCAACTCAGTGAGACTCTATCTCAAAATAAAAAATAAAGGGCTGGGATGTGGCTCAGTGATTTATTGCTCCTGGATTCAATCACCAGTTATCCCTGCCCTCTAAAATAGATAATTTCTTTTGTTTCAGTCAAATCCAAATAAGGTCTGTATATTGCAAATGGTTGCTAGGTCTCTTAAGTCTCTTTTGTTGAAAAGATCTCTCTGCTTCTCTATTTTTTTTCCTTGTAATTTATCCATTGCAAAAGACCCCAGGTTTTGTCCCTAGAGTTTTTTGCATTCTGAACTTTGCAGATTTCCCCCGGTTTTGTGTAATGTGTTTCTCTCTCCTTTGATTTCTTGTAAACTGATAATGATAATTAGCTTGCTCACATTTCAAGTCAAATTCTTGGCGAGGATTCTTAGAGGTGGTGGCTTGTATTTTCAGGAGGAGCCATAGAATGTGGTTAGCCACTGTTTTATGGTTGATCTCACTGAAGTCACTCTCCAGCCAGGGCATGCAGGAGCATGCGAGTCGATGCTGCCGACGTCGATCTGGTTTCAAACCTGTGTTCTGACTGCCTTTTTCTATCGCCTTCTAAGATTAACCCATGGAGAGAATAGGCCAGGATGGAGGATGGGGAGGGTGAGAGGAACTCGTCTGAACGTTGGTGTGCTGGATGCTCCTGGGGGCAGTTAGATGGCTGGCAGCTGTTGGAATCACCAGCCTTCGTGACCAGGGTGTGGGTGAGTGCAGCCACAGGGATTGCTGCCCTTGAGGAGAATAGTGCCAACCCTGGGGTCTGCTGATAATATTTTGGTTCCTGCAATTTTGTTCTGATTCCCAGGCACCTCGTTATGAAGAAACTTTACGTTTCTGTGATTTTTGAATGTCCTACTGAACTCTTGGGGTTGTCAGAGGGGTTAGAATCCTCCAGAACTGCTATAGACACTTTGATAAACAATAAAAGTTGTTTATTTCCTTGCACTGCCCCTTTTTCCAATAAAGGACGAGATGGAAATTTTTTCTTTTTTGTGGTACTGGGATTGAACTCAGGGGTACTCGACCACTGAGCCACATCCCCAGCCCTATTTTGTGTTTTATGTAGAGACAGGGTCTCACTGAGTTGCTTAGCGCCTCGCCGTTGCTGAGGCTGGCTTTGAACTCGCGATTCTCCTGTCTCAGCCTCCCTAAGTGCTGGGATTACAAGCTTGCGCCACCGCGCCTGGCTCCAATTTTTTCTTTTTTAAATTAATATTCTTTTTTGTTCCAGACAGGAGCATCACATCTGTTCGCGCGTGCGCGCGCGCGCACACACACACACACACACACACACACACACACTCCATCTCAGAAATGTCTAGAAGAAATCACACCAGACAGAGATGAGGACCTGGAAGCAAATCTGCTAAATTGTCCACTTCAGTTGTTTATGGAAGTAACAGGAGGAGGAGATTACTGGGAGCTGACATTTAGTGCTAACCTGTGCTGTGTTTGAATTTGTTTGTGCATGTGTCCTACTTGTAATCAGGAAAAAACCCAAACAAACAGACAAACAAAACAAAACCAATATAGAGTGATTAAAAGTAATTATAATGAAATGGCACCATATCGGACAATGTTTCACAACTTGCTTTTTCATTTAACAATACATCTTGGGGAGTGTAATAGCCATATGGATATTTATGATGATTATTATAACCAGGTGACTACATAGGCATTGCTTAGGAATTATAATGATGGAGGTAAAGAAAAATCAAAATCATACTTCTTAATTGATCAGCGGTAGGCCTACATGATTTATTAGTACACATAATTGGTATCTGCCTAGTTGTGGGAAGCCAGAGGATCTAAGTCTTAATCCTGATTTAAGTTCATTCTCCCAGTAGCCACTGTCTGGATTTGGCCCAACAGACCACAGTCTAGGAAGCCCTGAAACATGGAGACTGTTTCAGGAAACTCATTTCTACCACCAGCAGAATGCTGGGCCCTCCTCCTCTCCCCCCCCCCTGCCCCTCTCTCCCTTTCTCTCCCCTCTTTTTCCCCCCTCTTTTTCTCTCTTTTCCATCTTTTAATTCCATAGATGAAGAGACAAGATCTTATTTCTCAAATAATTAAAGAAACAAAATAACAACAAAACCAAAACTTAAAAACCCGAGAACAAAACCAGTCCCCTCTAGAATAGCATGGAGAGGTATGTGACACACATATTTATCTTACGAATCATGTGCCTGAGTGCTTAGGACTTGAAATGAGTTTCATATTTTTAATAAAAGCAAAAAGGAAGCTGATTTTGCCTGTAATCTCTATGACTTGGGAGGCCAAGGCAGGAGGATGGCAAGTTCAAAGCCAGCCTCAGCAAGGCCCTAAGCAACTTAGTGAGACCTTGTCTCAACATAAAAAAATAAAAAAGTGCTGGGGATGTGGCTTAGTGGTTAGGCGCCCCTGTGTTCAATCCCTGGTACATGGAGAAAAAAAATGGAACAGAGTCCCTGCCCTGAAGTTCCTAAATACATGTTTTCTTTATTAACCTAGGGCTGAAACAATTCTCTTAATTTGGATGGTATTTCTCGTGATGCTGAGGCTGTTTCTCCTCTCTGAATTGCCAGGTTGTGGGATGGACTTGGAGTAATGGCTCGGCCAGGGATTGATCACCGGGTTTCTGCATACATCTGCATATTTCCTCAAATGCTGTCCACAGGCCACAATGCAATTAAACGCTCAAACTGCCAAGTTTAGTTTCTGAATCAAGTGCATCTCCCTAGGCCTGACTTGAATATTAAAAGCATCCCCTGAACACATACTATCAATATATAATCTGTTTACCTGTCATAGGCCCCCCTCCCAAGTGGAACTTATTTTTAAGTAATGATTTTAAACATAATAATAGATATGGAACTTAGAAGATAAGTTCATCTATATAATATACATGATATCCCTTATTAATGGCTAGCAAAGCACAAACCACTCCAGAAACTGAATTCATAAGACCCATTTCTGCCAGCTTTGATTTTACATTGATGTCTTGTCTGTGAGGGTTTTCCCAGACCGAGTTCCATTCATAGATAGCCGCCAAGCCTGCTCAGAACGCAGAAGCCCCTAGAATAAGAGTCAGCGTGTGCAGGGAGGGTGATGGAACAGCAATCTTCTCCCCAGGGCTCTCTTTCATCAACCCACCCTGCCCAAAGAATAGAGCCCAGTGTTTTATGCTTCCAGTGGACCATATGGCACGATAGAGTGCACTCTAATGACTTATTAGCATATTCTTCCAACGAGGCTTTCCTAGTTAAACCAGCTTGACAAAATCTGAATTTTAAAATATTTGCCTGAAACGTCCTGAAATAAACAAGGCTTGGTGATCCGTTTGCTTTCCGTAGTAGGTGGAAGAGCAGGTTTGATCCTCTATGACAACCTCCTGAATGCTGCCTATCCCCTCTTTAGCCCTTTGGATTGCAGATTTTCGGAATGTCTACAGCAGTATTCAGGCCTCTAGTCCCTCGGCAGGAGGATTCCCCACCCTGCCTAGATGCTGTGTTGCAAATAAAGCTTCCTCTGCCTTCTGTGACCTTGATCCTTCCTTTGTGGAGACCAGCCTTTGACTGAGAGCTAGTCACCTGCCTGCCTCATTAAAAAGCTTTTTAGCATTTGAGGAAGGAGAAGGCACCAGCTCAGGGTCTGGGGCTTCTCAATTGTGGCTAGGGAGGGATGTGAAGCCCAGGGTGAGTCCCCACTGTGACTGCTGGAGTCGTCCCTGTGAAAGATATGCAAGGAGGCAGGTGAACAGGAAGCGGGCAGCTGCCTCCTGGACCCAGGAAGCCAGGCTCTATTTGATCCATAGCCTCCTGTGGACAACCACAGACGCTGTAGCGTTGATTTATTTTTTATTTTTTTTAGATTTGTCAGCTGCAAATGTCTTTTTCTCTTTCCCAAGTCAGTTCGTGGTACTTTCTTTGTGGATCAGGATGCTTTTGCTGGAGGGTTTTTTTGGTATTGGGGATTGAACTCAGGGGCACTCGACCACTGAGCCACATCCCCAGCCCTATTTTGTGTTTTATGTAGAGACAGGGTCTCACTGAGTTGCTTAGCGCCTCGCTGTTGCTGAGGCTGGCTTTGAACTCATGATTCTCCTGTCTCAGCCTCCCTAAGTGCTGGGATTACAGGCTTGCGCCACTGCACCCGGAAGTTGACAATCTTGGTGTCCCCACAGTAAGGCTGCCTGGCCATCTCTAGTGCAGTCACAATAATGTAAGTCATGATATTGATTTTACTTTTAAAAACCTTTCTACTTGCTGCGCACACATGCCTGAAATATCAGCGAATCAGGAGGATTTGCAGGATCATCACAAGATCAGGCCAGCCTGGGATCTTGTCTCAAAACAAATAAAAAGGATCGGGGATGTAGCTCAGTGGTAGAACACCCTTGGGCTCAAACCCCAGTACTGAGGAAAAAAACCACAACATTAATATTTTATGGCAGACACTGCCTCAAATTCCTTTTTCCTAGTTATTTTCCAGTTAGAGATACTCCTGTGACATTATTGTGACCAATGAGACATAAGTGGCTGTCTGATGCATACAGTTCTGGAGAAGTTTTCATTTTCCTAGTAACAACAAATACAGCTGGCTTGTTCCTTGCCTTTACTTCTACTTTTTTCTTGTGTGGCATGAAGATGAAATGGCTGGAGGTGCTGCAGTGATTTTGCAGTCATGAGATGATAAGCAAGAAGATGGAAGCCAACACTAAATTAATAAAACACATAAGCCCATATGTTAAGGGAACTCTTACCCAGGTTTTCCAAAATTCTGTATCACAGATTAGGAAATAGAAGCCAGGGTACCCAAATGACTTGCTCAAGATCAAATAAAGAAGTCGTCTGACTTCAAACGCTGTGCTCTTTCATTTTCTTATGTAAAAAAAATAATACTTCTTGTTATTGAACTTTTTGTAAATGATAGATTCTAAGATAATAGTTTTATGTGATTACTTTAACCTTTACAAAAGATTGAGATGTAATGCTATGGACTGAATTGTCCCACCCCTGCCCTTCCTCCTGCTGATTCATATGTTGAAGCCCTAACTCACAATGACTATATTCAGCCTTCTGAGGTGATGAAGATAGGATTC